>CM038678.1:750887238-751380133 GCA_021605205.1 Aegilops longissima | reverse complement strand
GATCCTCGGCACATTGTCAATTTTGACAACATACCAAGTCTCGGGGCTACTATCTATATAGGGCGCATTTATATGCATAACTGTCGGAAGGTACATCATTTTGCGTACCTCAAACCCCGTCGAAGAAGCTTCGACGGCTTCATGCAATCCGATCTCCGCGGATGCAATTCTTTCAATCACCGTACCCATTAGAGCACGGTGATCCTCTGAAATAGCCGCCGCCCGCAGATCCTTCACTCCTCCGACCGCCGCCACTTAGTGCGGACCTTCCGCCCCGCCGGACTTGAGGAACCCTCCGCGACGACACCTCCGGGTCGTCGCCTCACATGAGGGTGCGACAGGTGGGCGTTCGCTCTCCATCATCTCCGAAGAAGACCCCAAGACGAGCTCGCTAAGAAGGGCTGAAGTCCGAACTACAAGGTACAATTTCGGTTATCCTCATGAATAAATACAGGGATGTTCCTTATTTACAGGACCACTTCTTTTTACTTACGGCTAGCTGGATGGCTGATCCCCTTGGGGAAATAATGCGGCTGGGTTACTTCCCAGCGCCGGACTCTCTGCCGAAGATTCCTTCCCCCTCTTTGAGGCCTTGACCTCCGGATCTTCCGAAGCGGTCCTCTTCTATCCTCGGAAGGTGGGACTCTTAATCCCTCCTTCCTTGATATCCTCCTTCGCAGAGGAGGTTGCTTCCCCGCTCCCCCCTTCGCCTTCTTCAAAAGGCGCGACCTTCAATATCTTGGTCAACATGGGATCCGGCGCGGTCTCTGGGAGGGGAGCCGGACACCTTATTAACTTTGCCTTGGCTATCCACTCCTGTTCAAGAAACGGCTCCTTTAAAGGGCATATATATATATGAAATAAATGAATGAACAGCTTGTCCTGTTACAGGACTACTTACTTGAGTATCTGGGCGATTGCAGCTTAGTCATGCGTCCTCGGTCAAATCCGGACACTTCTCTTGTGATCCGAAGAACAGTTTATACATCTCCACGGGCGTCATGCCCATAAAATTTTGGAGAGCTCGTGGTCCCTCCGGATTGAATTCCCACAGGCGGAGGGGGCGACGTTTGCAGGGCTGAAGGCGCCGGATCACCATAACCTGCGCCACTGCAACCAGATTGATCCCTCTTTCCTGGAGATCTCGAATACGGCCCTGCAGCAGGGGAACGTCCTTGGACGGCCCCCAGTCGAGCCCCTTGTTGACCCATGATGCCAGCCGCTGTGGTGGACCTGAGCGGAAGGCAGGGAGCGCCGCCCATTTGGTGCCCCTGGGAGCGGTGATATAAAACCACTCCCGTTGCCAACCAAGCTCCTCTTGAAAAGAGCCCTCGGGCCACGGAGCATCAGCACATTTGCTTATGACCGCCCCTCCGCACTCCGCTTGCTGCCCCTTGATCATCTTTGGCTCCACCTTGAAGGTCTTGAGCCACAATCCAAAGTGGGGGGTAATATGGAGGAAGGCCTCACATACGACAATGAATGACGAGATATGGAGGATGGACTCCAGATTCAAGTCATGGAAATCAAGCCCATAATAAAACATGAGCCCCGCACAAAGGGGTCCGTCGAGAAGCCTAAACCCGAAGGAAGTGGGACACGAACACCACGTTCTCGCCGGGCTCAGGAGTGGGAATGACCTGCCTGGAGCAGGCAGCCTATGCAAGATCTCGCAGGTCGATACCGGCGTCTCGCAGCTTTAGCACATCTTCTTCGTGACGGAGGAAGACATCCATCGGTCGTGCTGGTCGGAGCGGACATCGTCGAAAGTCCGGCGCTGAATCTGAAGCTTTGGGTGTTGGAACTCGGCGCGAGGCGAACTCGATGGAGGTTGTAAAGAACAAGAGGGCCTTGGTCTCATCATAAAGAGCTTGAATACCAAGAGCCCACCCCGTGGTCGATTAGGACTCGCCTTCGATAGAGAAGGCAGGCCAACGGGCATGGTTGGGTTACCCACGTCCGTATTGATGAGAATCCCGGAATAAGGGGGCACGATCTACGCTTTGATAAGACGTGCCAAGGAAACCGCCTCGCTAAACACGCTGAGGTGGAACAATAAAAAATGATTCATGTAAAGGCCTGGCCGTGGTGTGATGCCACGCCACGGAATACCTCAGCAGATCTGTGCAAAAATTATTCTCTCTACGGTGTTATGTGGAACTTGTTTTGCAGAGCCGGACACTATCCTTGTGTTCAAAACCTTCTATGAAGTATTCGGAGGAGGAACCCGCCTCGCAATGCCGAAGACAATCAACGCGCCGGACTCATCGTCATTGAAGCCTGGTTCAGGGCTACCGAGGAGTCCGGACTAGGGGTGTCCGGATAGCCGGACTATCGTCATGGCCGGACTCCAAGACTATGAAGATACAAGATTGAAGACTTCGTCCCGTGTCCGGATGGGACTTTCCTTGGCGTGGAAGGCAAGCTTGGCGATACGGATATGTAGATCTCCTACCTTTGTAACCGACTTTGTGTAACCCTAGCCCTCTCCGGTGCCTATATAAACCGGACGGCTATAGTCCATAGGACGAACAACAATCATACCATAGGCTAGCTTCTAGGGTTTAGCCTCTCTGATCTCGTGGTAGATCCACTCTTGTAACACACATCATCAATATTAATCAAGCAGGACGTAGGGTTTTACCTCCATCAAGAGGGCCCGAACCTGGGTAAAACATCGTGTCCCTTGTCTCCTGTTACCATCCGCCTAGACGCACAGTTCGGGACCCCCTACCCGAGATCCGCCGGTTTTGACACCGACACTACCCTTAGCTAGTCGAGGAAGAAAATTACAATCTCGGCTGAAGAAACCCTTGAGCAAGATACCAATGCCCGTCACTCAACTCCGGCACCACCGTAGTGGCCACCCTAGAAAAAGTGGACAGGTCGCCTCTTTACCTGACCTCAACGTTGATCCATCGCTGATCTATAGCTTTACGTGCCTCCAAAGTATCTTGCCAAAAAGTAAAATCATTGACGTTGAAAGAATCTGGTCGGGACATCACTTATGACTAGATCATTGATGGCGCGCGTTGCCGCGCCCGTCTATTTTTAAAAGAATGAAAGGAATTTTGAAAAATACACGAGTCAGGATTTTTTTTGCAAAAGACTAAATCATATAATTGTCATACCATTCATATTATGAAATAATAAATATATATGAGTAAAATACATTGAAAATGAAATTTAATAATTTATATTATGAAAATATATTGATATCGGAGGTTAAAATGCTATGAAAATTCAACATATATAGATAACCATCAAATTACTGATAAGTGATCATACCACCAAGAAAAGAAAGTCTTAGTCGAAATTAAATGTAGAAAATGTGCACCCTATATATTTTGGACTGAAACAATGTATATCAGAATCTGATGACAAATATTGATATTAAAAGGAACCAGACCCATGTAGATAACTGTAAGCAGGGTAAGCATTGTCAGAAGGAAGATAATACGCACTGGTCATAAACGTGTATTTTATATAGCAATCCTTTTGTACATATTTATATAGCAGCCTAGGAAATACGAGTGTGTGTAATTAATGCTACAGCCGGAGCATTGCTTTTGTGTCTATGGAAAACTCTTTGCTGCTCTGTGCCTGCAACATATATGACCTCACAGCATGGAAAAAGCATTAACTCTCCGAACAAAATGACGACAAATAAGACTGTAAAGCAACATCAATCAGGCAAAGGAAGCTGATATTACAAAGTACTTTCATGAAATTACACCTTTCATACTTTATATATTTAACACCTCTACAACAGCAATAATCATAAATAAAATCATGCTTCTCTCGTAATGGTCAAGTTGAAATGTCAACATGAAATGGACAAATAAGGCATGAACAATTCTTTGTGATATAGAAAAAGTACAGGAAGAAGGGAAATAAAAACTCCTATTAGTATAGTTTTTTCTTGCTGTCAAAAAGGCAATTTAAGAGCGGAAAGCAAACAACCATGGGCCTTATTTCAAACTATAGGCAATTTCAGAGTGGAAAGCAAACAACCATGGGCCTTATTTCATCAAACTTCAAAGACGACAACTCCATGATGTAGTCCAGCTAATCAAGTATAAAGGTAATTCAAGGATGAGTTTTGAATGACATCTGATTAGAAACCTACATTTGAGAAAGCCATTGACAAATATGTAGTCAGCTTAACTTATCTCACATGACATTTCTATATTTGAATTGTTCAATGTATATTCAACTAATTTTCAATAGTATATTTTACTATTAAATGTCAGATGACAATGGAACATATCCGACTGGAATTAATCTTCAAACAGATACCAACATAGCTTGAACAACATAACTAATGACCTCTACACTTATGTGCACAGTCTAGCTATCAAATATACCAACAATGGTTTTCAATGTACAAAAGAATGAAATGTACCTGAACAAAACTGCATGTCAGATAAATCTTTTAGCATGCATGAGCAATGATCAAATCCTCAATATAAACCACCACCAAACTGGACTAGTAAAAACGACATAGAGCTTGTTTAAGTATCATGGAGTATTATTCAAGGAGCAATGTTTTCTAAGAAACATACATAAATAATCTGTTTGCAAAACTGTATTCAACTAAAAAAGCTAACCCATGAGTAGAATGTACGCAACGATAAGCTCACCAACATCAGTTCTCGAGCACCATGTGTGGCGTGGCTAGGCGAAATTTGTGCCTACAGGTAGCTAGTGAGAGCTAGCGGTCCATAGGATGTAAATAAAGAAATCAAGGGAGATGGACCATCGAAATACCTAAGGCTCCACTAGGCCGCCCACCACCTCAGAATTGACAGTAAATATTTCAAAAAAGGGAGGATAAATTCGTAAAGTCGAGTTACCAAGCTCTTATATTAAGCAGCTGACCATTACAATCCATTATATTGAGCACTAGTTAAAAAAACTGATTTAATGGTTTAAGAGGACTATCAGCCAAAAAGGATATAGTCATTGAAAGGCAGATTAGCAATGAAGTGTTTGTCGCCAAAACAATAGGAGAAGTATGCGCAAAGAGGGAAAAAACAACATCACCAAGATTTTGAAATTTAAACAAATAGGCTGGTTCTTCCATGTCTTGCAAGTTCACAACAGAGAGACAAACATGTATGTAGTCAATGGGACCGTCATAATACTGCACTCTATCTCAGAAAGTCAATCTTACCCATCTTGAGAAATATTCACCAATTTGAATGAACGGATGTCTTGTTATTATTCACTTTTAGGAGACAACATTCCTGTGTAATATATGGATTCCACTTTATAACTTGAAAATAAAAATGTTGTCTTTTGTATTGCTTTCATACTTGTCCACATTTACATGTTTTACTTCCGAAGATTTCTGTAGGAAAATTTTCTAAAATCCTAATTCCCTATGTATCACCTGTCGCAGAACGGGGATGTCGGCAGACCAACAAAAACATGCTGCTGTGTTGATTGAACATAGCTACATAAGAAGTCAGGTTCATATATGCATTTTTTTATTCCAAGAAGAGATATAAACCGGAATCGGTTGCATTGACAATAAAGAGAATAACATGAGTCCTCTGAATCATGATAATGGGATACCTTTGCTCTGCTCATCTCCAAGCAGCAAAAACTACTTTAGGACAAAGTGGACAAATGTTAGTATTATAAAATATCAAATTGCATACATACATACAGAGTTAACACATGCAAAATTTGACAGAGACTCATGTAGGGCACAATGACGAATCTGAAAGAACAACTAAAATAATGAACGATTGTAAACCTCAATGGCGAATCTTAAAGAATCATGCATAAGTAATACCAGAGCATGATGCTGAAAGATGCTACTGCTGTCAGAGTAGAGAGGGTGACCGAGGATTGTTATGGGAGGAACAATATAGAAGTACCACTCGACAGCGGAAAGGATGGGCACAACAATTGCCATGAATGCGCTCTTAGAAACTGAAGTACGATTGCGATCATTTCCCAGCAGATGGGTTGCCGACCATCATCGCCCGCGTCCCCCTTCCCATTTCATAGGCGGATCGACCGGGCTTCTGATTCATCCGCATCCGGCGTGTCCGCTGGATTCCCTCGTCGGCTGGATCGACGTCCCTTGCAACCTCGGCTGAAGGGCGTCGCGTTCGAGCCTCGTGCGCCTCCTCGCTCGCCTCGGTTGGGATCTTGGTGCTCGATCCACTCGTGCGACTGGGCTCCGTCGACCGCCTCCTGCGGCTTCCTTAGATGGGCTGTCTGGCCCAATTAAAGACTCCAAAACCCCAACCCCCCTCTTCCAAAAAAACCCAGCTCCTAAGATGCTGACGCGTGGACGCTTTTTGGTCCCGGTTGGTGTTACGAACCAGGACCAAAGGCCCTCCTGCCTGGGCTCGGCGGAGAGGCCACATGGAGGCCCATCTGTCCCGGTTCATAAGCGAACCAGGACTAAAGGTCATGGGCTTTAGTCCCAACCCTTTAGTCCCGGGTCCAGAACCGGGACAGAAGGGCCTCTGGAACTGGGACAAATGGGCCTTTTTCTACTAGTGCACCAAGGTTTCGTGTTGGCCATGCATGCGGCTACTGGCCTCGGTTAGCATGGATTATCCGTGTGGGTACTTTTCATCAGTTGTCTTCACCCAGCGTTTGCCAAATGTTAGCTTGCAGCTTTAGCATTCATCTCATGATCGATCCGCCATGCCAATGATCGTTGCTGCAGACCCTGCAGGTCCGTCCGGCACACTCTCTTTGTGACTCAAGTTGCCTTTCAGACGACCACCGAGTACCCAAGGGCTTCTTCTCGACCAGATTTGAACCGGCTTGCCAGGTTTATGGTGTGAAGTGATGGGTTTGGTAGTTTTGACGAGATCAGAACAAGGTTGCTTATGGAGCTGTTTATTCACTATCTTTGTTGTCAATCTCCCATCCACATGCAACTTGCATGGAGGACCGGTTTCGATGGTTTGGTAATGTTCTCAACATGGAGAAAAAAAATCCACAAACGTATTTTCATGGCCACTCGCAATGAAAGGATATTTATACATCCTCTACGGTGTCCAATTGATTTATCATGCATTTCGCCAAAGAGCGCTCAATATTAATAGGATGTTATTTTGCCTCGCGGGTCCTTTCTACATGATACACCGATACAATGTTGTCAATACGAGAAAAATACATTAATTAAACGCTGTTTTATTCTATTTAGGCAGAAAGGGAAGCAAGCGATATCCTTTATTTCCCTGCAGGTGCAATCTGGGAAGCAGACGCAGATTGAGCTGCAGGTGGTATCACGCAGACTACGCACCAGCATCCGTTATCAGCACATACACCATAAACCGTATCTGCCTTATATTTATAGGTGCACAGTGATGTGCATGAAGCTATGCTTGGACATGCCTTGGAGACGTTGTACTGGTCACAGCGAGCAGCGATGCCTGCGTGGTTTTGAGAGCAGGAGCACGGATTGAAATATATTTCCTACAAGTGCGGTAGAGAAAAACATACCGGAAAAATACCTTAACAGAGCACCGAAAGGACAAGGCATATGAGCACCACCTGGACAGTCTTCACCCTTGATTTGTAGAAAAACTATGTTATGTAGGAGGTTTTTATTTTACTTAGGAGTTGTGTTTGCGGCGGTTGTATCTGTAGCTTTCTATCTTTGTGGATGTGCAATGGATCTATACAGGTTGGGTGCTTTATAGTAGCCATGCTCTGGTTATATAAGTGGAATCAATTAATAACATATACTGAAACATTAAAACAGGTAAATGGGTGGACGCGAAGCTTATTATTATTCTAGTTCGTTGGTATATATTTATAGTTTTGCTAAGCATAGGGGATAAACTGGATCCTATTAGCATCCCATTTTATGGTGGTTAATTAAGACATGCTTATCGACACCTATTATTTTAGTTATGGATATGAACATATGAAGTACTGACAAGCAACTCTAGCAGACCCCGCATCCGGCCGGCCCGCAAAATGTGTTTGCAGTTCGTGAAAAACGGCTTTTGCGGGCTGGCTCGCATGGCCGCAGATGCAGACCCCCAAACGGACCCGTATAAAAGGAAATTTGCGGAATATACTTTTTTACGGGTTGGCTTTTGCGGTGTCTGCATGGGCACCGCCGCGTCGACCCGCAAACAGAAAACGGCCAATTCTCAAATTTCACATTGGTGCCCACAAATAAGTTCAAATACAAACAACATAACACAATTTACGCGCAAATAAAAGCCTCAGTTTAGTAGGACAAACGCAAAAGAGGGTCTTGCAAAAGTGACGACCACGTCCGGCATCATCTTGGTCGATCTTCACTCCACGCCATCGACTCCATCTAGAAGTTCATCACCACCACCGAATCCACCTCCGGCGCTTGTTCCAACTCCCGCACCAAAATCATCGACATTGCCAGCAGAGAAAACATCTCCGGAACTGTAACACGCACCGGCCGACACAACCATTCTCCTCTTCGAGATTTCTCTCCCTGCCATATCATGCCATGTTTTGGTGAGATCGTCCATGTCATTGCGGTTCATTGACATGATCTTGTTCTCTTCGGCGAGCAACTTGGACATGGCTTTGTTTTCATCAGAACGTGCTCTTCTATCCTCAATGGCCGCCTTGCGCAACCCCTCTTCCTTGAGCAGTTGCCACTTTTCTTGCTTCTCCTTTGCCTTCTTCTCGGCCAACTCTTTCTTGATCTCCAACGACTTCAACAACATCAACTCATTTGATTACACCATGGCATCAATCTTCTTCCTCAAGCTCGATGCTTCATGCTCTCTCTTCATCTTATCCTTAGTCTTCTTGTCGCCATCGGGCTTGTTCAAATTTCTTGGGCCATCATCATCCTTATCATCATCCATGTTTGTAAGTGAGCCTCTCTTCTGTGGGGATTCTTTCTCGATCAACTTCCACTTACCGCACTTTTGGAGAAACTCCCAACAATGCTCTAGTTTGAAGAATTTGCCTTCCGAAGCTTCCATGTCTTTGTATCTATGTTGGGCAATTTTTTTCTACACAATGTGAACAATGTGAAATGATGCAATCATTTCATATGATGTAATATGATGATGCACAAGTTGAACAAAGGAAAAACAAACTCACATAATCGGATTTCACGGCTCCACTTGGAGGTGCATAGCGTACTTGCTCTCCAAGCAAGCTGCCCAACAGCTGCACATAGGCTTGATATTCTCCCAACGACCTTGAAGAGACCGAAATGTGCGTGGAGTCCTATTGGGGTACTTTGCCATCATGCGGAAGTTTTGATCTTTGATCCTTTGCCAATACCTCTTGGCGGTTTGAGAAGTACCCGTGCATGCATCAAGAGACACGCACTCCATGCATTGATGAGAACTTGATCTTCCAAGATAGTGTAGTTCTTCAATCTCTGGCTTTTCCCAGTTTTGTTTGTGAGTGCTCATATGCTTCCGGTTCGATATCCTCTAAATCGTCCTGAATACCATGATCGTCAACGCCGGCCTCCGTTTCATTGTAGTCGAATGCTTCAAACGGGACTTGATCAATGTCAACGGCGTTGGTGTCCAAGAAGTTCACGAACTCGGCAGCTGCATTGTTCGAACCACCGCTATAGTGAAGCACAACAAGTCACGAGCTATCACAAAATGGTGAAAAGCAAAGAAAATTGCCATGACCGAAGACACATACGTTCCGGCCATTTCGTCAAACACCTCGCTTGCGGGGGGAGCAGCCCCATTGAGCGACATCGTCGGGGCACCTCTTTCCGGGCTGAATTGAGCGGATGAAGGAGGCGGCTTTTTTGTGGCCGGAATCTTCTTCCTCTTGACGCCGGCGACCTTGGCGACCTTCTCCGCCGCCGGCCGAGATCGCGCAGCAGCGTTGGCGCCTGGAGCACGGGCCCTCGCGGCGGGGGCTGCCGGAGTGCCGCCCTGCACAACAATGTTGCCCTGCCGCTTGCGGGCAGGCGCGACTTGACCTTGGGCGACGGCGGGGCCAATAGGGCCGGCGACGAGATCCGCCGAGGAGAAGGAGCGCCAGCAACCTCGAAGGTGACGGGGGACAGCAGGGAGTCATCCATGGCGGCGAAGGATGGCTGGGGAGCGTGCGGTGGCGGGGAGATGGTGGCGGAGGGCGGGGGGGAGCGGGAACGGCCGCACGGAAATGTCTCTCCCGCCAAATCTCGCTGCGGATAGGGGCTGAGCTCGGGTCGTCCCTCTAGCCCGTGAATCTAGAGGTTGGGGGAGATGTTTTGCCACGCACCGCAAAATAATTTGCGGGCCGGGGCAGGATGTGGGGTCTGATCGAGACGTTTTTCGCGCCCCGACCCGCACTTTGCCGGTTATTTTGCGGATCGGGACGGGATGCGGGGTCTGCTAGAGTTGCTCTAATATCGTGTCTGAGCCTACGATCCGGCGTACGCACTACACAGGTCCTGGGCGGTCATGCGGGACACACGAGGTCATGTTGATATGTAGCCTTGATTTTTTTCTTGATGTAATGTGTGTCTCATTTATAAAATAAATATCAAATTACGATCCACTTAAACACCAACTTGACAGAACCAAAAAAGGTAGGACAACCCTAGCTATTGCAAAAACTACCCTTAGCTAGTCGAGAAAGAAAATTACAATCTGGGCTGAAGAAACCCTTGAGCAAGATACCAATGCCCGTCACTCAACTCCGGCACCACCGTAGTGGCCACCCTAGAAAAAGTGGACAGGGCGCCTCTTTACCTGACATCAACATTGATCCATCGCTGATTTATAGCTTTACGTGCCTCCAAAGTATCTTGCCAAAAAGTAAAATCATTGACGTTGAAAGAATCTGGTCGGGACATCACTTATGACTAGATCATTGATGGCGCAGCGTTGCAGCTACGTCTATTTTAAAAGAATGAAAGGAATTTTGAAAAATACACGAGTCAAGATTTTTTTGCAAAAGACTAAATCATATATTTGTCATACCATTCATATTATGAAATAATAAAATATATGAGTAAAATACATTGGAAATGAAATTGAATAATTTATATTATGAAAATATATTGATCTCGGAGGTTAAAATGCTACGAAAATTCAACATATATAGATAACCATCAAATTACTGATAAGTGATCATACCACCAAGAAAAGAAAGTCTTAGTCGAAATTAAATGTAGAAAATGTGCACCCTATATATTTTGGACTGAAACAATGTATATCAGAATCTGATGACAAATATTGATATTAAAAGGAACCAGACCCATGTAGATAACTTTAAGCAGGGTAAGCATTGTCAGAAGGAAGATAATACGCACTGGTCATAAACGTGTATTTTATATAGCAATCCTTTTGTACATATTTATATAGCAGCCTAGGAAATACGAGTGTGTGTAATTAATGCTACAGCCGGAGCATTGCTTTTGTGTCTATGGAAAACTCTTTGCTACTCTGTGCCTGCAACATATATGACCTCACAGCATGGAAAAATCATTAACTTGCCGAACAAAATGACGACAAATAAGACTGTAAAGCAACATCAATCAGGCAAAGGAAGCTGATATTACAAAGTACTTTCATGAAATTACACCTTTCATACTTTATATATTTAACACCTCTACAACAGCAATAATCATAAATAAAATCATGCTTCTCTCGTAATGGTCGAGTTGAAATGTCAACATGAAATGGACAAATAAGGCATGAACAATTCTTTGTGATATAGAAAAGTACAGGAAGAAGGAAATCAAAACTCCTATTAGTATAGTTTTTTTTTGCTGTCAAAAAGGCAATTTAAGAGCGGAAAGCAAACAACCATGGGCCTTATTTCAAACTATAGGCAATTTCAGAGTGGAAAGCAAACAACCATGGGCCTTATTTCATCAAACTTCAAAGACGACAACTCCATGATGTAGTCCAGTTAATCAAGTATAAAGGTAATTCAAGGATGAGTTTTGAATGACATCTGATTAGAAACCTACATTTGAGAAAGCCATTGACAAATATGTAGTCAGCTTAACTTATCTCACATGACATTTCTTTATTTGAACTGTTCAATGTATATTCAACTAATTTTCAATAGTATATTTTACTATTAAATGTCAGATGACAATGGAACATATCCGAATGGAATTAATCTTCAAACAGATACCAACATAGCTTGAACAACATAACTAATGACCTCTACACTTATGTGCACAGTCTAGCTATCAAATATACCAACAATGGTTTTCAATGTACAAAAGAATGAAATGTACCTGAACAAAACTGCATGTCAGATAAATCTTTTAGCATGCATGAGCAATGATCAAATCCTCAATATAAACCACCACCAAACTGGACTAGTAAAAACGACATAGAGCTTGTTTAAGTATCATGGCGTATTATTCAAGGAGCAATGTTTTCTAAGAAACATACATAAATAATCTGTTTGCAAAACTGTATTCAACTAAAAAGCTAACCCATGAGTAGAATGTACATAGCGATAAGCTCACCAACATCAGTTCTCGAGCACCATGTGTGGCGTGGCTAGGTGAAATATGTGCCTGCAGGTAGCTAGTGAGAGCTAGCGGTCAAGAGGATGTAAATAAAGAAATCAAGGGAGATGGACCATCAAAATACCTAAGGCTCCACTAGGCCGGCCACCACCTCAGAATTGACAGTAAATATTTCAAAAAAGGGACGATAAATTCGTAAAGTCAAGTTACCAAGCTCTTATATTAAGCAGCTGACCATTACAATCCATTATATTGAGCACCAGTTAAAAAAACTGATTTAATGGTTTAAAAGGACTATCAGCCAAAAAGGATATAGTCATTGAAAGGCAGATTAGCAATGAAGTGTTTGTCGCCAAAACAATAGGAGAAGTATGCTAAAGAGGAAAAACAACATCACCAAGATTTGAAATTTAAACAAATAGGCTGGTTCTTCCATGTCTTGCAAGTTCACAACAGAGAGACAAACATGTATGTAGTCAATGGGACCGTCACAATACTGCACTCTATCTCAGAAAGTCAATCTTACCCATCTTGAGAAATATTCACCAATTTGAATGAACGGATGTCTTGTTATTATTCACTTTTAGGAGACAACATTCCTGTGTAATATATGGATTCCACTTTATAACTTGAAAATAAAATGTTGTCTTTTGTATTGCTTTCATACTTGTCCACATTTACATGTTTTACTTCGAAGATTTCTGTAGGCAAATTTTCTAAAATCCTAATTCCCTATGTATCACCTGTCAGAACGGGATGTCGGCAGCCCAACAAAAACATGCTGTTGTGTTGATTGAACATAGCTACATAAGAAGTCAGGTTCATATATGCATTTTTTTATTCCAAGAAGAGATATAAACCGGAATCGGTTGCATTGACAATAAAGAGAATAACATGAGTCCTCTGAATCATGATAATGGGATACCTTCGCTCTGCTCATCTCCAAGCAGCAAAAACTACTTTAGGACAAAGTGGACAAATGTTAGTATTATAAAATATCAAATTGCATACATACATACAGAGTTAACACATGCAAAATTTGACAGAGACTCATGTAGGGCACAATGAAGAATCTGAAAGAACAACTAAAATAATGAACGATTGTAAACCTCAATGGCGAATCTTAAGGAATCATGCATAAGTAATACCAGAGCATGATGCTGAAAGATGCTTGTGCTGTCAGAGTAGACAGGGTGACCGAGGATTGTTACGGGAGGAACAATATAGAAGTACCACTCGACAGCGGAAAGGATGGGCACAACAATCGCCATGAATGCGCTCTTAGAAACTGAAGTACGATTGCGATCAGTTCCCAGCATATGGGTTGCCGACCATCATCGCCCGCGTCCCCCTTCCCATTTCATAGGCGGATCGACCGGTCCTCTGATTCATCCGCATCCGGCGTGTCCGCTGGATTCCCTCGTCGGCTGGATCGATGTCCCTTGCAACCTCGGCTGAAGGGCGTCGCGTTCGAGCCTCGTGCGCCTCCTCGCTCGCCTCGGTTGGGATCTTGGTGCTCGATCCACTCGTGCTACTGGGCTCCGTCGACCGCCTCCTGTGGCTTCCTTAGATGGGCGGTCTGGTCCAATTAACGACTCCAAAACCCCAACCCCCCCTCTTCCAAGAAAACAAAAACCCCAGCTCCTGAGCTGCTGACACGAGGACGCTTTTTGGTCCCGGTTGGTGTTACGAACCAGGACCAAAGGCCCTCCTGCCTGGGCTCGGCGGAGAGGCCACATGGAGGCCCATCTGTCCCGGTTCATAAGCGAACCGAGACTAAAGGTCATGGGCTTTAGTCCCGACCCTTTAGTCCCGGGTCCAGAACCGGGACAGAAGGGCTTCTGGAACTGGGACAAATGGGCCTTTTTCTACTAGTGCACCAAGGTTTCGTGTTGGCCATGCATGCGGCTGCTGGCCTCGGTTAGCATGGATTATCCGTGTGGGTACTTTTCATCAGTTGTCTTCACCCAGCATTTGCCAAATGTTAGCTTGCAGCTTTAGCATTCATCTCATGATCGATCCACCATGCCAATGATCGTCGCTGCAGACCCTGCAAGTCCGTCAGGGACACTCTCTTTGTGATTCAAGTTGCCTTTCAGACGACCACCGAGTACCCAAGGGCTTCTTCTCGACCAGATTTGAACCGGCTTGCCAGGTTTATAGTGTGAAGTGATGGGTTTGATAATTTTGACGAGATCAGAACAAGGTTGCTTATGGAGCTGTTTATTCACTATCTTTGTTGTCAATCTCCCATCCACATGCAACTTGCATGGAGGACCGGTTTCGATGGTTTGGTAATGTTCTCAACATGGAGAAAAAAAATCCACAAACGTATTTTCATGGCCACTCGCAATGAAAGGATATTTATACATCCTCTACGGTGTCCAATTGATTTATCATGCATTTCGCCAAAGAGCGCTCAATATTAATAGGATGTTATTTTGCCTCGCGGGTCCTTGCTACATGATACACCGATACAATGTTGTCAATACGAGAAAAATACATTAATTAAACACTGTTTTATTCTATTTAGGCAGAAAGGGAAGCAAGCGATATCCTTTATTTCCCTACAGGCGCAATCTGGGAAGCAGACGCAGATTGAGCTGCAGGTGGTATCACGCAGACTACGCACTAGCATCCGTTATCAGCACATACACCATAAACCGTATCTGCCTTATATTTATAGGTGCACAGTGATGTGCATGTACTGGTCACAGCGAGCAGCGATGCCTGCGGGGTTTTGAGAGCAGGAGCACGGATTGAAATATATTTCCTACAAGTGCGGTAGAGAAAAACATACCGGAAAAATACCTTAACAGAGCACCGAAAGGACAAGGCATATGAGCACCACCTGGACAGTCTTCACCCTTGATTTGTAGAAAAACTATGTTATGTAGGAGGTTTTTGTTTTACTTAGGAGTTGTGTTTGCGGCGGTTGTATCTGTAGCTTTCTATCTTTGTGGATGTGCAATGTATCTATACAGGTTGGGTGCTTTATAGTAGCCATGCTCTGGTTATATAAGTGGAATCAATTAATAACATATACTGAAACATTAAAACAGGTAAATGGGTGGACGCGAAGCTTATTATTATTCTAGTTCGTTGGTATATATTTATAGTATTGCTAAGTATAGGGGATAAACTGGATCCTATTAGCATCCCATTTTATGGTGGTTAATTAAGACATGCTTATCCACACCTATTATTTTGGTTATGGATATGAACATATGAAGTACTGACAAGCAACTCTAGCAGACCCCGCATCCGGCCGGCCCGCAAAATGTGTTTGCAGTTCGTGAAAAACGGCTTTTGCGGGCTGGCTCGCACGGCCGCAGATGCAGACCCCCAAACGGACCCGTATAAAAGGAAATTTGCGGAATATACTTCTTTACGGGTTGGCTTTTACGGTGTCCGCATGGGCACCGCCGCATCGACCCGCAAACAGAAAACGGCCAATTCTCAAATTTCACAGTGGTGCCCACAAATAAGTTCAAATACAAACAACATAACACAATTTACGCGCAAATAAAAGCCTCAGTTTAGTAGGACAAACGCAAAAGAGGGTCTTGCAAAAGTGACGACCACTTCCGGCATCATCTTGGTCGATCTTCACTCCACGCCATCGAGTCCATCTAGAAGTTCATCACCACCACCGAATCCACCTCCGGCGCTTGTTCCAACTCCCGCACCGAAATCATCGACATTGCCAGCAGAGAAAACATCTCCGGAACTGTAACACGCACCGGCGGAAACAACCATTCTCCTCTTCAAGATTTCTCTCCTTGCCATGTCATGCCATGTTTTGGTGAGATCGTCCATGTCATTGCGGTTCATTGACATGATCTTGTTCTCTTCGGCGAGCAACTTGGACATGGCTTTGTTTTCATCGGAACGAGCTCTTCTATCCTCAATGGCTGCCTTGCGCAACCCCTCTTCCTTGAGCAGTTGCCACTTTTCTTGCTTCTCCTTTGCCTTCTTCTCGGCCAACTCTTTCTTGATCTCCAACGACTTCAACAACATCAACTCATTTGATTACACCATGGCATCAATCTTCTCCCTCAAGCTCGATGCTTCATGCTCTCTCTTCATCTTCTCCTTAGTCTTCTTGTCGCCATCGGGCTTGTTCAAATTTCTTGGGCCATCATCATCCTTATCATCATCCATGTTTGTAAGTGAGCCTCTCTTCTGTGGGGATTCTTTCTCGATCAACTTCCACTTACCGCACTTTTGGAGAAACTCCCAACAATGCTCTAGTTTGAAGAATTTGCCTTCCGAAGCTTCCATGTCTTTGTATCTATGTTGGGCAATTTTTTTCTACACAATGTGAACAAAGTGAAATGGTGCAATCATTTCATATGATGTAATATGATGATCCACAAGTTGAACAAAGGAAAAACAAACTCACATAATCGGATTCCACGGCTCCACTTGGAGGTGCATAGCGTACTTGCTCTCCAAGCAAGCTGCCCAACAGCTGCACATAGGCTTGATATTCTCCCAACGACCTTGAAGAGACCGAAATGTGCGTGGAGTCCTATTGGGGTACTTTGCCATCATGCGGAAGTTTTGATCTTTGATCCTTTGCCAATACCTCTTGGCGGTTTGAGAAGTACCCGTGCATGCATCAAGAGACACCGCACTCCATGCATTGATGAGAACTTGATCTTCCAAGATAGTGTAGTTCTTCAATCTCTGGCTTTTCCCAGTTTTGTTTGTGAGTGCTCATATGCTTCCGGTTCGATATCCTCTAAATCGTCTTGAATACCATGATCGTCAACGCCGGCCTCCGTTTCATTGTAGTCGAATGCTTCAAACGGGACTTGATCAATGTCAACGGCGTTGGTGTCCAAGAAGTTCACGAACTCGGTAGCTGCATTGTTCGAACCACCGCTATAGTGAAGCACAACAAGTCACGAGCTATCGCAAAATGGTGAAAAGCAAGAAAATTGCCATGACCGAAGACACATACGTTCCGGCCATTTCGTCAAACACCTCGCTTGCGGGGGGAGCAGCACAGTTGAGCGACATCGTCGGGGCACCTCTTTCCGGGCTGAAATGAGCGGATGAAGGAGGCGGCTTTTTTGTGGCCGGAATCTTCTTCCTCTTGACGCCGGCGAAATTGGCGACCTCCTCCGCCGCCGGCCGAGATCGCGCAGCAGCGTTGGCGCCTGGAGCACGGGCCCTCGCGGTGGGGGCTGCCGGAGCGCCGCCCTGCACGACAATGTTGCCCTGCCGCTTGCGGGAAGGCGCGACTTGACCTTGGGCGACGGCGGGGCCAATAGGGCCGGCGACGAGATCCGCCGAGGAGAAGGAGCGCCAGCGACCTCGAAGGTGACGGGGGACAGCAGGGAGTCATCCATGGCGGCGAAGGATGGCTCGGGAGCGTGCGGTGGCGGGGAGATGGTGGCGGAGGGCGGGGGGGAGCGGGAACGGCCGCACGGAAATGTCTCTCCCGCCAAATCTCGCTGCGGATAGGGGCTGAGCTCGGGTCGTCCCTCTAGCCCGTGAATCTAGAGGTTGGGGGAGATGTTTTGCCACGCACCGCAAAATAATTTGCGGGCCGGGGCGGGATGCGGGGTCTGATCGGGACGTTTTTCGCGCCCCGACCTGCACTTTGGCGGTTATATTGCGGATCGGGACGGGATGCGGGGTCTGCTAGAGTTGCTCTAATATCGTGTCTGAGCCTACGATCCGGCGTACGCACTACACAGGTCCTGGGCGGTCATGCGGGACACACGAGGTCATGTTGATATGTAGCCTTGATTTTTTTCTTGATGTAATGTGTGTCTCATTTATAAAATAAATATCAAATTATGATCCACTTAAACACCAACTTGACAGAACCAAAAAAGGTAGGACAACCCTAGCTATTGCAAAAACTACCTGTCGGTGTACTAGAATAGGGGTACCCTAGTATCCCGAACTCGTGCACGAGCAGTTGTAGCACCCCGCGGCTGGGCTGGCCTGATGACCGCCAAGATCCTCAGCGGCTCCTTTAGAGCCATTCAAGAACAAAGTAATCAAGACCCCGGCAAGAGGAGCTTGCCGGGAAAGCCACTCAGGGCGCGAAGGAAGCAAGGCCCCGGCAAGAGGAGCTTGCCGGAAGGCTTGGTGGGCGCCGAGCCCCAAGCGACAAGGTTCCTGCAGCGCAAGGCGCTTGCCGGGGCGGGCAACCTCTCTTCATCTCCGCTCCAGCTCACCCGCCAACGTGTCACCACGGGGCTCTCTCAAGCACGCGTGTCGACGGGCTGTGCAGCCAGCGGGGAGCAGCGATAAGTGGCGCTGACAGGCTACCATCGTGGCAAGCGGAGGCGCCTTGCGGTCCCTGTTACACTGTTCGGGCGACTGAGACGGGCATTGATGACTCTTGTCCCTTGCCGTCAGAGTTAGGTATAGATTACTGTACACTGTACAAAGCGGTGTACCAACCTATGTTTTTACCGTCATACCCTTGTCTACTTGCCACATGTGGTGACCCCTTGTGCCTATAAAAGGAGGCCCAAGGGCAACGTAGAAAGGGTTCGGTCCGGCTCCGGCTTAGTTCATCATACACATACGAAACCACACTCAGGCTAGGTCTTGTAGCTCCCCATTGCTCCCTAGCAAGAACACAAGATAATCCACAAAGCAGCAGTAGGAGTATTATCTCTCCGAAGAGCTCCGAAGCTGGGTAAATCCGCTCGTGTGCATCGCCTCGATCCGCTCTTTGTGCAATCTCCGCCCCCCTCCGAACCACAAGGGACCCAGGTCCCGTAGGTGCTCGTGGGGCACGATCCGTTCTCCCCGACATCTTTGGCGCGCCAGGTAGGGGGCGTCGAGGCTGCGTGAACCCGATCCGGCGGTCACGCGAGCAACTTCATCAACATCTTCGTCAACATGGCGCCGAAGAATAAGTCTTCGGCAGCAGCAGAGCTGTCCGCGTCGAACCCACCACCACCGGAGCTGTCAGGTGGTGGGGGAAACGCTGGCGGAGGAACCGGCGTCGTCGAGAGAGCCCACAATGCCGCCAGATCCAAGGACAAGGCAGCACAGGCGTCGGCGTCCGAGTCCGCACCGCGTCCTTCGCAGGAGGCGCGGGACCGACAGCGTCATGATGCTCGCGGCACCATACGCTCGTTGGATCAAGGCCAAGCTGGAGGATCCCGAGGCCCTCGAGACCCGCATGCACCTCAGCATGCTGGTACAAGCGGAGTACGGTCGCTTGGGCGGGATGCTGCTCCTCCTAACTTGGTTAGGAGTCCGAGCACATCCCGTTCTTCGCTCCGTACGCCGTTGCCGCCAACCACACCAGCGGAAGCCTTGGCTAGAGCTCAGTTACTTCTAGATTACCCTCCAACGGCCGACAAGGTCGACGAATGGAGGGCCACAATTCAGAGTCTCATCGGCTTCGCCAACGGCGACGTCCCGCGGCACCCGAGTGCCTTGCAGCCGCGGCAAGGCGACAAGGCGCTAGCTGATGGCGACGAGACCTGCGGGGGTGCGGCCACCGTGCACTCCCCTTCCCGAAGACCAAGATCGCCGACTCGCCGGATCCACCTCGACAGCGACTCCACAGCGTCTTCAGATCCGCGAGCTCGCAGCGACCAGCGCCAAGTTCTCCTAGAACGGCAAGAAGAAGACGCTCGAACCCGTATCTAGCGCCGAAGAGAAGCGCGTCGTCAATCAGACCAACGCGCCGGGCCCACTGTCGATATGCATGTGCCAGGGGAACCAGGCGACTTGCCGTACGCGGTAGGTTGTCCTGCGTTCACTCGAGAGCTGCGGCAAGTCCGGTGGCCCGACAAGAAAAACTTCAAACCAGATGTGTCGGAGAAGTATGATGGCAGGACACACCCATCAGAGTTCCTCAGCATCTACACCATCGCGGTGCAACCTGCGGGGGGACGAGACGACAAGATCCTCGCCAACTATTTTCCCTTGGTGCTCAAGCCAAACGTCAGATCTTGGCTCATGCACTTGCCGGATGGCTCTATTTCTTCTTGGGCAGATTTGTGCCACCAGTTTGTTGGCGCCTTCACAGGCGGCCACAAGCCTCATGGCCAGGAGATTGATCTCCACCTGCTTGCCCAGAAGGAGGGGGAGTCTCTGCGCAAATTCATCCAGAGATTCAGTCGAGTGCACTACAACATCCCAGACATCCACCCTGCCGCGGTAATCAGTGCATTCCATCAGAATGTACGAAACCGCAGGATGAGGGAGGAGATTGCGATGTGCAAAGTGAAAGACGTCAGCGAGCTCTACGCCCTGGCCGACAAGTGTGCACGCGCTGAAGAAGGAAGAAGACTCCCAGGAGAGAATGTGGGAGCAGAGTCTTATAGTGAGGAGATCGCCCCGGCAAGAAAGAGCCGGCGGCGAAACAACAGGAGGAAGAAAAACCAAGAAGTACTAGTTGTCGAGCAGTCCGGCAAGGATGGTGCCGCCAACAAAGCCAAGGCTGGTGGCTCCGGCAAGGAGGTTGCCGTTGACGCCGACCGCCAAGCTATGGCGACGCCGACAAGCCCGACAGCTCCAACAAGTAGTACTGTAAAATCCACCGCACCAAGGGCCACGATCTCCAGAGCTGCAAGAAATTCGAGCAGCTTGTTGAGCTACAGAGAGCTGAGTACGAGCGGCGGGACAAGGAGAAGGCCCAAGAAGGTGCAGGTGCAGCAAGTAAGAAGAGACCCGGTCGGGGAGGGCGCCGCGGCAAAGCCAAGCAGCGGCAAGGAGACAGACCTCCCCGTGGCCGCGATAAGGAAGAAGATGAAGATGAGGAGGACGAAGACATGGAAGACGATGAAGCAGACGAGCAAGAGTTTCAAAAGGCAACAGAGGTCCTTTACGTTGACGGTGGTGCTTCTCTGCATACCTCGCACCGCTAACTCAAACAATGGATGCGTGAGGTTAATGCAGCAGAACCCTCCATAGAGTCGCGCAAACCTCTGAAGTGGTCCAGCACGCCCATCATTTTTGACATTGAGGACCACCCTGATCGCATCACAGCGGTCGGGTGCTTGCCGATGTTGGTCTCACCAACCATTCGCAACCTCAAGGTCACAAAGATGTTGGTTGACGGCGGGGCCGGCCTGAATTTAATCTCCTCTGCAGTGCTCCAAAAGCTTCAAATCCCTGACAGCGAGCTCGAAGAAACTGGTACTTTCCAAGGAATCAACCCAGGAAGGAGCAAGCCCAAAGGGAAGATCACGTTGCCGGTAACATTCGGCAGCGAGCTCAACTTCAGAACTGAGAGGGTCACATTTGACGTTGCCGACTTCCCATTGCCCTACAATGGCATACTTGGCCGTCCAGCACTCGCCAAGTTCATGGCCGCCTCTCATCATGCCTACAACTTACTCAAGATGCCCGGCCCGATAAGCGTCATTTCTGTCCATGGCGACAAGAAGGACGCGCTTATCTGCGCCGACAAGATTTACCGGGATGCAGCTGCCGCAACAGTTAGCAAACCACTTGCCGCTGAAGCTCCCGGGGGGAAGAAGAAGACCACCAAGACCGGCAAGAGCTCTGATGCCCACTCCGGCAAGCGCACCTCCTCGGAGTGCTGCGCTACCGTCGAGAACGCACCATCGAGCTCCACCGGCAAGTGCAAGAAGACGATGGCAGCTCCGCCGAAGACCAAGAAGGTGCCCGCCAAGGAGGACGGCACTTGTGGTACCTTCACCATCAGTGCAACGCTTGATCCTAAATAGGAAGGCGAGCTCGTTGCTTTCCTGCGGGCGAATGTCGATGTGTTTGCATGGCAACCATCTGACCTCCCCGGTGTTCCCAGGAAAGTAATTGAGCACCACCTAGCTGTCTGTCCTCACGCGCGGCCCGTCAAGCAAAAAGTTAGGAAACAGGCAGTGGAGCGCCAAGAGTTCATAGCAGAAGAAATCAAGAAATTAGAAGCAACAGGGCTTGTCAGAGGAGTCCTCCATCCCACGTGGTTGGCCAATCCGGTAGTTGTGCGCAAGGCTAATGGGAAATGGAGACTTTGTATTGACTTCACTGATGTTAACAAAGCTTGTCCCAAAGACCCATTTCCCTTGCCACGTATCGACCAGATCGTTGACTCCACGGCTGGATGTGATCTGCTTTCATTTCTTGATGCATATTCAGGATATCATCAGATCTTCATGGCTGAAGAGGATGAAGAGAAAACCGCATTCATTACACCATGTGGCACGTACTGCTTCATACGAATGCCTTTCGGTTTAAAGAATGCTGGTTCAACCTTTGCAAGAGTAGTCCACGATGCCTTTGAGCCACAAATACACAGAAATGTAGAAGCTTACATGGATGACATAGTGGCCAAGAGCAAGGACAAAGCAACTCTGGTTCAGGATTTGGATGAAACATTTGCAAATCTGCGCAAGATCAACCTCAAGCTCAACCCCGAGAAGTGCGTGTTTGGAGTCCCTTCCGGCAAGCTTCTCGGGTTCTTTGTGTCTCAGCGGGGAATTGAAGCCAATCCCGACAAGATCAAGGCCATTGAGCAGATCGAAGCACCAAAGCGCGTCAAAGATGTCAGAAGACTTGCCGGTTGCGTGGCTGCTCTCAGCAGGTTCATCTCTAAGTCTGCAGAACGCGCCCTGCCGTTTTTCGGGATTTTGAAAAAGGCAGGTCCAATGAAATGGACTCCCGAAGCGGAGGCTGCGCTGCAGGACTTGAAGAGATACCTGTCCTCCGCTCCAATACTTGTCGCACCTAGGCCACAAGAGAAGTTGCTGCTATACATAGCGGCAACCAATCAAGTGGTTAGTGCGGCGTTAGTGGCGGAGAGGGAAGCAGATGATGAGCCGGCAACCGAGGCAGGCGCATCCAGCGACAAGCAAGGGGCTTCGTCGTCAAGCTCTGGTCTCGACAAGGACGGATCAGCGCAGGGTTGCGACAAGATACAGAAGAAGATGGTGCAGCGCCCAGTCTATTTTGTCAGTTCCCTTCTGCAGGGGGCTAGGTCAAGGTACTCTGGTGTGCAGAAGTTGCTTTTCGGCCTCCTCATGGCCTCAAGAAAGCTGCGCCATTACTTCCAAGCACATGAGATAACAGTTGTCACTCGCTTTCCGTTGAAAAGGATATTGCAAAATCCAGAAGCAACAGGCAGGATTGTCGAGTGGGCACTGGAACTGTCAAGCTTTGGTCTCAAGTTCGAAAGCACTTCAACTATCCAGAGCAGGGCATTGGCAGAGTTCATAGCAGAGTGGACGCCAACGCAAGATGAAGAGATTCCGGAGACGAGCATCCCTGTCAAAGAGGCAAATAAAGATTGGCTGATGTACTTTGATGGTGCTTTCTCGCTGCAAGGCGCCGGTGCCGGCGTGCTGCTTATCGCACCCACCGGAGAGCATCTCAAGTACATAGTCCAGATGCACTTTCCTAAGGAACAAGCAACAAACAATACTGCGGAGTATGAAGGTTTGCTTGCCGGTCTCAGGATTGCGGTAGACCTTGGGATCAAGAAGCTCATTGTCAGGGGGGACTCACAACTTGTCGTCCGACAAGTAAATAAAGATTATCAAAGTCCGTTGATGGAAGCCTACGTCGATGAAGTGAGAAAGCTAGAAGAGCACTTTGAAGGCCTGCAGATGGAACACGTTCCAAGGGCTCAGAACGATATAGCTGATGGCCTCTCCAAATGTGCCGCACTTAAGTTACCTCTGGAACCAGGAATTTTCGTGCTCAAGCTGACTCAGCCAACCGTAACACCATCAACAGGACAGAGCAAGAAGAGAAAACTGGTTTCCGGCGACTACTTTCCGGCAGAGCCCCCTGAAGCCGCCGTCAAGAAGGTCCCTAAAATCAACGCAAATATCACTGAGGAGCAGTCTGCTCCGACAAACCATGCAGTTTGTATCGTTGAAGCAAACGCTCCCGACAAGTTTCGCTCCGGCAAGCTTGCCGGGGATCATCAAGCTCCGGCGGACCCACAGGTTCTCGCCGTAGAAGCTGATGTTCCCGCAGTGATAGAAGAGCCTTTAGTCCTTGTTGTCGAGCCTCAAGCTCCAGCATGGGCACAACAAATCGTCCATTTCCTTCAGACAGGAGAACTTCCCGAAGAGCAAGAAGAAGCGGAAAAAGTAGCCCGGCAGTCAAGTATGTACCAGTTTGTTGACAACATCCTGTACAGAAGAAGGCTCAACGGTGTGAAATTGAAGTGTATTTACCGGGAAGATGGACAGAAGCTGTTGGCAGAGATACATGGAGGCATATGTGGTCACCACATTGGCGCAAGAGCACTTGCCGCAAAGCTTTCCGGCAAGGTTTCTTCTGGCGAAGCCCTCCAGATCTGTTGCACAAGTAACCAAGTGTGAAGCGTGCGGTTCCATTCCAAACAGATACACCAACCAGCTCAAGCTCTCCAGACGATCCCTTTATCCTGGCCCTTTTGGTGCAGGGGCTTGACATCCTCGGCCCCTTCCCCGAGCTGCGAGGGCTTTGAATACTTATGCGTCGCAATCGACAAGTTCACAAAGTGGCGGAAGTGGAACCAGTGAGGAAGGTGACAGCACGATCAGCCGTCAAGTTCTTGGTCAATTGTTTGCCGTTTTGGGATTCCTAACGGATCATCACCGACAACGGCACACAGTTCACGAGCCGCACCTTCATGCGATCGCCCAAGATCTTGGCGCCAAGATCTGCTTTGCTTCGTTGCTCATCCGAGAAGCAGCGGTCAAGCGAGAGAGCAAGCGCTGAAGTGCTGCGGGGCTCAAGACCAGAACTTTCGACGAGGCTGCGCAAGTGCGGAAGGAACTGGATCGAGGAGCTACCGGTGGTTCTTTGGTCGATCGAGCGACACCAAATCGAGCCATCGGCGGACACCCTTTGCTCTAGTCTACGGAGCAGAGGCAGTTCTCCCCACGGAACTTCGTATCACGGGTCACCTCGAGTGCTCGCTTATGATGAGCTTGAGCAAGAGCAGCTGTGGCAAGATGACGCTGCTCCTCGAGGAAGATCGTCTTCAGGCTGCTGTCGAGCTGCTCGTTACCAGCAAGCTTTGCGTCGCTACCATAGCCGCAGTTAATGCCGAAGCTTCGAGGAAGGCGACCTTGTTCTTGGTAGCGTTCAATCCGCCAAGAATTCCAACAAGTTGGCGCTTGAAGTGGGAAGGCCCTTATCGGGTAAAACGAGTCACTAGGCCCGGCGCTGTCCGCCAGAGACCGAAGATGGCCTTCCGGTGAGCAATTCCTGGAATATAGAGCATCTTCGCAAGTTTTACCCATGAGGCGCTGTTGCCGGAACCCGTTCCGGCAACCACCCATTTGTACAAGTCTTGCCGCTGTTGCATGTAATCCTTCGTACAAAGCCGGGCGCAGACCCCGTGCATCAGTAAAGCCTATGTGTTGCGCACATTTTTTCAATACATGCTTTCATAATCATATATGCATGTGTTTACTAACATCTTGTGCAGCACCCGCACCGATGGCGATAATGAGCCACTAGGCTCCATAACTTTATTTTCTCTTCTTTCTTCTCAAACAAGAAGAAGGTTCATCCACCCACAAGTTAACCGGGGGGGAAGGAGAAGATAATGGTGTGGGCCGCCAAGCGTCGCTCGAGGAATTGTCGCCTTGCCAGGAAATGGATAACAGAAAAGTTAAGTTGCTAAGTTTAAATGACCAGTTTTAAATTTTTGAGTTATCTTCCTCGAACGACCGCGCTTTGTATGGAAAACCTGTGCGCGGAGGAACCAAATCGTGACTGGCCGCGCCCTTACTTTGTTTCGAGTCCGCTCAACAACTTAAGTGAGCTGCGGCTAGTCCGCGACAAGGTTGCTTGCCAGTAGCGACCCCGCCAGCAGGCTGCTGAAGTTCTGCGCTCGGCGCTCGCGGCAAGGGTGCCTGCACCGGCAAGTTTCCCTGAAAAGCGTAGGGCAGTAACATACAAAGCCAAGAGTCGAATAAAGGAAATAACATTGCATTCGGTTGCCTAAGATAGTGTATATTACATAATGACTTGTCGCAGATCTAATAGACTTTTTATCTAAACATGATCTACAGCGACAAGAGAAAAGATAGACTTGGCGGCCTAGTCCACGCGGTCACCCTCGAGCCTCTTAACTCCACTCACCCTATCCACAATGGGTGCGACAAGGGCTTTGAGCGCTTCAACATCGGCGGATGGAGGCAAGGACTTGAGGGCTTTGGTGAAGTCGATGCCTGGGTTGCGGAAGGCCACCTTCATCAACACCTTCTGGAGAGCCTCGGCGCAGACTTGACGTGATTCCTCCGCCAGTTGCTTTGGAACCTCTTCCCGGAGCCGCTGGATACCCGCCAACACGCCTTTGAAGAATAGGCTGAGCTTGACGCTGGGTTGGAGGTTCTCGTCGGTGGAATATCCAAGATATGTCATCCCCAGCTCCATCAGCTCATTATGGATGCCGGCGGCAGTGTCCACAAGACCTTCTGTCCAATGCATTATGCTGTCTCGAAGATTATTCTGGGCGGTCACAGCATTCGACAGCAACCCCTCGGTGGCTTTGATCTTTTCCAGCAAGCCCGTTTCCCGCTCCTTGGCGCCGTTCAACGTCTCCGTTAAGGTGGTCAATTTCAGCTCCAGATCTGCCTTGGAGTCCTTGGCGGCATCGAGCTCTTTGATCTTTTCAGCAAAACGACCTTGTAGCTCGCCGAGGGTGTAAGCGTCTTTCTCACGCTCGCGCTTCAACCCGGCAACCTCCTCGGCACTCTTCTGGAGGGTGGACTCCAGCTGAGCCACCCTCGTCTCCAATTCCATCTTGGCGGCCTCGGCAGCCGCAGCAGCATCTTTTGCCTCCTGAAGTGGCCCGCCAATCGTTTGCTCGCGCGCGGCGAGATTTTCCTCAAAGCTGTCGAGGTTGATCTTCCGCTGCGCCAGCTCACCTTCTCGAGCGGAGAGCTTCTCGCCGGCAAGCCTCTGCTGCTCCTCAACCTCGCCCTTCTCCAAGATGAAGGCCGTGCGCTCCTCAGCAAGCTGCTCCCGCGCCTCCGCTATGTCCCGGAGAGTTTCTTTGTTGGCGCGCCGGAGCTCTTCCGCGCGTTTCTCCAAATCAGCTCCCGCCCTCGCGACAAGCGCCTCCCTGGATTCCAATTTGGCTTGTCGGGCGCGGTAGAGCGACAGCAACCTCCTTAGCAGCTGCACCTCCTCAGGCTCACCACTTCTGCTGCTGCTCGGGGCATCAACCAGCGACAGCCCGGCGGAGGCAAGCAGTTCCGCATCGAAGGTCTCCCCTTCGGCCGGTGCCCTGGAGCTTGATGCCCATGGGAGCTTGATGAAGACACCCTCGCCGGCCTTCAGGTAGGCGCCGGGCTGGGGCTCCTCGGAGTCTGGTGCGGCATCGGTGGCGGGGGGATCGGCGGTCGGTGCAGCGCCTGGCGCTCCTACGGCCTCCGGGCCGTCAGTGCGATCGCCAGATTCCTCCCCAGCCTCTGCGCCAGCAGCCTCGGCAGCCTCCTCGCCGGCGGGCCCATCAGCGCCAGCCTCCTCCTCAATGTTGGCGGCGTCGACATTGTCGCCGCGAGCGTCTTCCTCGCCGGCGGCCTCAGTCACCATCGGATCTCCGGCAGATGGATCTGATGGTCAGAAGAAGAAAGCACAAATCAGGCAAATGTTCGAAAGAGAAGAACAGAAGAAGAAAGAACCCAAGGGAAATCACCTGCAACGGGATCTGTTGCCGCGGTCTCCACTATCGGAGGGTTGTCGGCGCTGGTCCTTGTCGGGGAAGCTCCCCTTGTCGGAGAGGCCTCCCTTGCCGGAGAGCGCTCCCTTGGCGGAGAATTCTCCCTTGGTGGCGTAGTTGAAGCAAGCAGAATTTGGGGAGTGACCTCCGGGACCTCCTGATGAGGCTGGACCTCAGGAGTAGCCTCCGGTGCTCCATGATGTGGCTGCTCTGCTCCTACAAAATTCAACAAACCAGATATCAGTGACGGAAAAGCACCCAAGCATGCCTAACCATGAGAAGCATACCAGACACTTAGGCTGGGGGCTATGCTGGGGGCTGCTCTGTTGAAGGGTTGCCGGATCCGGCAAGGGAGTCCCGGACGTGCCCCCTGTTGCTACAGGGGAGTCATCTGAGACGACAACCACCGGCGTCTTGGCCCTCTTCGGCGCTCTCTGAGCTAACGTCCTGAAGAAGAAGGTTAATAGTGGAACCAGTCAGATATAAGATAAAGCAATAAATTGGGAGATTGCAAATAACAGCGACAAGATCTTACTCTTCCTCTTCTTCCTCGGAGCTGAGGGCGGAGAGATCAAACTCTGCTCCGGCGCGATGGATTGGGGGAGAGGACTCCCTCTGACGCTTGGCGGGTGCAGGGGCCGCGACTCCAGAAGACCCTGCGCCCGTCGCCGTGGCGGAATGAGGCGCTCCCGCAGCAACAGTGCTTGCCGCGGTGGAGCGCGTCGGGCGGCGAGGCGGCTGTTGGACCGTGTGCTCCCCCGCCACTTCTCCAGTCTTCCGGAGGCGTCTCCTTGGCGGGACAGCGGGCTCCTCCTGCGGCAAGCTACTTGACGGCGGAGGAGAGGCGCCCCCGGCAGGCTCGCTTGGTTCGTTGTCGGGCTCGGTCTGCTCCTCCTCACCGACGAACTCTTCTCGGTCGGCAAGGCTTGCCGCCTCGGCCCTCTCTGCCTCCTCGACAGTGAACCCAAACGCGCCGGCGGCGACGGCCTCTGCAGCCTCCTCCAAGCTTGTGGCGATGCGCGCCATCTCCTGATGGGTGGTGTCGCGGGTGAGCCGCCTCTTCTCGTCGGCGCGGATCGGCACTTCAACCAAGTTGTCGAAGAACTGCTGCACTATGTCATCGGCGGGCTCCTGCCAAGTCAGAACGATTCCATGGGAATCGCACAACGGCATTATCGCGCGGATGCTATCAAGCGACGAGTTGTTGCACAAGGGCACGGCTCCCCTCGGCAACATGAACCATCCAGGGTTATCCGCTTCAGGCTTGAACAGCTCCCGCAGCATGCCGTCAAGCTCCAGGGTAGTGAAATTCCAATTCAGACCTGGGCGTAGCCTCATGATATCCGCCGCGTTCTGGAATTCCCAAGCAGGCCTCCCTCTCTCCTGCAAGGGCGCAATGCAGCGGCGAAGGAAGTCCGCGCCAACTGCTCCTACGGTAAGCCCTGCTTGCCGGAGACGCAAAATCCTAGTCGTGGCAATCTTCAACTTGTCGTCCTCTGGCGCCAAGTTGCTCCAATCGTTGCCGCGAACTATGGGTGTCTGGCGCAGGGCGGTGAAGGGCTGTGGTTCCTCCTCTAAGATCCAACACCAGTCAGCTCTCCACTCCTCCAACTTGTTGCGCAACTCTCCGTCAAGATACGCCTCTTTCTTGCCGATCCTAGAGGTCCATGCAATTCCTCCGGCAAGCGGCTCTCCTCTCTCTACGCGGGGTGAGAAGTAGTGGCGGAAGAGTCCGACATTTGGATAGACCCCGACGAAGTTCTCGCAGAGGTGTGCGAAAACGGCCATGGTGAGGATGGCGTTGGGGGTGAAGTCAAGGAGGCGGAGGCCATATGTGTTCATGACATCACAGAAGAATTCAGAAAAGGGCGGGCAGAGCCCACACCAGAAGAAAATCGCGAAGAAGGATACCTGATGGAGACCTTAGCAGATGTGGCGGCGGAGATGACCCTCGTGCGCGGGTGCGCCCGGGTCGCCGTCGACCAGAAGAGATAGTACAGCTCCCGCAGCTCCTTCCTGTCGAGCAGGGGATCGAAGAGGGCCCGCTCCTTCCACGGCGCCGCGAGCCGCTGCGCCTCGGCCGATTTCACGCCTTTTCCCTTGTCGGCTTTCGAAGCCATAGGGAGAGGTGGTGGAGGAAGCCGACGGCGTTAGTGGCACCGGTGGCAATGGAGGGGCGGGCGTCGCTCTCTTTGGGCTCGAGAAGAAAGGGAAAGCGGCGGGGTTTCGATGTGACAGCAAGGGCAAGTGGGCGTCCTGCCCTATTCCCCGCTTATAAAGGGAGAGGGGGCGGGCGTTCCGGTTTTTCCCATTAAAGAAAGCCCCACGATCTCTCCCACGACGCCACGTCCGGTGCGTGCCGTTCGTGGGAGACATGGTGGGTCCAAGGCAAATAACGGCGTAATCAAGACCACGCGTGCCCGTGCACTGTTTTGGGCCTGGCCCAACAGAGCTTGGCGCCGTGTGTGGTCCAGGTCCGGGGGCTCCTGTCGGTGTACTAGAATAGGGGTACCCTAGTATCCCGAACTCGTGCATGAGCAGTTGTAGCACCCCGCGGCTGGGCTGGCCTAATGACCGCCAAGATCCTCAGCGGCTCCTTTAGAGCCATTCAAGAACAAAGTAATCAAGACCCCGTCAAGAGGACCTTGCCGGGAAAGCCACTCAGGGCGCGAAGGAAGCAAGGCCCCGGCAAGAGGAGCTTGCCGGGAAGGCTTGGTGGGCGCCGAGCCCCCAAGCGCGACAAGGTTCCTGCCGCGGCAAGGCGCTTGCCGGGGCGGGCAACCTCTCTTCATCTCCGCTCCAGCTCACCCGCCAACGTGTCACCACGGGGCTCTCTCAAGCACGCGTGTCGACGGGCTGTGCAGCCAGCGGGGAGCAGCGATAAGCGGCGCTGACAGGCTACCATCATGGCAAACGGAGGCGCACTTGACGGTCCCTGTTACACTGTTCGGGCGACTGAGACGGGCATTGATGACTCTTGTCCCTTGCCGTCAGAGTTAGGTATAGATTACTGTACACTGTACAAAGCGGTGTACCAACCTATGTTTTTACCGTCATACCCTTGTCTACTTGCCACATGTGGTGACCCCTTGTGCCTATAAAAGGAGGCCCAAGGGCAACGTAGAAAGGGTTCGGTCCGGCTCCGGCTTAGTTCATCATACTCATACGAAACCACACTCAGGCTAGGTCTTGTAGCTCCCCATTGCTCCCTAGCAAGAACACAAGATAATCCACAAAGCAGCAGTAGGAGTATTATCTCTCCGGAGAGCTCCGAAGCTGGGTAAATCCGCTCGTGTGCATCGCCTCGATCCGCTCTTTGTGCAATCTCCGCCCCCCTCCGAACCACAAGGGACCCAGGTCCCGTAGGTGCTCGTGGGGCACGATCCGTTCTCCCCGACACTACCCTTAGCTAGTCGAGAAAGAAAATTACAATCTGGGCTGAAGAAACCCTTGAGCAAGATACCAATGCCCGTCACTCAACTCCGGCACCACCGTAGTGGCCACCCTAGAAAAAGTGGACAGGTCACCTCTTTACCTGACATCAACGTTGATCCATCGCTGATCTATAGCTTTACGTGCCTCCAAAGTATCTTGCCAAAAAGTAAAATCATTGACGTTGAAAGAATCTGGTCGGGACATCACTTATGACTAGATCATTGATGGCGCGCGTTGCCGCGCCCGTCTATTTTTAAAAGAATGAAAGGAATTTTGAAAAATACACGAGTCAAGATTTTTTTTGCAAAAGACTAAATCATATATTTGTCATACCATTCATATTATGAAATAATAAAAATATATGAGTAAAATACATTGGAAATGAAATTGAATAATTTATATTATGAAATATATTGATCTCGGAGGTTAAAATGCTATGAAAATTCAACATATATAGATAACCATCAAATTACTGATAAGTGATCATACCACCAAGAAAAGAAAGTCTTAGTCGAAATTAAATGTAGAAAATGTGCACCCTATATATTTTGGACTGAAACAATGTATATCAGAATCTGATGACAAATATTGATATTAAAAGGAACCAGACCCATGTAGATAACTGTAAGCAGGGTAAGCATTGTCAGAAGGAAGATAATACGCACTGGTCATAAACGTGTATTTTATATAGCAATCCTTTTGTACATATTTATATAGCAGCCTAGGAAATATGAGTGTGTGTAATTAATGCTACAGCCGAGCATTGCTTTTGTGTCTATGAAAAATCTTTGCTGCTCTGTGCCTGCAACATATATGACCTCACAGCATGGAAAAAGCATTAACTCGCCGAACAAAATGACGACAAATAAGACTGTAAAGCAACATCAATCAGGCAAAGGAAGCTGATATTACAAAGTACTTTCATGAAATTACACCTTTCATACTTTATATATTTAACACCTCTACAACAGCAATAATCATAAATAAAATCATGCTTCTCTCGTAATGGTCAAGTTGAAATGTCAACATGAAATGGACAAATAAGGCATGAACAATTCTTTGTGATATAGAAAAGTACAGGAAGAAGGAAATCAAAACTCCTATTAGTATAGTTTTTTTTTGCTGTCAAAAAGGCAATTTAAGAGCGGAAAGCAAACAACCATGGGCCTTATTTCAAACTATAGGCAATTTCAGAGTGGAAAGCAAACAACCATGGGCCTTATTTCATCAAACTTCAAAGACGACAACTCCATGATGTAGTCCAGTTAATCAAGTATAAAGGTAATTCAAGGATGAGTTTTGAATGACATCTGATTTGAAACCTACATTTGAGAAAGCCATTGACAAATATGTAGTCAGCTTAACTTATCTCACATGACATTTCTTTATTTGAACTGTTCAATGTATATTCAACTAATTTTCAGTAGTATATTTTACTATTAAATGTCAGATGACAATGGAACATATCTGAATGGAATTAATCTTCAAACAGATACCAACATAGCTTGAACAACATAACTAATGACCTCTACACTTATGTGCACAGTCTAGCTATCAAATATACCAACAATGGTTTTCAATGTACAAAAGAATGAAATGTACCTGAACAAAACTGCATGTCAGATAAATCTTTTAGCATGCATGAGCAATGATCAAATCCTCAATATAAACCACCACCGAACTGGACTAGTAAAAACGACATAGAGCTTGTTTAAGTATCATGGAGTATTATTCAAGGAGCAATGTTTTCTAAGAAACATACATAAATAATCTGTTTGCAAAACTGTATTCAACTAAAAAAGCTAACCCATGAGTAGAATGTACGCAACGATAAGCTCACCAACATCAGTTCTCGAGCACCATGTGTGGCGTGGCTAGGCGAAATATGTGCCTGCAGGTAGCTAGTGAGAGCTAGCGGTCCAGAGGATGTAAATAAAGAAATCAAGGGAGATGGACCATCAACATACCTAAGGCTCCACTAGGCCGCCCACCACCTCAGAATTGACAGTAAATATTTCAAAAAAGGGACGATAAATTCGTAAAGTCAAGTTACCAAGCTCTTATATTAAGCAGCTGACCATTACAATCCATTATATTGAGCACCAGTTAAAAAAAACTGATTTAATGGTTTAGAAGGACTATCAGCCAAAAAGGATATAGTCATTGAAAGGCAGATTAGCAATGAAGTGTTTGTCGCCAAAACAATTGGAGAAGTATGCGCAAAGAGGGAAAAAACAACATCACCAAGATTTCGAAATTTAAACAAATAGGCTGGTTCTTCCATGTCTTGCAAGTTCACATCAGAGAGACAAACATGTATGTAGTCAATGGCACCGTCACAATACTGCACTCTATCTCAGAAAGTCAATCTTACCCATCTTGAGAAATATTCACCAATTTGAATGAACGGATGTCTTGTTATTATTCACTTTTAGGAGACAACATTCCTGTGTAATATATGTAATATATGGATTCCACTTTATAACTTGAAAATAAAAATATTGTCTTTTGTATTGCTTTCATACTTGTCCACATTTACATGTTTTACTTCCGAAGATTTCTGTAGGCAAATTTTCTAAAATCCTAATTCCCTATGTATCACCTGTCGCAGAACGGGGATGTCGGGAGCGCAACAAAAACATCATGTTGTGTTGATTGAACATAGCTACATAAGAAGTCAGGTTCATATATGCATTTTTTTATTCCAAGAAGAGATATAAACCGGAATCGGTTGCATTGACAATAAAGAGAATAACATGAGTCCTCTGAATCATGATAATGGGATACCTTCGCTCTGCTCATCTCCAAGCAGCAAAAACTACTTTAGGACAAAGTGGACAAATGTTAGTATTATAAAATATCAAATTGCATACGTACATACAGAGTTAACACATGCAAAATTTGACAGAGACTCATGTAGGGCACAATGACGAATCTGAAAGAACAACTAAAATAATGAACGATTGTAAACCTCAATGGCAAATCTTAAGGAATCATGCATAAGTAATACCAGAGCATGATGCTGAAAGATGCTTGTGCTGTCAGAGTAGAGAGGGTGACCGAGGATTGTTATGGGAGGAACAATATAGAAGTACCACTCGACAGCGGAAAGGATGGGCACAACAATCACCATGAATGCGCTCTTAGAAACTGAAGTACGATTGCGATCAGTTCCCAGCAGATGGGTTGCCGACCATCATCGCCCGCGTCCCCCTTCCCATTTCATAGGCGGATCGACAGGGCCTCTGATTCATCCGCATCCGGCGTGTCCGCTGGATTCCCTCGTCGGCTGGATCGACATCCCTTGCAACCTCGGCTGAAGGGCGTCACGTTCGAGCCTCGTGCTCCTCCTCGCTCGCCTCGGTTGGGATCTTGGTGCTCGATCCACTCGTGCTACTGGGCTCCGTCGACCGCCTCCTGTAACTTCCTTAGATGGGCTGTCTGGCCCAATTAACGACTCAAAACCCCAACCCCCCCTCTTCCAAAAAAACAAAAACCCCAGCTCCTGAGCTGCTGACACGAGGACGCTTTTTGGTCCCGGTTGATGTTACGAACCAGGACCAAAGGCCCTCCTGCCTGGGCTCGGCGGAGAGGCCACATGGAGGCCCATCTGTCCCGGTTCATAAGCGAACCGAGACTAAAGGTCATGGGCTTTAGTCCCGACCCTTTAGTCCCGGGTCCAGAATCGGGACAGAAGGGCTTCTGGAACTGGGACAAATGGGCCTTTTTCTACTAGTGCACCAAGGTCTCGTGCTGGCCATGCATGCGGCTGCTGGCCTCGGTTAGCATGGATTATCCGTGTGGGTACTTTTCATCAGTTGTCTTCACCCAACGTTTGCCAAATGTTAGCTTGCAGCTTTAGCATTCATCTCATGATCGATCCGCCATGCCAATGATCGTCGCTGCAGACCCTGCAGGTCCGTCAGGGACACTCTCTTTGTGATTCAAGTTGCCTTTCAGACGACCACCGAGTACCCATGGGCTTCTTCTCGACCAGATTTGAACCGGCTTGCCAGGTTTATGGTGTGAAGTGATGGGTTTGATAGTTTTCACGAGATCAGAACAAGGTTGCTTATGGAGCTGTTTATTCACTATCTTTGCTGTCAATCTCCCATCCACATGCAACTTGCATGGAGGACCGGTTTCGATGGTTTGGTAATGTTCTCAACATGGAGAAAAAAAATCCACAAACGTATTTTCATGGCCACTCGCAATGAAAGGATATTTATACATCCTCTACGGTGTCCAATTGATTTATCATGCATTTCGCCAAAGAGCGCTCAATATTAATAGGATGTTATTTTGCCTCGCGGGTCCTTGCTACATGATACACCGATACAATGTTGTCGATATGAGAAAAATACATTAATTAGACACTGTTTTATTCTATTTAGGCAGAAAGGGAAGCAAGCGATATCCTTTATTTCCCTGGAGGCGCAATCTGGGAAGCAGACGCAGATTGAGCTGCAGGTGGTATCACGCAGACTACGCACCAGCATCCGTTATCAGCACATACACCATAAACCGTATCCGCCTTATATTTATAGGTGCACAGTGCTGTGCATGAAGCTATGCTTGGGCATGCCTTGGAGACGTTGTACTGGTCACAGCGAGCAGCGATGCCTGCGGGGTTTTGAGAGCAGGAGCACGGATAAGCCGAAATATATTTCCTACAAGTGCGGTAGAGAAAAACATACCGGAAAAATACCTGAACAGAGCACCGAAAGGACAAGGCATATAAGCACCACCTGGACAGTCTTCATCCTTGATTTGTAGAAAAACTATGTTACGTAGGAGGTTTTTGTTTTACTTAGGAGTTGTGTTTGCGGCGGTTGTATCTGTAGCTTTCTATCTTTGTGGATGTGCAATGGATCTATACAGGTTGGGTGATGTATAGTAGCCATGCTCTGGTTCTATAAGTGGAATCAATTAATAACACTAGTCATCAACCCGTGCGTCTGCACGGTCTAGATATTATAGGGATGCATAATTACATACATAATTATAGTAACATTCTATAAATTCTCAATATCACACTAATTGAGAAATGCTTTATTATTCAAATAATGATAACACAAAATATACACATGTATTTTTAGGCTTTTAAGATTGAAAAGAGTGCATTCATTTTCTCTTTATGTTGCACACTGACGTTATTTGTTTAAATGAATCCTTCCTATCATTATGGAAAGTACATATATTTGCGAATTTTATGTCACCTGCTAAGTGATGGACTTATGGATAAAGTACGCATTAGTTTGATCCTTATGGCAAGATACACATCTTCCTGACCTAGAAAATACTCCCTCCATGTTAAAATAAGTGTCTTAACTATAGTACAATTTTGTATTGAAGTTACTACAAAGTCGAGACACTTATTTTCTGACGGAGGAAATAATATTTATGAATTTGACCCACATGATAGGTTATATAAACAGGTCAAGAAAATTTGAGACAAACATGCATACACACACTCACTGCTCAATACAATTGATATACTTATCTGTAGTATCGAATTAAACAGTATAGTATTTCATACTAATTGAAAAAACACGTGTCTAAATTTAAAATGTAGGCGATTGTGAAATATCCCTATTTGGAATACTCAAAAGTCTAGATTGCCTATTTTAATTTATATTTTTAAATTTTTATGACACTTTTTACATAATTTCATAGTTGGCTTATAATCAGGTGATTTCACTTACTCAATTGGTGACCTTTGCAGCGGTGATATTTAGGAGCCGTTATAGAGAGATTTTGTATGTTTGTGTCTTATTTATTTTATCTTTTTTTGAAAATTTATTTTATCTATTTATCTTGAAAGGTCTTTGTGTATGATGAGATTGATTCTTTTAGGTATATATATTTTCTTAACCTGAGGCTTGATGATTCTTTATATGTATGTTTCAGGATTTTTTTTCAAGGAAACATGCGTGTGGCTTTTATTTATTTTTGCAACCTGCGATGTGAAGTTTTTTAATGGGGCTCGAGCGCTTCTTTTTACATGTCGATTTTTCCTGTCATGAGAGGGTCACGACCAACAAAAAAACAGAGAAGACAGGATAAATTTTTTGTGTGCATGAGGGATGGGTGGTTTTTTTATTGAGACATGCATACGTGGGACTTCTTTTCTAGTACTGTACGTGTGGGTTAATTTTTTCATGAAGGCTGTTTTTTTGAGACGTGGGTGTTGAGGACTTCTTTTCCTTGTACGTGTGTGGACCTCTTTTCTTGTACGTGTGGATTTTGTCCACTTTAGGTACGCGGTGCTTTTTCTAAAAGATGTACGTGTGTGGACCTCTTTTCTTGTACGTGTGGATTTTGTCCACTTTACGTACGCGGTGCTTTTTCTAAAAGAAAATAAGGTAGCATCTGTTAATAGATCTTGACCATTAAATTTAAAATCTAATGGCTAAATTAATCTTGCTTATGTGGACTAACGTGAAGGCTCGTATGGTGCCTCCAATTAGTAAATATAAGATATAAGATATACTGAAACATTAAAACAGGCAAATGGGTGGACGCGAAGCTTATTATTATTCTAGTTCGTTCGTATATATTTATAGTTTTGCTAATTATAGGGGATAAACTGGATCCTATTAGTATCCCATTTTATGGTGGTTAATTAAGACATGCTTATCCGCACCTATTATTTTGGTTATGGATATGAACATATGAAGTACTGACAAGCAACTCTAGCAGACCCCGCATCCGGCCGGCCCGCAAAATGTGTTTGCAGTTCGTGGAAAACGGCTTTTGCGGGCTGGCTCGCACGGCGCAGATGCAGACCCCCAAACGGACCCGTATAAAAGGAAATTTGCGGAATATACTTTTTTACGGGTTGGCTTTTGCGGTGTCTGCATGGGCACTGCCGCGTCGACCCGCAAATAGAAAACGGCCAATTCTCAAATTTCACATTGGTGCCCACAAATAAGTTCAAATACAAACAACATAACACAATTTACGAGCAAATAAAAGCCTCAGTTTAGTAGCACAAACGCAAAAGAGGGTCTTGCAAAAGTGACGACCACGTCCGGCATCATCTTGGTCGATCTTCACTCCACGCCATCGAGTCCATCTAGAAGTTCATCACCACCACCGAATCCACCTCCGGCGCTTGTTCCAACTCCCGCACCGAAATCATCGACATTGCCAGCAGAGAAAACATCTCCGGAACTGTAACATGCACCGGCCGACACAACCATTCTCCTCTTCAAGATTTCTCTCCTTGCCATATCATGCCATGTTTTGGTGAGGTCGTCCATGTCATTGCAGTTCATTGACATGATCTTGTTCTCTTCGGCGAGCAACTTGGACATGGCTTTGTTTTCATCGGCACGTGCTCTTCTATCCTCAATGGCCGCCTTGCGCAACCCCTCTTCCTTGAGCAGTTGCCACTTTTCTTGCTTCTCCTTTGCCTTCTTCTCGGCCAACTCTTTCTTGATCTCCAACGACTTCAACAACATCAACTCATTTGATTACACCATGGCATCAATCTTCTCCCTCAAGCTCGATGCTTCATGCTCTCTCTTCATCTTCTCCTTCTTCTTCTTGTCGCCATCGGGCTTGTTCAAATTTCTTGGGCCATCATCATCCTTATCATCATCCATGTTTGTAAGTGAGCCTCTCTTCTGTGGGGATTCTTTCTCGATCAACTTCCACTTACCGCACTTTTGGAGAAACTCCCAACAATGCTCTAGTTTGAAGAATTTGCCTTCCAAAGCTTCCATGTCTTTGTATCAATGTTGGGAAATTTTTTTCTACACAATGTGAACAAAGTGAAATGATGCAATCATTTCATATGATGTAATATGATGATGCACAAGTTGAACAAAGGAAAAACAAACTCACATAATCGGATTCCACAGCTCCACTTGGAGGTGCATAGCGTACTTGCTCTCCAAGCAAGCTGCCCAACAGCTGCACATAGGCTTGATATTCTCCCAACGACCTTGAAGAGACCGAAATGTGCGTGGAGTCCTATTGGGGTACTTTGCCATCATGCGGAAGTATTGATCTTTGATCCTTTGCCAATACCTCTTGGCGGTTTGAGAAGTACCCGTGCATGCATCAAGAGACACCGCACTCCATGCATTGATGAGAACATGATCTTCCAAGATCGTGTAGTTCTTCAATCTCTGGCTTTTCCCAGTTTTGTTTGCGAGTGCTCATATGCTTCCGCTTCGATATCCTCTAAATCGTCCTGAAAACCAGATCGTCAACGCCGGCCTCCGTTTCATTGTAGTCGAATGCTTCAAACAGGACTTGATCAATGTCAACGGCGTTGGTGTCCAAGAAGTTCACGAACTCGGCAGCTGCATTGTTCGAACCACCGCTATAGTGAAGCACAACAAGTCATGAGCTATCGCAAAATGGTGAAAAGCAAAGAAAATTGCCATGACCGAAGACACATACGTTCCGGCCATTTCGTCAAACACCTCGCTTGCGGGGGGAGCAGCACCTTTGAGCGACATCGCCGGGGCACCTCTTTCCGGGCCAGAGTGAGCGGATGAAGGAGGCGGCTTCTTTGTGGCCGGAATCTTCTTCCTCTTGACGCCGGCGACCTTGGCGACCTTCTCTGCCGCCGGCCGAGATCGCGCAGCATCGTTGGCGCCCGGAGAACGGGCCCTCGCGGAGGGGGCTGCCGTAGCGCTGCCCTGCACGACCACGTTGCACTGCCGCTTGCGGGCAGGCGTGACTTGACCTTGGGCGACGGCGGGGCCAATAGGGCCGGCGACAAAATCCGGCCGAGGAGAAGGAGCGCCAGCGACCTCGACGGTGACGGGGGACAGCAGGGAGTCATCCACGGCGGCGAAGAACGGCTGGGGAGCGTGCAGTGGCGGGGCAATGGTGGCGGCGAGCTGGGGGGAGCGGGAACTGCCGCGCGGAAATGTCCCTCCCGCCAAATCTCGCTATGGATAGGGGCTGAGCTCAGGTTGTCCCTCTAGCCCGTGAATCTAGAGGTTGGAGGAGATGTTTTGCCGCGCCCCGCAAAGAAATTTGCGGGCCGGGGCGGGATGCGGGGTCTGATCGGGACGTTTTTCGCGCCCCGACCCGCACTTTGGCTGTTATTTTGCGGATCGGGACGGGATGCTGGGTCTGCTAGAGTTGCTCTAATATCATGTATGAGCCAACGATCCGGCGTACGCACTACACAGGTCCTGGGCGGTCATGCGGGACACACGAGGTCATGTTGATCTGTAGCCTTGATTTTTTTTCTTGATGTAAGGTGTGTCTCATTTATAAAATAAATATCAAAGTACGATCCACTTAAACACCAATTTGATAGAACCAAAAAAGATAGGACAACCCTAGCTATTGCAAAAACTACCATTAGCTAGTCGAGAAAGAAATTACAATCTAGGCTGAAGAAACCCTTGAGCAAGATACCAATGCCCGTCACTCAACTCCGGCACCACCGTAGCGGCCACCCTAGAAGAAGTCGACAGATCGCCTCTTTACCTGACCTCAACGTTGATCCATCGCTGATCTATAGCTTTACGTACCACCAAAGTATCTTGCCAAAAAGCAAAATCATTGACGTTGAAAGAATCTGGTCGGGACATCACTTATGACTAGATCATTGATGGCGTGCGTTGCCGCGCCCGTCTATTTTTAAAAGAATGAAAGGAATTTTGAAAAATACACGAGTCAAGAATTTTTTTTTGCAAAAGACTAAATCATATATTTGTCATACCATTCATATTATGAAATAATAAAAATATATGAGTAAAATACATTGGAAATGAAATTGAACAATTTATATTATGAAAATATATTGATATCGGAGGTTAAAATGCTATGAAAATTCAAAATATATAGGTAACCATCAAATTACTGATAAGTGATCATACCACCAAGAAAAGAAAGTCTTAGTCGAAATTAAATGTAGAAAATGTGCACCCTATATATTTTGGACTGAAACAATGTATATCAGAATCTGATGACAAATATTAATATTAAAAGGAACCAGACCCCACTAGTAGAAAAAGGGTCAAACATGAAGCACAATAGTGCCGATTTGTATAAGAGCCGGCACAAATGTATACATTAGTGCCGGTTCCAACGGCTAGCATTTAGCACCGGTTCGTGGCTAACCTTTAGCACCGGTTCGTGCCACGAACCGGTACTAATGAGGGTGGTGGCAGGATGTTGTCAGTCTGGGCCCCCTCCAGCACCTTTAGTACCGGTTCGTGCCACGAACCGGTACTATAGGTCCTCCTGCATATAAACCCTTTATCCAGCTCGCTCTGTTCTTCCCCCTTTCCCTTCTCCTCTCCTCTCTGTTCTTCCTCTTCTCCCCTCGAGCTCATCACACATTTTGCCCAAAATTTGTCAAGATTTGAAGGCCCCCATCCATTCAAGTGATCACAATGGTTAGCAACTTTGTCCTTTCATCTCTCATTGCTAGATTAGCTCTTGCATTGGTTCATATAGTTATTAATTTGTGAGTTTAGTAATTTGGGAGGAAATATATATATATATATATATATATATATATATATATATATATATATATATATATATATATGTGTGTGTGTGTGTGTGTGTGCTAGTATTTGATTTATATGCAATTTGAGGTCAAAATAACACTTAGTTTGCATATGTAGGTGTGGTTTACTTAGTGCCTTCTAAATCTCTGTCGTAACCACCGTCGATCGCCCGCACTGTCCCTGTCAGCGGCACCACCTTGTGGTGAGCCTCTTGTTCATGAAATTTTATATAAAAAATTGATGTTTCTGTGATTTGGATATATAGTTACTCGTATAATAATTATCTTACCCGTACGTTGTTTGTTATACATAGTGCCATGGTTTTGATATCCGTCCCCGTCGGCCCTCGTCCTTGTTATGATTCGGATGTGGTATATTCTCTTTAAAACTATTTGTTGCATTTCGTGTTTATGACAAATTATGCCCATCAAGTTGACATAGATATTTTTATCTAGGAGGTATGTGAACCGGAAATTCCAACCGACCCTATTGTCGAGAGGTTAAATTTAGTTGAAAGAGAAAACGAGTACTTGAAAGAAAAATTGAAAAGAATTGAGGGGGAGAAGATGGAATTGGAGTTGCATGTTGCCGATGTCGTCGATGATCACAAGATCAAGATGGAGAAAATGCGCTTGAAGATTAGAAAGATTAGAAAATATGCCATCGATAGTGAGGCTTGGTATCATTATGCTGTTGGATCAATTGTTACCTTAGTTGCGATCTTGATCGCATTTGTTGTTGCATTTAAATGCTTTAGCTAGAGAGTTATTTGTTTGTTGCATTTAAGTGTTGTATGAACTTTATGTATGAACTTGTATTAATTTGGTCTATTCGGTGTTGTGTAATGAATATGAGCCGGCAATGGATGTACGATGACCGATGCTCTCCCCAGTTCGTTGAGGGTGTGCATACTTTTCTGCTTGCGGCTGAGGCAAACAAGCGGGCGGATGGTTTTATGCCTTGTCCATGTGCTGGCTGTAAGAATGGTCGCAATTACTCTACGTCAAGAACCATTCACGTCCACCTGTTTGAGTCCGGTTTCATGCCCCACTATAATGTTTGGACCAAGCACGGAGAAAGAGGGGTTATGATGGAAGACAATGAAGAAGAAGAGGACGACGACAGCTATCCTGGCCATGGGTTCCCTGAATACGATGATACAACAATGGGGGAAGAAGCTGAGCCGGTAATGCGGGAAGAAGCTGGGCCGGCAATGCGGGAAGAAGCTGAAGAAGAGGCATCAGATGAGCCCGTTGATGATATAGGTCGGGCCATTGTCGATGCAAAGAGAAACTGCGCAAGTGATTTGGAGAAGAAGAAGTTGCAGCGCATGTTAGAGGATCACAAAAAATTGTTGTACCCGAATTGCGTAGGTGACAAGAAAAAGCTGGGCACAACACTGGAATTGCTGCAATGGAAGGCAGAGAATGGTGTATCTGACAAGAGATTTGGAAAGTTGCTGGTAATGATAAAGGATATGCTTCCAAAGGACAACGAATTGCCCGAGAGTACGTACGAAGCAAAGAAGGATGTCTGCCCTCTAGGGTTAGAGGTGCAGAAGATACATGCATGCCCTAATGATTGCATCCTCTACCGCGGTGAGTACGAGGATTTGAACGCTTGCCCGGTATGTGGTGCATTGCGCTATAAGATCAGCCACGATGAGCATGGTGATGTCGAGGGCGCCGCCCAGAAAAAGATTCCTGCCAAGGTGATGTGGTATTCTCCTATAATACCACGGTTGAAACGTTGTTCCAAAACAAAGAGCATGCCAAGGTGATGCGATGGCACGAGAAGACCGTAAGAAAGACGGAAAGTTGAGAGTACCAGTGACGGGTCGCAGTGGAGAAAAATTGAAAGAAATACGGGAAGGAGTTTGCGAGATGGCGCAAGGAGCGTATGGTTTGGTCTAAGCGCAGATGGCATTAATCCTTTTGGGGAGCAGAGCAGCAACCATAGCACCTGGCCTGTGACTCTATGTTTGTATAACCTTCCTCCTTGGTTGTGCATGAAGCGGAAGTTCATTATGATGCCAGTGCTCATCCAAGGCCCTAAGCAACCCGGCAACGACATTGATGTGTACCTAAGGCCATTAGTTGAAGAACTCTTACAACTGTGGAATGGAACAGGTGTGCGTCGTGGGATGAGCACATGGGGAAGAATTTGACCTAAAGGTGTTGTTGTTCGTGACCATCAATGATTGGCCTGCTCTCGGTAACCTTCGGGACTGACAAACAAGGGATACCGCGGATGCACGCACTGTTTGGATGATACCGACAGATATATTTGAATAGTTGTATGAAGAATGTGTACAGGACATCGTCGATTTCTTCCGAGCAGGCATCCGTAAGAAAGAAAGGCAAGCATTTCAAATGTGAGGCGGATCACGGACGAAGCCTCGCCACCGTCTTGGTGCTGATGTACATGATATGGTCAAGGATTTGAAGGTGATATTTGGAAAGGTCTGGCGGACAACCTGTTCCAAAGGACGCCGACGGACGCGCACCCATGTGGAAGAAGAAATCTATATTTTGGGACCTGCCATATTGGAAAGACCTAGAGGTCCGCTCCATAATCGGCGTGATGCACGTGACGAAGAATCTTTGCGTGACCCTGCTTGGCTTCTTGGGCGTGTATGGGAAGACAAAAGATACACCGAGGCACGGAGGACCAGCAACGTATGCACGGAGAAGACGGCATATATCAGGGTCATGCAAGCTACGCTCTTACCAAAGAAGAGAAGGAAATCTTCTTTGAATGCCTGCTCAGATTAAGGTACCGTCGGCTTCTAAATCGAATATAAAGGAATAATAAACATGGCAGAGAAAAGTTCCGAACCTAAAGTCTCATGACTGCCACGTGATTATGACGCCATCGCTTCCGGTTGCATTGAGGGGCTTCTACCGAAAATGTTCGATTAGCCATTGTGAAGCTATGTGCATTTCTCAATGCAATCTCTCGAAGGTAATCGCTCAGAAATCATACCAAGGTTACAGAATGATTTGGTGCAATGTCTTGTCGAGTTTCGAGTTGGTGTTCCCACCATCCTTCTTCAACATCATGGCGCACGTCCTAGTTCACCTATCTTGAAGAGATTAACGTTTTGGGTCCTGTATTTCTACACAATATGTTCCCCTTTGAGAGGTTCATGGAGTCTTAAAGAAATATGTTCATAACCGTGCTAGGCCAGAAGGAAGCATCTCCAAGGGCCATCAAAATGAGGAGGTCATTGAGTTTTGTATTGACTTTATTCCTGACCTTAAGTCGATTGGTGTTCTGAATCGCGGCATAAGGGCAGACTGGATGGAAAAGGCACGCTAGGAGGGAACAAATAATATGTATGGACGGACATTCTCTCACTGAAGCACACTACAGTTCTACAGAATTCCGCCTTGGTGGCTCCGTGTATGGATGAACACAAGAATTTGCTACGCTCCAAACACCGGAGCGGTCGATGACTGGATTACACGTGAACAAACCAGGAGTTTCACCAGCTGGTTGCGAACACGCACCATGCATGACACCTCTATTGAAGATGACCTATACTTGCTGTCCCAGTTACCATCTTGAATATAATGACTTTCAAAGGGCGAGATAAATGGTAATACATTTTACACGATCGCCCAAGATAAGAAGAGCACCAACCAAAACAGTGGTGTCCGCTTTGATGCAGAAACCAAGACGGGAAAGGAAACATATTATGGTTATATACAGGACATATGGGAACTTGACTATCGACGTGGTTTAAAGGTCCCTTTGTTTCGGTGCAAATGGGTCAATATGACACGAGGTGGGGTAACGGAAGACCCGCAGTACAAAATGACAACAGTGGATCTCAACAATCTTGCGTATGCAGACGAACCATTCGTCCTAGCCAATGATGTGGCACAGGTTTTCTATGTGAAGGACATGTCTACCAAGCCAAGAAAAAGAAAAGATAAGGAAGGGAATGCATCGTACGATGAGCCAAAGCGGCACATAGTTCTTTCTGGGAAGAGAAACATCGTGGGAGTGGATGACAAGACAGACAAGTCAGAAGATTATGAAATGTTTGATGAAATTTCTCCATTCACAGTGAATATTAACCCGAGCATCCCGTTAAATGATGAAGATTTTCCATGGTTACGGTGCAATGGGACACACGCGAAGAAAAAGTTTCACACCCAAAGATCTGGGATGTGATCGGCTTCACTATCATCACTTTCTTCATGTTTCACACCCGGGGGAATCTCTGTAATAGTTAGGGTAGTTATGTGTTTTGGCATTTGAAACGCGAAGAAATTTTATGTGCAAACAAATTCTTTCATGCCTTTACTTATTTTTAAAGTTAAATTATTCACAAACTAGTGATTCACACTAATTTCAAATAATTCAAAATTTAAACTATTCAAATTTGAAAACTACGGGCACTAACAGAATGTTTGTAATTTTTTTGTACCTAAAGCAAAAATATTCACAAAGAAACTCTAAATACACAAAAAAAACAACACAAAAATAAATAAAGCAAAAAAAAAGCCCACCTACTAGGCCGTAACGGCCTGCATACGACTAGAAACCCAGCCTCTGTTGGGCCAGGATGCAGGCCCGCAAAGGCCAAGTGGGCCAACAGGGCAGCAAAGAACACGTAGGCCCAGTAGGCCAGATTTGGAGAGGAGCTCGAGAGAGCGACCGCGCGGGGTATATAAACCACTGCGGTCGCCCTCGGCTAGCGAGTGGGACTAAACTTGCCGCACCGCACCTGCCCAGCGCACCCCTTTAGTACCGGGTCGTGGCACAAGCCGGTACTAAAGGGGCCTTTAGTACCGGTTTGTGCCACCACCCGGTACTAAAGGGGGTCGTTAACCGCCGCTTAGCCTAGCAAAAACAGGCCTTTAGTACCGTTGATGGCTCCAACCGTACTAAAGGTGCCTTCTATATATACAACAGCTACGAAAATTTCAGTTTCCCTCTCTGTTTGTTCCTCTGTTTCCGTTTACATCGCCGCCGCCGCCGCCCTCGATCGTCTCCGTCGCCTTCGTCTCCGTCGCCGCCGCCCCGTCCCCGTCGCCGCCCGTCCCCCCGCCGCCCTCGTCTCCGTCGCCGCCCGAGCCCGTCCCGTCGCGCCGTCCCGTCCCGTCGCGCCGTCCCGCCGTCGCCGCCCGGCCGTCGCCTCTCCGTCGCCGTCGCCCGCTGTGAGCTCTCCCCTCTAACCCCTCTCCCTGCCCCGGTGGCCACCATGGCGCCGCCCTCCCGATCCCATACACACACACACAGCATGATGAACACACACACATACACGTATATATTTAATTAGTTTAGATTTTGTATGTTTAATTAGTTTAGATTTTTAGATTATTGTTTTTCACTAGTATATATGTATGAATGCATGTTAGATGGATATAATTAGTGTTTAATTAGTATGGAATTTTTTATATAATGTTGTTTTTCTGTTTTTAATGGATGTATAGAAATTGTTTGTTATGTTTTAGTGTTAGATGCTTAATTAGTATGAAATAGTATATAGATTTTTGAAATAGTAGAAATGTTATAAATTTTAGTTATCAAAATCCAATCATTAAAAAAATATTATTTTTTGCGGGCATATAGCTAGTATTTGTTATCGACGATGCCCGGCCCGCATCCTCGTCGTCGACCCATCCGCGACGACGTCCAGCCGGCCCATGTCCGGGACTGGGCTCCGCCCGGCTGGCACTGGGAGGTACTGCCTGGAGGGGCGCACCGCTTGATGAGGAACCCGGCCCCGGGTCCCGTCGTCGACCCTGATCTCGTTTGGTGGCGTTCGCGTGGGCCAGTCTCGGTGCGGAGGGACCCGGCCCCGCCGGAGGAGGTACGTCGCCGTGTCAGGGAGGAGGATGAGCACGTCCATCGCTACATGATTGCGTTAGAGGGCGGCAGGTTCTCCAATACCTGGCAGTATCTTCAGGGATCTCACATCAGCTATGATCCTGTGATGGTTCCTTCTCTTTGGGTGTCCACCGCCCGCGACGCAGGAACCGCGAGTGTCCTAGATTCTTCTGTAGTATTCGATCTTTAATTAGCTAGCCAGTGATGTACTATTCAATATTATATATTATTCGAGACGATGTATTCGAGATTGTATCTATTATTCTAGACAAAGTATTCGAGATTATATCTATTATTCGAGACGATGTAATTTGAATACTAAATTGTTTTATATTTCTTTAGAATTAGTTAAATAAAAGCTATGGCGCACAATACCGACAGAGAGGAGAACAGACCATGTTTGATATGATCGCGGGCCGATGATAATCAGAATGAAGAAGATTATGACGGCTCCGAATTTCTAAACAACACCGGAGAGGGTGATATGATATTCGATCGTGACGACCGAATTGATGAAGTCATGAACTACGATTATGACGATGACGAAGAACATGTTGATCCTGAAACAACAAAGACCGGCGAGGTATATATATTTATATAAGAAGGTTTCTGGTGATCATCACATGTTTTAAATGACTTGAAGATATATTAACGAATCGATCTTTGTTCTTTCAGCCATCCGGGCCGAGCAAATCTTCAGGCAAAAGGACGAAACGAGGCCCGAACAAAAAGTTGAAGGAGGCGTAAAGTACAATATCGAGGCGATCGGACCTAATGGCGAACCATTAGCGCCTAAGAAGATTGCGGACAAGTTCATTCGTCGGTCACGGAGTTCTTGTGAAGGACCAACTCCGATCTCCCTTCAAGAATGGAGAGAGCCAGCAAAAGACAAAGGACAAAAGGCAAAGATGACGCTGCTCCACGTCCGATGATACTTTTGTCGACAAGAATCAAAAGATCTGCTTTGGGATACTCTCATGGAACATTTCACCCTACCGATCATTTCACGAAGCAGATGTGCAGAAAGTCAAGGACGCTGCTCTTAGAAAGATGGCGGTTGCATTCAAGAACCACAAGAATCGTGAATGGGACAAGTACGTCAAGGAGGAAGGAAGACTCCAGATTCGAGGGAACACTAGAGAACCAACGTGCTCATTGGGACGATTTCGTGAAATTCAAGGATTCAGAATTAGCTAAGGAACGGTCGAGAATAAACAAGAAGAATGCCGAAAAAAGGATAAGTTCCATAAGTGGGGCCGGTGGCTATCGGTGGCAATGCCTAAGTGGGATAAGTCCGAGAAAGAGATGGAGGATGCAGGTGCCACTTGGTTACTAAGAGCTGGCCCCAGTCGGGACTTGGTTCTATGCGCATGGGGGGCGTTGGATCCGAAGACAGGCAATGTTTCGACGAGGGCAAGTCTGAAGGGAGCCGACGATGCGATACTTGTTGCAATATAAGAGGCACGAACGGGGGTGTTCCAGCCCAACAGAGAGAACGACGAGCTTACGCGTGCCCTGGGAAATCCTGAACACCCGGGAAGAACACGAGGCAAGGGAGCTATTCCGTGGTATGAAGGGTTTTCAGACTGGAACAACGACTACAGAACCCGTGCGAGAAAGAAGATTGCGGAGGAGAAGAAGAGGAAGATGGAGGAGGAGCAGAGAAGGGGACTATGAACGCCTTCAAGGCCTAGAAGCAAGTCAAGCGGAATTGGCAGTCAAATTCCAGCGGCAGCAGGAGCAGATCGACTCACTTAGCCAGCAAAGGGGGTCTCAGCAGCTGCAGCAGCTAGCGGATGATCCAGCATTGGATAGCACCGCCCCATCCATGCAGAGAAGCAGCGTGGGTTCCGCCCAGACGACGCAATGCTGGTAGATACCCGTGGATGACATCACGGAGAACACTAGCTGCGAGCTACGTCAAAATGAAGAACATATCCATGAAGGTGGCGGACGGAGAAGCTTTTCCAGTTACCCCCAAAGCAACCTACCATTGCATCCCGATCCAGAGGGCTATGCTCGTGTCATGGTTGACGAGGTGGTGCAGCCATATTCGGGGCTAGAGCTTGACATTCCTAGAGGTGAGGACGAGCGATTTCTCGGAGACGCCAACCATCGTATCATCCTATGGAAAAAGGATTGCATCATCTTTGAAGGCCACCGACACGCGTCATCGACTCCTCGTCAAGTCCGCCACCGAGTCAGCAGTCTCCCGCTCCTGCAAGTCCACCAAGTCCGGCAAAGTGTCGACCACTCCTCCTCCAAGTCCGCAAAGCGTCGAGGCGCCCTCCTCCTCCAAGTCCGCCACAGCGTCGACGTCCACCTCCTCCAAGTCCGGCACAACCTCAGGCCACTCCTCCTCCAAGTCCGGCACATCTTGAGCGGCCCTCCTCCTCGTCCAACTCAGCCCGTCACCGGCGTCTCCGCCGCCTCGGCAATCGCAGAAGAGACACCCGCAGCTATGGTCCGTGGCAGTGCAGTCGAGGTAGTACAGGAAGTACAGGCGGAGGCAAGCGATATAAATATGGTCCAAGCCTCACGCCTCTTCCGCAGAGGTCTTATGACAGGTCCGAGGAGGAAATCGCAGCCATATCGAAGTCTGAGGTGGAAGCCCATTTTGCACCGAAACCGCCACCGCCGCCAAGCGAGAAAGTGCCTAAGGAAACGATTGACCACTTCATTCGTATGGCTCAACCACCAGCTCCCAAGCCTGTTGACACGGACTATGAGCGCCACATCAGGAAGTTAAATCGAGCACGTCTACGTAAGGAGGCGAGCTCGGGATCGAGCAAACAAGAAGCAGCTGTCAAAAATGCGGAAAACCATTCCCAGCTAGGAGAACAGTAGCGCAATCGATCCCTCGCTTGTTGTGCCAACAACACGTGACAATCTGTGCGCCCAATATTATTGTGGGCAAACAGTTTACGTTCCTGAGGTGGGCAATGTGGTAATAACGGAGGACCATATAATGCAGGCTGAAGTTCTCAAAATCACTGTTGGTCAACTCCTCGAGATCGAGCCCATGCCTGTGCTTAGAGAGGATGAAATAAAACGGAAATATGTCCGGGGCCAACCCTTGGTCCATCCAGACAAGGTCAAGAACCTCCCAACGAGAATGTATGAATTGCATCAATGGTACATGAACATTACCAAGATTTCCGATGGAGTGTCCTTCATGGTGAATGTCAAGGAGGAGCATTACTTCCATGAGAAAGCTTTGTCCGTTGAGTATTCTGAACTGTTTCAGTTATACAATCAAGACGCACTTTCGACAAAGCTATCGTCGATTGCTATTATCTCGTAAGTGAGTTCTTTCTGTAATTTAAGTCTCAAGCTAGCTGTCTGATCCTTTTGATCAATCATTACCTGTAATTATCCTCACTATATTCTTTTACGTGGTATTATATGCAGGATGAAGATATATGAAATGAGAAAAGGTGGGCGCTTTGGCATCGGGTTCATTGACCCAAACACCGTTAATGAATACACATGGAATCTAAATCCACGTTATCAAAAGGACGTGAGGACAACATGCTAGAGTTCCTAAAGCGCCTCAAATACAATGAAGATATACTACTTCCTTACAACTTCCAAAGAGTCACACTGTCTTGTACTACAAATTCTCTGTTTTGCCTACTAGCTAGCTACATGTTTTTGCTTTACATATGCCCGCTTAATTAAGGCATGCAAGCGTGTGTGCATGCAGATATCACTGGGTCTTGTGTATCATTAAAGTTGGCGCCGAACAGTTGAAGTACTGAACTCACTACTCAAAGAAAAACTGACTATAACATCTTGTTTGGGATAGTCAACAGGTAATTTCAATCATTATTAACTATATATCTCGGCCTACTTAGTTCGTCATTTTTCATGATATGAACTATATTTAATAACCCCTTTATTCATTTTCATTGTCGGCGGGCAGGGCTTGGGCAAGGTTCATCAGCGTGACCCCAGGAGAATGGAAAAAAAAGCTTAAATGGTTTCGACCCAAGGTAAGTAATTAAGTAGTACTAGCTAGCTAGCTAGCTGCCATCTCTTTAATTATCATTCTTGATTAATTATTATCTGATCAAATTCCATTCTCGTAAAGGCCCTGAAGCAGGCGCAGGGGACTGATCTGTGTGCATTCTGCGTTTGCGAGAACATTCGCATGATGGCGTCCGAAAGGAGCAGATCTGAAAGACAGGAATGGGTACGCTTGTCAAAACACTATTCACAATTTTTACACCATTATCGATATCTAGTCACACAACTAATACACATGCATATTGCTCTCCTTCTTAATAGTTCACAGAGGTGCGGGAGAAGCTCCTAGAAACGGAGCGCGTAGAAGCACTTCAAGAGGAAATAGCGGGATTTTTGCTCGACCAGGTCATAAATCCGAAGGGAGAATACTATTACCCGCTGCCCCCATCGAGCTCCGAAGGCACCAATTAGGCTAATGCCACTGGCTTCGAAGGCAACATGCATATGTAGGAGAAATTGTATATAGCTATACATGTGTGTATGTGTGAATTAATTAATATGATGGTTTGTGAGACATTGATGATATATATATATGCATGATTGGTTCTATCAGAAATTCTATATATATATATATATGCATAACGTGTACAATGTGTAGTATTGTAAAATACCAGCAAACGAAAAAGAATTAAATTTATAACACAAATTTAATTGAAAAATAAAAAATAAAACAAAAACCCACAAACATTTAGTACCGGTTGGTGTTACCAACCGGTACTAAAGGGCTCCCGCCCCCCGGAGCTGGCTCGTGCCACGTGGTTGGCCTTTAGCACCGGTTCGTGCTAAACCGGTACTAAAGGGGGGGGGGGCTTTAGTGACCACACTTTAGTGCCGGTTATGTAACCGGCACTAAAGGGCCTTACGAACCGGTGCTATTGCCCCATTCTGCACTAGTGCCCATGTAGATAACTGTAAGCAGGGTAAGCATTGTCAGAAGGAAGATAATACGCACTGATCATAAACGTGTATTTGATATAGCAATCCTTTTGTACATATTTATATAGCAGCCTAGGAAATACGAGTGTGTGTAATTAATGCTACAGCCGGAGCATTGCTTTTGTGTCTATGGAAAACTCTTTGCTGCTCTATGCTTGCAACATATATGACCTCACAGCATGGAAAAAGCATTAACTCACCGAACAAAATGCCGACAAATAAGACTGTAAAGCAACATCAATCAGGCAAAGGAAGCTGATATTAGGAAGTACTTTCATGAAATTACACCATTCATACTTTATATATTTAACACCTCTACAACAGCAATAATCATAAATAAAATCATGTTGCTCTCGTAATGGTCAAGTTGAAATGTCATCATGAAATGGACAAATAAGGCATGAACAATTCTTTGTGATATAGAAAAAGTACAGGAAGAAGGGAAATCAAAACTCCTATTAGTATAGTTTTTTGTTGCTGTCAAAAAGGCAATTTAAGAGTGGAAAGCAAACAACCATGGGCCTTATTTCAAACTAAAGGCCATTTAAGAGTGGAAAGCAAACAACCATGGGCCTTATTTCATCAAACTTCAAAGACGGCCCATGATGTAGTCCAGTTAATCAAGTATAAAGGTAATTCAAGGATGAGTTTTGAATGACATCTGATTTGAAACCTACATTTGAGAAAGCCATTGAAAAATATGTAGTCAGCTTAACTTATCTCACATGACATTTCTTTATTTGAACTGTTCAATGTATATTTAACGAATTTTCAATAGTATATTTTACTATTAAATGTCAGATGACAATGGAATATATCCGACTGGAATTAATCTTCAAACAGATACCAACATAGCTTGAACAACATAACTAATGGCCTCTAGACTTATGCGCACAGTTTAGCTATCAAATATACCAACAATAGTTTTCAATGTACAAAAGAATGAAATGTACCTGAACAAAACTGCATGTCAGATAAATCTTTTAGCATGCATGAGCAATGATCAAATCCTCAATATCAAGCACCACCAAATTGAACTAGTAAAAACGACGTAGAGCTTGTTTAAGTATCATGGGGTATTATTCAAGGAGCAATGTTTTCTAAGAAACATACATAAATAATCTATTTGCAAAACCGTATTCAACTAAAAAAGCTAACCCATGAGTAGTTAAGACGGGCGATTAAAGACTAAATCATCAAATAATTCAGAAAATTAAAAATCCAAAAAAAATCATATTTTTTTCCAATATTTTCAAAAAAAAAATACTTTTAGTACCCGTTGGTAACACCAACCGGTACTAAAGGTCCCCCATACCACGGCGCAAGCTCACACCACGTGGTGGGCCTTTAGTGGCGGTTCGTGCCGAACCGGTACTAAAGGGGGGCCTTTAGTCTCCACTCTTTAGTGCCGGTTGCAGAACCGGCACTAAAGGCCCTTATAAACTGGTATTAAAGCTCTGTTTTCTACTAGTGATGTTTTCTAAGAAACATACATAAATAATCTGTTTGCAAAACTGTATTCAACTAAAAAAGCTAACCCATGAGTAGAATGTACGCAACGGTAAGCTCACCAGCATCAAATCTCGAGCACCATGTGTGGCGTGGCTAGGCGAAATATGTGCCTGCAGGTAGCTAGTGAGGGCTAGCGGTCGAGAGGATGTAAATAAAGGAATCAAGGGAGATGGACCATCAACATACCTAAGCCTCCACTAGGCCGCCCACCACCTCAGAATTGACAGTAAATATTTCAAAAAAAGGACGATAAATTCGTAAAGTCAAGTTACCAAGCTCTTATATTAAGCAGCTGACCATTACAATCAATTATATTGAGAACCAGTTAAAAAAACTGATTTAAAGGTTTAAGAGGACTATAAGCCAAAAAGGATATAGTCATTGAAATGCAGCTTAGCAATGAAGTGTTTGCCGCCAAAACAATAGGAGAAGTATGCGCAAAGAGGGAAAAAAACAACATCACCAAGATTTTGAAATTTAAACAAATAGGCTGGTTCTTCCAGGTCTTGCAAGTTCACAACAGAGAGACACACATGTATGTAGTCAAAGGGACCGTCACAATACTGCACTCTATCTCAGAAAGTCAATCTTACCCATCTTGAGAAACATTCACCAATTTGAATGAACGGATGTCTTGTTATTATTCACTTTTGGGAGACAACATTCCTGTGTAATCTATGGATTCCACTTTATAACTTGAAAATAAAAATGTTGCCTTTTGTATTGCTTTCATACTTGTCCACATTTACATGTTTTACTTTCGAAGATTTTTGTATGCAAATTTTCTAAAATCCTAATTCCCTATGTATCACCTGTCGCAGAACGGGGATGTCTGCAGCCCAACAAAAACATGCTGCTGTGTTGATTGAACATAGCTACATAAGAAGTCAGGTTCATATATGCATTTTTTTATTCCAAGAAGAGATATAAACCGGAATCGGTTGCATTGACAATAAAGAGAATAACATGAGTCCTCTGAATCATGATAATGGGATACCTTCGCTCTGCTCATCTCCAAGCAGCAAAAACTACTTTAGGACAAAGTGGACAAATGTTAGTATTATAAAATATCAAATTGCATACATACATACAGAGTTAACACATGCAAATTTTGACAGAGACTCATGTAGGGCACAATGACGAATCTGAAAGAACAACTAAAATAATGAACGATTGTAAACCTCAATGGCGAATCTTAAGGAATCATGCATAAGTAATACCAGAGCATGATGCTGAAAGATGCTTGTGCTGTCAGAGTAGAGAGGGTGACCGATGATTGTTATGTGAGGAACAATATAGAAGTACCACTCGACAGCGGAAAGGATGGGCACCACAATCGCCATGAATGCGCTCTTAGAAACTGAAGTACGATTGCGATCAGTTCCCAGCAGATGGGTTGCCGACCATCATCGCCCGCGTCCCCCTTCCCATTTCATAGGCGGATCGACCGGGCCTCTGATTCATCCGCATCCGGCGTGTCCGCTGGATTCCCTCGTCGGCTGGATTCCATCATCGGCTGGATCGACTTCCCTTGCAACCCCGGCTGAAGGGCGTCGTGTTCGATCCTCGCGCGCCTCCTCGCTCGCCTCGGTTGGGTTCTTGGTGCTCGATCCACTCGCGCGACTGGGCTCTGTTGACCGCCTCCTGTGGCTTCCTTAGATGGGCTGTCTGGCCCAATTAACGACTTCAAAACCCCAACCCCCCTCCCCTTAAAAACAAAACCCCAGCTCCTGAGCTGCTGACGCGTGGACGCTTTTTGGTCCCGGTTGGTGTTACGAACCGGGACCAAAGGCCCTCCTGCCTGGGCTCGGCGGAGAGACACATGGAGGCCCATATGTCCCGGTTCGGAAGCAAACCGGGACAAAAGGTCATGGGCTTTAGTCCCGACCCTTTAGTCCTGGGTCCAGAACCAGGACAGAAGGGCCGCTGGAACCGGGACAAATGGGCCTTTTTCTACTAGTGCACCAATGTCTCGTGCTGGCCATGCATGCGGCTGCTGGCCTCAGTTAGCATGGATTATCCGTGTGGGTACTTTTCATCAGTTGTCTTCACCCAGCGTTTGCCAAATGTTAGCTTGCCGCTTTAGCATTCATCTCATGATCGATCCGCCATGCCGATGATCGTCGCTGCAGACCCTGCAGGTCCATCAGGGACACTCTCTTTGTGATTCAAGTTGCCTTTCAGACGACCACCGAGGACCCAAGGGCTTCTTCTCGACCAGATTTGAACCGGCTTGCCAGGTTTATGGTGTGAAGTGATGGGTTTCATAGTTTTGACGAGATCGGAACAAGGTTGCTTAAGGAGCTATTTATTCACTATCTTTGTTGTGAATCTCCCATCCACATGCAACTTGCATGGAGGACCGGTTCCGATGGTTTGGTAATGTTCTCAACATGGAGAAAACAAATCCACAAACATATTTTCATGGCCACTCGCAATGAAAGGATATTTATACATCCTCTACGGTGTCCAATTGATTAATCATGCATTTCACCAAAGAGCGCTCAATATTAATAGGATGTTATTTTGCCTCGCGGGTCCTTGCTACATGATACACCGATACAATGTTGTCGGTACGAGAAAAATACATTAATCGGACACTGTTTTATTCTATTTAGGCAGAAAGGGAAGCAAGCGATATCCTTTAAATCCCTGCAGGCGCAATCTGGGCTGCAGACACAGATTGAGCTGCAGGTGGTATCACGCAGACTACGCACCAGCATCTGTTATCAGCACATACACCATAAACCGTGTCCGCCTTATATTTATAGGTGCACAGTGCTGTGCATGAAGCTATGCTTGGACATGCCTTGGAGACGTTGTACTGGTCACAACAAGCAGCGATGCCTACGGGGTTTCGAGAGCAGGAGCACGGATAAGCCGAAATATATTTCCTACAAGTGCGGTGGAGAAAAACATACCGGCAAAATACCTGAACAGAGCACCAAAAGGACAAGGCATATGAGCACCACCTGGACAGTCTTCATCCTTGATTTGTAGAAAAACTATGTTATGTAGGAGGTTTCTGTTTTACTTAGGAGTTGTGTTTCATGCGGTTGTATCTGTAGCTTTCTATCTTTGTGGATGTGCAATGGATCTATACAGGTTGGGTGCTTTATAGCCGCCATGCTCTGGTTATACTAAGTGGAATCAATTAATAACATATATTGAGACATTCAAACAGGTAAATGGGTGGACGCGAAGCTTATTATTATTCTAGTTCGTTAGTATAAATTTCTAGTTTTGCTAAGTATAGGGCATAAAGTGCATCCTATTAGTATCCCATTTTATGGTGGTTAATTAAGACATGCTTATCCGCACCTATTATTTTGGTTATGGATATGAACATATGAAGTACTAACAAGCAACTCTAGAAGACCCCGCATCCGGCCGGCCCGCAAAACGCGTTTGCAGTTTGTGGAAAACGGCTTTTGCGGGCTGGCTCGCACGGCCGCAGATGCAGACCCCCAAACGGACCCGTATAAAAGGATATTCGCGGAATATACTTTTTTACAGGTTGGCTTTTGTGGTGTCTGCACGGGCACCGCCGCGTCGACCCGCAAACAGAAAACGCCCAATTCTCAAATTTGACATTGGTGCCCACAAATAAGTTCAAATTCAAACAACATAACACAGTTACGCGCAAATAAAAGCCTCAGTTTAGTAGGACAAACGCAAAAGAGGGTCTTGCAAAAGTGACGACCATGTCCGGCATCATCTTGGTCGATCTTCACTCCACGCCATCGAGTCCATCTTGAAGTTCATCACCACCACCGAATCCACCTCCGGCGCTTGTTCCAACTCCCGCACCGAAATCATCGACATTGCCAGCAGAGAAAACATCTCCGGAACTATAACACGCTCCGGCCGACACAACCATTCTCCTCTTCAAGATTTCTCTCCTTGCCATATCATGCCATGTTTTGGTGAGGTCGTCCATGCCATTGCGGTTCATTGACATGATCTTGTTCTCTTCGGCGAGCAACTTGGACATGGCTTCGTTTTCATCGGCACGTGCTCTTCTATCCTCAATGGCCGCTTTGTGCAGCCCCTCTTCCTTGAGCAATTGCCACTTTTCTTGCTTCTCCTATGCCTTCTTCTCGGCCAACTCTTTCTTGATCTCCAACGAGTTCAACAACATCAACTCATTTGATTACACCATGGCATCAATCTTCTCCCTCAAGCTCGATGCTTCATGCTCTCTCTTCTTCTTCTCCTTAGTCTTCTTGTCTCCATTGGGCTTGTTCAAATTTCTTGGGCCATCATCATCCATGTTTGTAAGTGAGCCTCTTTTCTGTGGGGATTCTTTCTCGATCAACTTCCACTTATCGCACTTTTGGAGAAACTCCCAACAATGCTCTAGTTTGAAGAATTTGCCTTCCGAAGCTTCCATGTCTTTGTATCTATGTTGGGCAATTTTTTTTCTACACAATGTGAACAAAGTGTAATGATGCAATCATTTCATATGATGTAATATGATGGTGCACAAGTTGAACAAAGGCAAAACAAACTCACATAGTCGGATTCCACGGCTCCACTTGGAGGTGCATTGCGTACTTGCTCTCCAAGCAAGCTGCCCAACGGCTGCACATAGGCTTCATATTCTCCCAACGACCTTGAAGAGACCGAAATGTGCGTGGAGTCCTATTGGGGTACTTTGCCATCATGCGGAAGTATTGATCTTTGATCCTTTGCCAATACCTCTTGGCGGTTTGAGAAGTACCTGTGCATGCATCAAGAGACACCGCACTCCATGCATTGATGAGAACTTGATCTCCCAAGATGGTGTAGTTCTTCAATCTCTGGCTTTTCCTAGTTTTTGTTTGCGATTGCTCATATGCTTCCGCTTCGATCTCCTCTAATGCTTCAAACGGGACTTGATCAACGTCAACGGCGTTGGTGTCCAACAAGTTCACGAACTCGGCAGTTGCATTGTTCGAACCACCGCTATAGTGAAGCACACCAAGTCACGGGCTATCGCAAAATGGCGAAAAGCAAAGAAAATTGCCATGACCGAAGACACATACCTTTCGGCCATTTCGTCAAACACCTCGCTTCCGGGGGGAGCAGCACCGTTGAGCAGCATCGCCGGGGCACCTCTTTCCGGGCCGGAGTGAGCGGATGAAGGAGGCGGCTTCTTTGTGGCCGGAATCTTCTTCCTCTTGACGCCGACGACCTTGGCGACCTTCTCCGCCGCCGGCCGAGATCGCGCAGCAGTGTTGGCGCCCAGAGCGCGGGCCGTCATGGCGGGGGCTGCCGGAGCGCCGCCCTGCACGACCACGTTGCCCTGCCGCTTGCGGCCAGGCGCGACTTGACCTTGGGCGACGGCGGGCCCGAGGAGAAGGAGTGCCAGCGACCTCGACGGCGACAGGGGACAGCAGGGAGTCATCCATGGCGGCGAAGTACGGCTAGGGAGCGTGCGGTGGCGGGGCAATGGTAGCGGAGGGCGAGGGGGGAACGGCGGAAATGTCCCTCCCGCCAAATCTCGCTGCAGATAGGGGCTGAGCTCGGGTCGTCCCCCTCTAGCCCGTGAATCTAGAGGTTGGGGGAGATGTTTTGCCGCGCCCCGACTGAAGCTGGATCGGCTTCCCTTGCAACCCCGGCTGAAGCGCGTCGCGTTTGATCCTCGCGTGCTTCCTCGATCGCCTCGGTTGGGATCTTGGTGCTCGATCCACTCGCGCAACTGGGCTCCGTCGACCGCCTCCTGTGGCTTCTTTATATGGGTTGTCTGGCCCAATTAACGAAAATACTCCAAAATAGCTGCTCTTAAGACATCAGGCCCAGGTGGTGGTCATGTTTTCACACAAAACAGAGACCCACGTGCATCCAACGGCCAGAAGCAGACCAATCTTAAAAATGAACGGTCCAAACAACTGATGGCATGAGAGGCAACAGATTAGGTGCAGTTTTGAATGTTGTTAGTGTTGGAAATTTACTTTCATGGCACATGGCCCATCCACTTATCAAATAAAACGATTGAAAAATTGTAGATCATATGGAGACTAATTATAACATGTAGCTTTATCAAAAACTTCCAACCATATGTTATTCTCTTTGCGTCACACAATATTGTACACAAACAATAATCTTCACGAGTAAAATGATTAAAGAACATCAAGGAATTCTAGCGTAACCTCAAAATATTATCCTACTTTCAAGGTTCTTCTAGATGATCTTAACTATACAATGTTGTAAAAGTGCAAGATATTCTTCCAACATAGAATATGGGAGTTCATCAACAATAATTGAAACTTAATACATGCAATATATAGCTAGCAGAGAAAGATCGGAAAATACATAAGCGACACTGGTCCTAATGTTTGTCAATAAAAGCACGGACAAAAGTGCTATTTCTATAATGCAGTTGACTAAGCTTGAAAATACCATTATCATTCGAGAAAATCGACAACATCCATAAAGGCTATTTTATAATAAATCACATGCCTGAGTGAATGCAAAACTTATACCATAGTGGGAAATCAGTTCATCACATATTCTGCAACACACAACCTTAAAGAGAGGACAATTAGCATTCATATTTGCAGATCTCTAGCATCACAAGTGGCAATACAGAGAATTGCACTGCAATGAACTCCATAAAACAAAATAATAGAAAATACATGCACTTGTTTTTTTATGCTTCTCCCTTTTTTGTTTTTAATAATAACTAAAAGATACAGATGGTGCATGTAGAAGAGGAAGACCATGTTTACATGATTAAATTAAATAGCAACCAACCAAACCAAGTAGTATTATGCTTAGCTGATCTGAGCTAGCAAGTAAACACAATAGCATCACTTAAGAATATAGCTATCAAATTCCATTCCTTCTAATCAAATGGATTTTGCTTTATTTTGAATGATGCAAAGAGTTGATAAATGATAGCACTGGGGATAACAGAAAGGAGGCCAAAATTTATTTTGCATAGTAGCCTTAATAAAGAAAACAATCGGTATTGCATGTACGCATGGTTCATCCCTAATTAGCATGAAGAATGTACTGGAATTATCAGTCCCTACAGTACGCAGCGGGCAAGAAACCATTTGAGCATTCAACAAACTAAAAGTAGAAGAGATAATAGAAGATATGAATAGCTAATATGGTGTAAATGATTATTTCGGATTTATTGAACGCATTTCCATATTGTAAATGATTTTTCTTGTATCTTGTAAATGAACAAAGAAACCATTTCGTATTGCACAAAGGAAGTACTGAATAAGTTTTTGACACATAAACAAAATAGAGTCAACTTCTAATATGCTGATAAATATAGCAATGGATATTAAGTGCACAAACTAAAGATTACAGCTAGCTAGGTTTTTGAACTATAGCTTCTCAATGCAACATTAGGTGGTGAGACATTTGGTTACAATGGATCATTTCTAGAAAACATACTCTGCCTCAGTTATTAGAAAGTTATGAACATGGTCAATAAGCTTAAATTGTAACTGAAACGTGAATTGTACATTTGTACTTGAGCAATTCTACCTATTTGGTGATCTAAATTGACATGATAATTCAGTAACAATTTCTATCAGCCATCTTAGCCAGGCTCTATCATCGTCACCAGGCCCTGCAAAATCAAATCAACAAGTGATTTGCGTTTTCGGCCGTCCGTTTTCGCGATCTAGACATTTCAGCCGTCAGATCTACTGTGTAAAGCCATCTATTCCGCATCTGGTAAATACTGGCCCAACTGTCCTATGGGCTGCTGCTCCCGAGGCCGAAACGCAGCCCTGATGTTAACTGGGCCTGTTTTCCCAGCCCATTCGCTAGCCCACCGCAACGCACAAACCCTGCCCCCTTTCTTCGTGATCCCCACAGCTGCGAAATTTTATGAAGGAGGAATTTGCTAGATGGAAAATTATGGCAATTCATTCTGGAATCTTTCTTTTTGAAGAACTATCAGCAGACCCGAATAATTGGAGCATTTGACAGCAGGTTTACTCGTTCTGTTGGTAGCATGATTTCATTCTGCAAACTGTGCCTCATTTGGAGAGAAACAACACTTCTGATGCTAGCTTTCTGACAATTCCAGTGTTGCATTAGTATCAAACAGAAAAAGGAGGTAAGGGACAATCTTCATCGTACAAAGCAATCCTATGTTGCGAGCTTTATTTTAAAAAAATAATGTTCTGATTATGATGTTCCTTCTCTCAGGAACATATTGAACCTGCAGGTATGTTTGTGATACACACTATGTGGTGTTTATTCTTCATCAGTCCTTGTTTGCAATATCAAGTAAAAAAGGAGGTACGACACACTATCTTTGCCGTGTCACATACACTATTAGCCGATTGTATTCTTGTAGTATTAAGTTTGCAATATAATCCTAACTTCCACATTATGGAACACTGCCGGATATGTAGTTGACTTCCATGGTCCATTCGCCAATTCATTTATGCACTCATTGGTCGGAACTAGTATCCAAACATGTATTCTGGAGCTCAAGACACGGTATCCTATTCCGTGTTCGGGACTCGAGGACAAATGCCGGTGCATATCTGTTTTGACATATTGATTTCATATGCTTCATGTAACATGCATTTTCTGAAGGTGATATTGATTGGAATTTGTGTGCTTTCAGTCATTCGTTTGCTGTTTTGGACAATTTCAGGAGGTTGAGGAGCTCCAAGACTTAAAAAAGGGATGAGCTACAAGACTATAAACTCAATCTGTCTTTAAAAATCTTAGACCTTAGTTTGTGTGGCAAACCCTTCCTGCCAACTCCCTCGGGATACAGACATTTAGTCAGATGCAATCACTCAGTTCCAAATTAAAGGTCTACCCAATTGTTTTGGCTATGTGCTTAGTTACTAGGATAAATAAATCTTTGTACAATTGCCCATGTCGTTTGCTTGCTTTTCCTAGACATGATTAAAGGTCTACCTAACTATGGCAGTGAAGTCCTCCTCAAGTGAGCACAAGTTCTACCCAAGCCGCTAATTTCTTGGCTGCAAAACAGACTGCTTATGATACAATGACTTGTGTTTCAAATGGTTTCAGTCTTTACCTTCATCCTTGAGATATTGATGCACTTTGTCTCGAGGGAGAAGATTGCTTTTGATGACACAAAGAAAAAATGGTCGCATCAAAGGGTTGATGATCCAGGAGGCCACGTGATGGCATCGTGATGTGAAGTTATCATTTATCAAGTGTTTAGTTTCAGGAATGTGTGTTTTACCATGTGTGGTAATCTGTAACTTAATAAATGTCTTGTGGCTGATGTGTGTGTGTGTGTGTGTGTGTGTGTGTGTGTGTGTGTGTGTGTGTGTGTGTGTGTGTGTCTTTTATGACTCGTGAGATTAGAGAAATAAGACCATTGTCATTCTTGTTTTGTTGCGATTTGTCATTTGTGGACTTCTGATGATCACTAAAATATTGGCAAGCTGTTGTTTTGATCAGTCATGTTTGGAGCTGATGTGCAGCTGTTCCTAGCTATGAGATGAGTTCCTACACTTCCCTTCTCTCAGTTGTTTGGATTCGCGGCGATTCCATTTCTTCACGCTCGGAGATTTGGCTGTCTCGATGTTTTCTCAGTCGAACGTTGGGAGTTTTTTTCTTTCCGTGCTTCTGTGCGTGCGCGTACGCGGTCGATCGTGTGCGAGATTGGGAATATGCAATTGTGGTGTCATATTTTCCCCGGAGGTTAAAAGCGAACCAGCTTTATTGGAACCAAGTAGAAAGAGGGCTTTCATAGTTCGGGATCATCCATGGTGATTAGACATGGCCAGTTGGCCACATGGACAGATACACTGCGTTTCTGGTTCTTAGATTCTAGAAGAGCAGATCTTCTTACTGGGAATAGATGCACAGATTTTGGCCATGATGTTTTGTCAGATATTCATGTTCACAAGTCAATGCTATTTATGGATTTTTTTTCCTTTTGTAGTTATTACTGTGAATTTGAGAAGTTTATGCAAGCCTTTTGTACACTTGCCCAAATTGTTCAGTTGTGTGCTACTGTTTCAAAGTAGAAATTAATGTATGTTTAATTATATGCTTAGATTGTCAATAAGAAACCAATGTTGCGCAATCTGTGTATTTGCACGAATTTATTTGAGGTTTCATTAGAACAACAGTAAGTAGGATTGCCGAGAGGGTTCACTTTTTGAGTATCTGCCGAAAAGGAAACAATGGTTTCGTCTTAAGCTATGGTGAGGGTCAATTTTGGGGATTCACAGTTTGCCTCTGCGCTCTAGTTATGTGAATTATTGAGTTCTGCACTTCTATGGGTTACAGTTATCTTAGACCAGTAATGGCTATTTTGTACTAAATATCCAGCAAGCAATTTGTGCCTTCTTAATAATTAGGTCCTATTCTCAGGTTGGTTATGCTATCATGATGACAAGAGACGAAGATCTCACTTGGCAAGTGAGGGCAATTCGACTGCTGCCTATGTTTGTTTTGCCTGCCATATCGTGTGGTATATTTAGCAGTTGTAAACTTCACAAGGATGCGTAAGTATCTAGAAACCCCTGTCAGAATTCATATTTAGTGATCCACATATTTGAACTATTTCTGCAATTTTTTAATCATTCTTAGTGGGTCCTGCATTGCTGCTGTCATCCCGTCATGTCTATATGATTAGGTGTCAAATGTGGCTTCTGTAAACTATATCTTTGGCTTTAATATTGTGAAGTATAGAACACTATGTTTGTTTCCCTGCAAATCAACAGTATGTTGTTATCTGGAGCACTATTGTGAAGTATAGATCATTGATGGCGCGCGTTGTCACACCCCTCCGCTTTCCACTATAATGTTAGTGATTGAAGAAAATATATAAATGAATTTTTCTTTGTTTTAAAATTGGCATTAGCTAATGTGTATATATTTGTCAGTAAATATATTGGCTGATTTGTTCATTATACATGTGCTGAGCCTTCTCTTGAGCTTGTTTGTTACAGTGCACACATATGAGCTGGGCTACGTTTTCTTTTGTTCCATCGTATTTTTTTAGGAGAAAAGCCAATTTTATTACTCAAATTCCACATAATATGGGATACAAAGCTGATCATGTGGCATTTGGATTTCATGAGTTATGGTGTGGCTGCTCACATAAGTTGCTTCCACGGCTGGGCTTTGTACATAGAACAGCCCATGTGGCCCAATTAATCATAACCCTCCAAAAATGCTACGGGAATAGCCACCCATAGGATGTTAAATCCTAGTTAGCGGGGACGGTTTTGCTTAGATATATGCATCCAATGACCGGCGACAACCAAAACATTAAATTGGATGGCTCGCTCAATGTCGTGCCCGTCCATTTTTCCCATATAATGGTAGGAATTATATAACAATATGGGGGAATGAAACATGGATGTTACTAACTGATATATTAGATAGTGAAAGTGAAATGTCTCAACTACAATTACATTGCATAAGACTTGGGCATGTCGTATCGATCCATGTTATGAAAAATTAAAGTAATAGGATAAATAGGTGGAAACCAAGTTAAACTGTCTAAAAAATTAAAATACCTTGAGAGTGGTGAGTAGGACATGCTTTCTGGAAATTCAGCAGGCCACCATGTAAATTTCAACTAATCATATATGAAAAACAATTGTGAGCCAACAATATATACCATAAGTCCATAATGACATGATAAATAGCAATATTGGAGCCTTGTAGACAACCATGCACGGGGTAGTCATGGACAAAATATAAGTCATAGGTAATATCCGTGCATGTCTATTTGAATTTTGGTATTGTATATAAGTAAATATGGGTAGAAGGAAAAGTCGTAAGTACTAATCATGTATATGTATTTACATAGTACTTCATTCCACTAAATGTTAAACTTGCATAGCATGGTACAATGTCAGAGCATTTCATTTGGATGACAGATTAAACACCAATGAGAAAAGAGAGGATATAGGGTTGACCACTGGATTATTGACCAGCCCTTGACCATGTGCTGCATGCACATCTTGTTGCCACATGTATATATAAGAAAGAAAGGGCAGTGCATAGTTGTCAACTGTGGCTGATGTCCCCAGAACGAAGAAAAATGGTGCGTTAATAAGGCAATCGAAGCCTCAACCAAGCAAGTCAGCTTAAACTCTAATACAATAAAGCCACGGCAAGAACTATTGCCTTTATTAAGATATCTACTGTTGCTCATAACACCAAATGTGGAGCTATCTGTTCATTGGAATTGGAACTGTCAATTCTCAGAGGAAAGAACGCAACTGAGAGATGTAAGCAATTATTGCTTATGCTACTTGCTCTGTAATGTGACCCTTACAGTTTAAATTCTGAAAGCTGTCTAGTCAGCAATAACAAGTAATGATGATAATGATTTGCTGGGTACCTGGTGAGGCAGGGTGGGGCAACGGTAAACCAAACACCAGCGAAAAGAGGTGAGGCTGGAAGCAGCACGGTCTTCTGCTCTTGAAGATCCAGCCGATGGAAAGGAATGTCTACAGTTCGCTAACTGTCTTGCCACATCTGCATAGTCAATCTGCTACGGCATTGAGAGCAAGACTGAACGAAAATAGTCATATTAGTCGGTGGGGTATAATTGTGGACGGGAAGCAGTGGAAGTATAAGCATACAAGGACAGCTTTATATTCCAACTAAACAATTTGTCAAACACCTGACCTACAATAGCCATCAGAGATTTATCTCCGTTTATCTCTCGCTTAAGATCTAGCAATACCAAAATTCCAATAACCTGACAAGAATACAAACAAAGATTTTTTTTTTGAATGTCACCGGGGGGAGGCGAAGCCTCCCACCAGCTGTGTCGGGGGTACATTTGAACGGTCATGCGAGGCCGAGACTGCGCCACGACATCTGTGTGCCACCGGCGTAGCCGCAGGGCACCGCCTAGCAGAGACACACCAAAAAGCACTCGAGCACGAACACCGCCAAAGAAGAGGACAAAACCACCGCCGACCCCAAGCCGGCCGCACCACCACCAACAACCACCCACCACCTCCAACCAACCACATGAGCCGTCGGTAACCACCCACAGTCAAGGTCTCCAAGACGATGCCTCCATGGAGGTAGCGACGTACACAACGTTGTCATCGCCCGATCCAGCAAAACCAGATCATGGACTTTCGCCTGGAGACCTAGACTTGAGGGATTTGAGTGATTTGGACTCCTCAGCAACGCGCCTACACTCGGAGGAGGACGACACCAAAAGGCACCGCGCGTCACCGGCATCAACCGAGGTCTCTGCAAAGGTTTTCACCCGGAGCCAACACACAACGCCTCGCCTCAAAATCCGAAGACCGGGTCACCTCCGGCCGCCGCAGCAGCCCCGGGGAGGGGAGAGGAGCACCCCCACTGCGCCATGAGAAGAGGGTCGCAATAGCCGTCGCCATGAAGCCTGGGCCCCCCTCCACCTCCACCCTCACATAAGCTGGACCGGCCCGGAGCCGGCAGCAGGCACCAGCGGCGCAGAGGCGCAGGGTGGCAGGAGGAAGGCCGGAGAACGCGGGCGCCTGCCAGATCTGGAGCCACGCAACGGCGGCGGCACCATCCAGATCCGGGCAGATGTATGCGCGCCTGCACCAGCACAGGTCGTGCCCGGCTCCACCGCACGCGCCGCACAGCAGCCACCACCGGGGGGAGGGAGGGGGTCGATCCGGGCTGGATGGTCGCCTCGAGTCGATTCCCTCCAGCGCTGGAATCCCTTGCGAGCCTAGCCTGATCTCCACCCGCGCCGGAAGACCGTCGGCGTCTCCTCTGTGCGCCTCGGTGCTCTCTGTACGGCTCGCATCGTCGTCTGGATGCAGTCGCTCCGATCCCTCCTCGAAGCCCAAGCGATAGAATGGGCTGGCCGACGGCCCAGTGCACCACATGCCTTCGTTTCGGCCTGTGGAGCAGCAGCCCACAGGACAGCTGGGCCAGATTTCGCCCAGTGCGGGACACATGGCTTTCTAGACAAGATCCGACGCCCGAAAATGCCCGGATCAGGAAAACAGACGGTCAAAAAAGCAAATCGCTGTGAGGGCAAGGATTAGTGCGGTTATACGCGCGTTGCCACGCCTGTCTATTTTGACAATATAATGACCGAAAGTTTTCTAAATATATAGAAAATTGATTGCTAAGTTGGAAGATAATGCAATTTTTGTTGAAACCTTAATTTTTCCATCTTAGGCATGCTTATGAGATAGCAATGTCGACAGGAACAGAGTAAAAGTCGAATATACATTCTCATAAGTGGCCTATAGTATGAGAGACGATTATCTCATATCAAGCTCTTGTTCTCATATTTCCACACTATCTGCATTTTTGCACATACATAGGCAGGCACAAATAAAAAATGTTAATCTAGCATACATCCATCAGTTCGCCAGCATATAATTAGACATATAGAGCAAGAAAATTGAAAAGCTTTCATCAACATCACATGGATTTTGCAACCACCGATAGCACTACTTCCGTGACCCGTGATTGTACCTTCAAAACATGTCTACAGAGTCTGTGGATCTTTTGTTCCTTCCTTATTTGTGCTTGTCTTCCTTCCGTACGTGTGTGTCACTTGAAAATATGGCTTTCCAATCTGCAACACCATCTAAGTGCTACTTGTGACATCTTGTTGAGTAAGCCTGAAATTACCATTGTTACATGTTGTTGAGTAAGGCTTAAATTACCATTGTAATTCCAGAAATAGGGAAATCGACAACACTATGTAAACTCTAGCCTGCCTTCCATCAGTGAACTCGATGACTGCAAACTTCTGAATAGAGTGGGGATGACGATTTGACCACATATTCTAAAATAGATAATCTTAAAGGCGGAGAGGAAATTTAGTATTTACATATTTGCAAATTTCCAGCACCACATCTAACAACACATCACAGAGAATTGCATTACAATTTACAGTCATACAGATAACCTGGAAATGACCCAAATTAGCATACTACAGACATTCAGTTGTTCGGTCAATTCTTGTGTACACTGATTTATTGCTTATTGACCAAAAATAACAGTCTTACACATGTGGGGCCAAGGAATATATGAAAACATAAATAACGATAAAATTAGGGTAGCTGATGAAGCTTATGGTAAAATATTTACTATGACTCCATGAGTAGACTTAACTACCACGGAGGATCGTCACATACAATAAGTATCTTTCAGTATTGAATTCATGATAAAAAAAACAATTGAAATTTTATGTTTGTTCGGAGCAGATTTGAAGATCACCAAAATGAGGTGCTGAAGATTATGGTAAAATATTTACCATGACTCCATAAGTAGACTGAACTACCATAGGGGGTCATCACATACAATAACTATATTTCAGTATTGAATTCATGATTAAAAAAATCAGAATTTTATGTTTGTTCGCAGCAGACTTGAAGATAACCAGAATGAATGAACAATAAATTTCTGGACATAGATGTAAATTTTGCACTAAGAATTCATGTTCACAGGAAGGAGAGTAGTTAACCTTGATGTTGACATAGCTGCCATACATGTAAGATTTGTAGTCAAATAGTATAAGCTCGCAAACTCTAGCATGGTTTGCTTGAGGCAGCTCTCATATTCGGTATAAACCAAAGGCATGAATTTTGAGAGGAATAATGCTATACACATGACAAATTCTTTAGTACGGGGCATCACATCAAGCCATCCGTGCTTAGAGCAGAACTGGACAATACCATTCAATTCTCTGTCGTACAAAGTTCGGACACAACCTGTCATACTCGCATTAGTTCCATCTTGAGAGATTCCCGTGTTTAGAAGTAAATGGACTGCAAAACCAACAAAAGTGACAATAAATTTGGAGCTGGAGGAGGGAAAATTGTATGAAAAAAACATATTAATGTCAATTTGTAACGATGCATCTCTCAAATTGAGGTGGCGACCAAGACAGCATAACCAAAGTAAAATCAGAAATTATTTATTAGCGTAATAGCACAGGGCAAGTTATTATTACAATATACCCAAACTATACGACAAAGAAAGTTGATGGTGACAAGTAACCAGCTACCAAGAGGTGTCACTTTATGTCAGCAGATATAATGAGCATTTGAGTTCATCTCTTGGAAAATTATCATGAAGCAGATTGTTAGCACATTGAAAGGAGATATATGATTTAAACGCACACGTTATAGTACCATTTTTTTATTCCATATGCACTTACATGCCCTGAATCCGTTGTAAAAATGCCAACAGTGGAATCCAACGAAACTACGTGTGAAAGCTTTGTAGCCCTGCAAGTATTTTCACTTGTTTTTTTGCTGGAATGGGCTCGGGGTATTGGACTGAAACGGTTTTTGATTACTTCACTGAAATAGCTGATTCTGATATTTTGATTGGTAGGAAAATGAGAATTAATGTGGTCCATTTGCTGCACCTCACATAACGAGTTTTCTTAAAAATCTTTCAAGGAAGCTAAATATTTATATCTAACCTGGTCGTTCTTCTCTATATATGTTTGTGAAGTGGTAGCAAGCCTGTAATCATGTAATGTGCATCATCTGTCTCTATGTTGTTGTCCATAATTAGGTCTGCGGTGGCAGGTGGGCAATCACTTCCCAGTGCACGATTTATTTCATCCGACGGGCTTTTGCATATACTGGGCCAGAAATAACAAAATATGGAGAGAAGAGCATAAGATGTACTTGATGCACGTGAAAGGAAGGAGCAGAAGGAATCACCAGGAAACATGCTAATCTATAAAGGATCCATGGATGCTGCAGATGAAGTGAAGAGTGGTCGGCCTCCGCTTTTCCTGCGTGAAAGACATCCAGAAGATCATTCGACCAAAAGCCATATGTTCGAATATTAGAGATCAACCTTCATGCTTCCTTCTCTTTTCCCCAGAAGAGATTAACGGATCTGAGAGCATCTGGATGCGAGTATGCGACGGATGGCGATGAAATCGAACGATACCTGCAGAGAAATCAATTGGCGTGAAGGGAGGGCGGAAGTGTGACGACCCTCTTGGACGATTCCTCGCCTGGGGACGCCGGTTCTTCCAGCAGCGCCGCAAGTCGTGGTGGACTCTGCCGCTCGAGTTCAAGGTCGGGGAAGGAGATGCGCCCGTTACCATGGTGCTTATCCAGATCACCGGGAACGTGCGTGGTGGTTCGCCGTCTATTATCCAGATCTCCAGGAAGGTGGTGACTCCCCGTCGTCGTCGGGGAAGGCGCCGCCACCGCGTCATGAGCCATTGTCGTCTCCTCCATTAGGGTTCACGAGGCGTGGTATTTTTTTCCAAGATATCGCGAGGCACTGTGTCAATTGAAATAGGGGACTACATGGGCTTCTTGCGGGTGTTGGGCCCAATAAACTAGAATGCTACGATTCGGCCACCAGAGTAGCTGCTCACAGAACAGCCGGCCCACTTAGCGGCAAACCACAAGATTCCTAGTAATCGGACGGCCAGAAATGATCGATAACTAAATCTGACGGCCAAAACTACTAAGTGCGTGAGAAGGCTCGTTTTAGGCTCGGTTATACTATCCTAAATTTAGTCCTGGTTCTAAAATCGGGACAAAAAGGTCGGGACTAAAGGTCCTCACCTTTAACCTCGGTTCAGTTACGAACCGGGACTAAAGTGCCTCCACGTGGCCACTATGAGGCGTTCAGGCTGGAGGAACTTTAGCCCCGGTTTATATATTGTTTAATTTTTCTTTTCGTTTTGTGTTTTTTTATTTAATTCTTTTTCAATTCAAACATATATAGGGTAACGTTATTATAAGTGTGAGTGTAGAATGGCTTATTCTACACCCCAGTAACGTTATTATGAAGGATCTCTTCTCTCGGTTAGAAAAAAACTGGAAGCAATTTCTTAGCATGTATCCTCACGATCCCCATGTAAGACATGGTTAATAGTATTGCCAGCTGCTGGCTATAAGCCATTCACATATCATTTATAGCCTATCTTATAGTTAACATGTACAATAGTTGATTAGAAGAGTGTACTACTTATTTATTATATGGTTCACATTTCACTCTCACAAAGTTCTAGGAGCACGTGCTAGAGCTGGCTCTTCACCAAGAGCCCGCTTACCTTCTCTCTCTTCTTCTCTTTCTTCCAACTAAGCAAAAATATACTAGTTTATACTCTCTCCTTTCCGGTTTATAGGGCTTATCTCAAAATTTTAGTTTTTCCATTTTATAAGGCTCAATTTGGTTGTTCCCCATCACAAGTTCAGATTCCAAGGTGCATTAAATAATTGCATGCAAGTATTAAGAGAAAATTAACCAATGCATGTATTTTATGTATGCATGCATTGCAATTAATACATTGGTAAACCTAAAATTTTGAGAAAAACAAGAGCATTAATTGAATGCTTTTGTAAATTACAAAAAGTATTCCACCACTCACCATCTACCTTGGTTGGTGAGATTTTTGAATTGAGCCCTATAAACCGGAAAGGAGGGAGTATCTTATAGCCCGCTGAGTCAGCTCTATTGTACTTGCTCTAAATTGGTTGTTGTGTTGATTACTATTCGTGCTCGATCTGCCTACGATGCAGTTGTGGAATCTTCAGGTAAAAGGATTGGAAGATACGACGGCCAACAAATAAGTAATTTAACGTTACATCTCCATGTCGCCTCCCTCCCCTCGCTTTTCTCTCTTCCCAAGAAAATTACAACCGGCTGGATGTCAAGCAACATTATTGTACGACAGCTCATGTCCATGTTGACCAATTCATCTTGCATCAGACCATGAGCATCAACTCCAAGCCCGTAAGACGTCTCAGTGTCATCCACGTGCGCCGCAGTTTATGATTGTTTTTCCTGCCCTTCCCACCGAACGAGACGTGTTGCCTACTCGAATGAGCTAATTTTTTTAAAATAATATATTTTTTTTATTAATTTGCACAAATATTATGCGGAAAAAATTATTTTCAAAACTAATACACCGTCGGCCCACAGCAGGCCGACTGGTCCTAGTCGGCCCACAGCAGGCCGACTGGGTTCCTATCGGCTTGCTTGCAGGCCGATTGGGCTGTCGGCCACCATTTCAACCGCCGATTGGGCTGTCGGCCACCATTAGTTCCAGTCGGCCTGCTGTGGGCGGACAGGACTAATTGGCCTCTTGTAGGCCGACTGGTGCATGTGATTTTTTTTGCCCGTGACGATTTTTTCTTTCAAAACTATGACATATTTTCCGCCAACTCGCTCCCGCCACCCGTTCTCATCCACCGCTTCCGCCATATGTTCCCGCCAACTCTTTCCCGCCACTCGCTTTCCCGCCATATGTTCCCGCCAACTCTTTCCCGCCACTCGCTTCCGCCATATGTTCCCGCCAACTCTTTTCCGCCACTCGCTTTCCGCCATATGTTCCCGCCAACTCTTTCCGCCACTCGCTTCCCGACATATGTTCCCGCCAACTCTTTCCGCCACTCGCTTCCGCCATATGCTGTCGTTCTTTCCGCCATTTTCTCCTCTCTACCTATAAAACCCCTTCGACGGAGGTGGATAAGCATTCCATCAAGTTTAGTTGAGATGTCCCATTATCCTTTCGATCGTAGTTTTCACCACGGGATGAGCAGCACTCTTCCGAGCCTAGCTACCGATTTCAGGATGGACAATAGGGTAGTTCCATGGGACGAACTCATCGGTAGTGACACCATAATGAATGAGTTGGCTCACCAATTACTTAGGTCTGGGTGGCCTGAAAGGACCTATGAAGAGGTACGTAAAGAACTTCTTAGGTTGCATGAAAGGTGGGAGAAGGTAGTAGTGCCAAGAGTGAAACTTTCGAAGGATTGCAGCAAATAATCCATGTTTATGGACTGAGGAGAGCGAGGACGAAGATGATATCTTCATGTCGCCGCTTCGGTTCTGCATACTCGAAGGGCAAGAGTTCTTCATCATCGAAGGGCAAGGTTTCTACATCGTCGAAGGGCAAGGTTTCTGCATCGTCGAAGGGCAAGAGTTCTTCATCGTTGAAGGGCAAGAGTTCTTCATCGTCGAAGGGCAAGAGTTCTGCATCCATCGAGGATGACGATGATGACTTCATGTAATTTTTATGCTGTATTTTGTGAGTTCAGTTATGCGTGCACTGCTTAATTTAGATTTAGTTCTATCTAGTTGTTTGTAATGTCTTGTTGTATGAGCATTATGTTCTATCAAAATATGATCTTGTAGTTCAAATAACATAGTACTAAAATAGAGTAGGCATATGTCTCACACATAAGTACATAGTCATTTGTCTCATACATAGAATAGACATAAGTCTCACACACAAATAGATGGTAATGTCTCTACTGATAGATGGAAGCGTCGGATTTACGCCCTGGCTGGGGGGGAGGCGGATCTGGAAGCGGCGACCATCCCCACCTGTCGGGTGCCCTAATGTGACGAGGAGGAATCTCAGACTCTTCCTGGTCATGCTGTGTATCCTGTGTGGGCCCTGGTGGAGGAGTCGAAAACATGTTCATCCACTGGGTGTGCTGCGACATCTGAGCCTGTATGTTCTCCTCGGGATGTTGATCACTCCCCCACGTATCATGTGATGCCGACATAGACGCTGATATCCGTGAGGCTCTGCGCGATGAAATGTTTCATCATGAAGAATGAGGTTGCGTCAATTAATATAAAAAACAATAAATATGAAGACGCATACCTGCTGGCTGTGACGGCTGCTCTGACTCAAACACGAAGCTGGACGAGGGACCGTGCTGCTGTGGCTGTGGAGAAAACATGAAGCTCGACGAGGGACCGTGCTGCTGTGGCTGTGGAGCAAACACGAAGCTCGACGTGGGACCATACTGTTGTGGTTGCTGCCACGTTGAACTGCCAGGTTGGTCAGGACGGGGTGGCCTGGTTGACGTCGGTGCTAGACGTGCACGTGGTTGATGTCGGTGCGTGGAGTGACGCGGCTGCTGCTGCTGATGATGAACAACGTCGGTTCTCCGGTGCACGTGATAGCCTCGCACACAGTCCGTATCTTGTTCTGAATTCGCTCCAAGAAGGGTTGTAGCAATCGGGCGGTGCTGAAGGAGAGGTCCAGATGATGGTGATCGTCCCAAAGGTGGTCACGTCGTTGTAGAGGTCGTGTGTCAAGGTAGCCTGCAAATTTCCATGACAATGAATAATGTCTGTCTCTTGCACGCCAAAGTATATGACAAAATTACTTAAAGAAAATATATCTTACAGCGTCGCCTAGAGCCCAAGTGTCATAGCTCGGGTACATATCCCACGGAGTAGGATCCGTATCTCCTCTGGGTGGGAGTGCTCAACGATGCGTAACCGTGTTCCGGTTATGTAGCGCCGCAAATAGAGATTGAATGCATTGAGATCAAAATTTTCATTCACGTGCCATAGATGCGTGTTTGTTGTCTCCCATTCTATAACATACGGCTCTAGTCTAACTAGCCACCAGCAGTTGTCCTGGTCATGCCCTTCCTTGTCGTCCTAAAATTGTGGTGTGTGTTCAACAATTACCTAAAGTTTCAATGGAGTACTATGAAAGATAATGCAACATTGAAAACTTGTTAATACTGTGGATGTGTGCTGGCAGCGGTTCTCTATAGGGGAGGCACCTCCAACTGCAGAAGACCAAATTGCCACATAACCCTCACAGTGCCATCTCCTCGACGAAGACATCAAGATGATCTTTGATTTTGTCATCCAGTAATCTCGGTCCCTTGTGCATAGCAGACATACCACCGTGGTATCTCGCTTGTATGGCTGCTTCCGTGTTGGGCTGCCGATGACCCCGTGTATGAATCAAACTGCTCGCTCAATGCTGTGTATGCTTTCCTGGTCTGATTACTAGCAAAGCGCCTCTGCAGAAAACAAAAGTTAATAGCCGCTAGCATCGAACTATCTCTTGTGCAGAAAAAAGTTGCATTAAACTATAACACGATGCATACCTCGCGACGTGTCCAACACAGACCGAAAGTAGGCATGTCGATGCCGTCAACATCAAACATGGCGTCTATAGGCTCACGAACACGGACATCTGGTCGCCCTATAGAGAACCTCTCCCACGACCACAGCTGTAGGAATAGAGGGCATCCAAGAAGGGCTGGCTTTCTCGATGTAAGCAGGCAACCGTTGCACATACCTCGGTATGTAGCCGCTAAGACCGCCGAACCCCAACTCCTCTCATCGATCTGATCCGCCGTCGAAAGGCCGCTATCTCGAGTGCCATACGGATGTAGTCGCTAATAGTGGTGACATGGTTCTCGGTGAACATCACCTTGCCGAAAAGCCACATTAAGTAGGCCTCGAGGCTCCGAAAGTGATCTGTTCGCATTCAACGGTGCTCGAAAGTTCTTGATCTGCATTAAGTAAAGTGAAAGTTTTAGTAAGCCGCAATTATTTTCTCAGAAACCGTATGAACGATGACTTGAAGATAAGAGGTAGGGGAAATTACCCGGAAATTGAGGAACCACTCATACTTAGGTCCGTGATGCTCCCATACCGGATCCGGAGCATCCGGAAAAACACCATGAAAATGTTGTGTAAGAGCTTGCTCCCAACCAACCGGTGCATCCAACGGTCCTATGGCATGACCTGCCAACGGTAGTCCGAGCAAAAGTGACACGTCCTCCAGAGTAGGAGCTATCTCTCCCCATCGGAAGTGAAACGTGTGGGTCTCTGGCCTCCAACGGTCCACTAAGCAGCTCAGCAAGGACCCGTCGATGGCGAGACGCTTCTCACCCGGATAGACTCAACCAGACGCCGAAAGGTAAAAGACCGCCCATTTCAACCTTCATCGAGAACATTTCGTTAGTGTCTCCCATTAATATGCATGTCGGTGTGCAAATTAACAAAGCACGCATCATGAAGCCATCCCGGTGTATCATCCAGTTTTCCTTAGGAGTGCGAGTGACCAGAGGCTCAAGCTTGCGCCATACCATATCGCAGCACGATGACCCCTATCAATGTCCCCATCCAGCAACCACATTCCCGACATTCCTGCACATAAAATTCAGAACATAGTGCTACACTTAATAAAAATTCAGAACATAGTGCCACACTTAATAAAAATTCAGAACACAGTGACACACTTAATAAAAATTCAGAACATAGTGCCACACTTAATACAAATTCAGAATATAGTGCCACACTTAATACAAATTCAGAACATAGTGCCACACTTAATACAAATTCAGAATATAGTGCCACACTTAATACAAATTCAGAACATAGTGCCACACCACACTTAATACAAATTCAGAACATACTACTGCTAGCTTAGCTTCTTCCTCTCACCCTTACTCCTCTACTGCCTCTACCTCCTCTTCTTCCCCGGTTGCCTCGTCCACGACCAGTGACGAAAGTGGGACAATTAGTGTCCCTATGGCCAAATTCATTGCATAGAATGCATTGCCTAGTCGGACCCCCTGCTTCAGATTCGTCCATATCATTCCGGATCTTGCCGACACTGCCTTCGCCTCTACTTGTACGCATATGCTCGGGTTTGGAATGTAACGCCTTTCGGCGGGGTTGACGCTGTTGAAATTACCCATTGATCGAAAACCCATCAGCTCACCTGTCAATGTATTGAGAACAGACTCTTTCTGAAGGAAATATGCCCTAGAGGCAATAATAAAGTTATTATTTATTTCCTTATTTCATGATAAATGTTTATTATTCATGCTAGAATTGTATTAACGGAAACATAATACATGTGTGAATACATAGACAAACAGAGTGTCACTAGTATGCCTCTACTAGACTAGCTTGTTAATCAAAGATGGTTAAGTTTCCTAACCATAGACAAAGGAGTTGTCATTTGATTAACAAGGTCACATCATTGGTTGAATGATCTGATTGACATGACCCATTCCATTAGCTTAGCACCCGATCGCTTAGTATGTTGCTATTGCTTTTATCCATGACTTATACATGTTCCTATAACTATGAGATTATGCAACTCCGCTTACGGAGGAACACTTTGGTACTACCAAACGTCACAACGAATCGGGTGATTATAAAGGAGTACTACAGGTGTCTCCAAAGGTACATGTTGGGTTGGCGTATTTCGAGATTAGGTTTTGTCACTCCGATTGTCGGAGAGGTATCTCTGGGCCCTCTCGGTAATGCACATCACTATAAGCCTTGCAAGCATTGCAACTAATGAGTTAGTTGCGGGATGATGTATTACGGAACGAGTAAAGAGACTTGCCAAGAACGAGATTGAACTAGGTATTGGATACCGACGATCGAATCTCGGCTAGTAACATACCGATGACAAAGGAACAACGATGTTGTTATGCGGTTTGACCGATGAAGATCTTCGAGAATATGTAGGAACCAATATGGGCATCCAGGTTCCGCTATTGGTTATTGACCGAGAATAGTTCTAGGTCATGTCTACATAGTTCTCGAACCCGTAGGGTCCGCACGCTTAAGGTTTCGATGACAGTTTTATTATGAGTTTATGAGTTTTGATGTACGAAGGAGTTCGAGTCCGGATGAGATCGGGGACATGACGAGGAGTCTCAAATGGTCGAGACATAAAGATTGATATATTGGATGGTTATATTCGGACACCGGAAAGGTTCCGGAAGTTTCGGAGAAAACCGGAGTGCCGGAGGGTTACGGAACCCCGGGAAGTTATGGGCCTTATTGGGCCAAGAGGGAGAGAGGGCTGCACCAGGAGGTGGTGCGCCCCCCTCCATGGGGAGTCCGACTGGACTAGGAGGGGCGAGCCCCCTTCCCTCTCCCTCTCCTCTCTTTCCTTCCCCTTCCCTCTTCCTAGTAGGACTAGGAAAGGGAGTCCTACTCTACTAGGAGGAGGACTCCCCCCCTTGGTGCGCCCCAAGGGCTGGCCGCCCTCCCCTTGCTCCTTTATATACGGGGCAGGGGGGCACCCTAGAACACACAAGTTGATCTTCGTGATCGTTCCTTAGCTGTGTGCGGTGCCCCTCCACCATATTCCACCTCGGTCATATTGTAGCGGTGCTTAGGCGAAGCCCCGCGACAAGAGAACATCAAGATCGCCACCACGCCGTCGTCTTGTGGAACTCCTCCCCGACGCTTTGCTGGATCGGAGCCCGGGGATCGTCATCGAGCTGCACGTGTGCCAAGAACTCGGAGGTGCCGGAGTAACGGTGCTTGGATCGGTCGGATCGTGAAGACGTACGACTAGATCAACCGCGTTAATATAACGCTTCCGCTTTCGGTCTCACGAGGGTACGGGCGGACACTCTCCTCTCGTTGCTATGCCATCACCATGGTCTTGCGTGATCGTAGGAAATTTTTTGAAATTACTACGTTACCCAACAGTGGCATCCGAGCCTGGTTTTATGCGTTGATGTCATATGCACGAGTAGAACACAAGTGAGTTGTGGGCGATACAAGTCATACTACCTACCAGCATGTCATACTTTGGTTCAGCGGTATTGTGAGATGAAGCGCCCGGACCGACATTACGCGACGCTTACGCGAGACTGGTTTCACCGCTGTGAGCACTCGTTGCTTAAAGGTGACCGGCGGGTGTCTGTCTCTCTCACTTTAGTTGAACTGAGTGTGGCTACGCCCGGTCCTTGAGAAGGTTAAAACGGAGTCTATTTGACGAAGTATCGTTGTGGTTTTGATGCGTAGGTAAGAACGGTTCTTGCTCAGCCCGTAGCAGCCACGTAAAACTTGCAACAACAAAGTAGAGGACGTCTAACTTGTTTTTGCAGGGCATGATGTGATGTGATATGGTCAAGACGTGATGCTATATTTTATTGTATGAGATGATCATGTTTTGTAACCGAGTTATCGGCAACTGGCAGGAGCCATATGGTTGTCGCTTTATTGTATGAAATGCAAACGCCATGTAATTGCTTTACTTTATCACTAAGCGGTAGCGATAGTCGTAGAAGCAATAGTTGGCGAGACGACAACGATGCTACGATGGAGATCAAGGTGTCGCGCCGGTGACGATGGTGATCATGACGGTGCTTCGGAGATGGAGATCACAAGCACAAGATGATGATGGCCATATCATATCACTTATATTGATTGCATGTGATGTTTATCCTTTATGCATCTTATCTTGCTTTGATTGACGGTAGCATTATAAGATGATCTCTCACTAAAATTATCAAGTAGTGTTCTCCTGAGTATGCACTGCTGCCAAAGTTCGTCGTGCCGAGACACCACGTGATGATCGGGTGTGATAAGCTCTCGTCCATCTACAACGGGTGTAAGCCAGTTTTGCACACGCAGAATACTCAGGTTATACTTGACGAGCCTAGCATATGCAGATATGGCCTCGAACACGGAGACCGAAAGGTCGAGCGTGAATCATATAGTAGATATGATCAACATAAGATGTTCACCATTGAAAACTACTCCATCTCACGTGATGATCGGTTATGGTTTAGTTGATTTGGATCACGTGATCACTTAGATGACTAGAGAGATGTCTGTCTAAGTGGGAGTTCTTAAGTAATATGATTAATTGAACTTTAATTTATCATGAACTTAGTCCTGGTAGTATTTTGCAAATTATGTTGTAGATCAATAGCTCGCGTTGTTGCTTCCCTATGTTTTCATATGTGTTCCTAGAGAAAATTGTATTGAAAGATGTTAGTAGCAATGATGCGGATTGGATCCGTGATCTGAGGTTTATCCTCATTGCTGCAGAAGAATTATGTCCTTAATGCACCGCTAGGTGACAGACCTATTGCAGGAGCAGATGCGACGTTATGAACGCTTGGCTAGCTCAATATGATGACTACTTGATAGTTTAGTGCACCATGCTTAACGGCTTAGAATCGGGACTTCAAAGACGCTTTTGAACGCCATCCAGGAATTGAAGTTAATATTTCAAGCAAATACCGAGTTGAGAGATATGAAGTCTCCAACAAGTTCTATAGCTAAAAGATGGAGGAGAATCGCTCAACTAGTGAGCATGTGCTCGATGGTCCGAGTACTTCAATCGCTTGAATCAAGTGGGAGTTAATCTTCCAGATAAGATAGTGATTGACAGAATTCTCTAGTCACCATCACTAAAGTTACTAGAACTTCGTGATGAACTATAATATGCAAGGGATGACGAAAACAATTCCCAAGCTCTTCGCGATGCTAAAATCGGAGAAGGTAGAAATCAAGAAAAACATCAAGTGTTGATGGTTGACAAGACCACTAGTCTCAAGGAAAAGGGCAAAGGGAAGAAGGGGAACTTCAAGAAGAACGGCAAGCAAGTTGCTGCTCGAGTGAAGAAGCCCAAGTCTGGATCTAAGCCTGAGACTAAGTGCTTTTGCTACAATGGAACTGGTCACTGAAAGCGGAACTACCCCAAGTATTTGGCGGATAAGAAGGATGGCAAAGTGAACAAAGGTATATTTGATCTACAAATTATTGATGTGTATTTTACTAGTGTTCGTAGCAACCCTCAAGATTTGATACTGGTTCAGTTGCTAAGAGTAGTAACTCGAAACAGGAGTTGCAGAATAAACATAGACTAGTTGAAGGGGAAGTGACGATGAGTGTTGGAAGTAGTTCCAAGATTGATATGATCATCATCGCACACTCCCTATACTTTCGGGATTAGTGTGGAACCTAAATAAGTGTTATTTGGTGTTGAGCATAAATATGATTTGATCATGTTTATTGCAATACGGTTATTCATTTAAGTAAGAGAATAAATTGTTGTTCTGTTTACATGAATAAAACCTTATATGGTTACACACCCAATGAAAATGGTTCATTGGATCTCGATCATAGTGATACACATATTCATAATATTGAAACCAAAAGATGCAAAGTTAATAATGATAGTGCAACTTATTTGTGGCAATGCCGTTTAGGTCATATTGGTGTAAAGCGCATGAAGAAAACTCCATGCTGATGGACTTTTGGAATCACTTGATTATGAATCATTTGATGCTTGCGAACCGTGCCTTTTGGGCAAGATGACTAAAACTCCGTTCTCGGAACAATGGAACAAGCTACTGACTTATTGGAAATAATACATACCGATGTATGCGATCCAATGAATGTTGATGCTCGTGGCAAGTATCGTTATTTTTCTGACCTTCACAAGATGATTTGAGTAGATATGGGTATATCTACTTGATGAAACATAAGTCTGAAATAGTTGAAAGGTTCAAAGAATTTCAGAGTGAAGTGGAAAATCATCGCAACAAGAAAATAAAGTTTCGCGATCTGATCGTGGATATGAATATTTGAGTTACGAGTTTGGTCTTCAATGAAAACAATGTGGAATAGTTTCACAGCTCACGCCACCTGGAACACCACAACATTATGGTGTGTCTGAACATCGTAACCGTACTCTATTTTGATATGGTGCGATCTATGATGTATCTTACCGATTTACCACTATCGCTTTGGGGTTATGCATTAAAGACAGCTGCATTCACGCTTAATAGGGCACCATCTAAATCCGCTGAGATGACACCGTATGAACTATGGTTTAGCAATAAACCTAAGCTGTCGTTTCTTAAAGTTTGAGTTGTGATGCTTATGTGAAAAGTTTTCACCGATAAGCTCAAATCCAAATCGAGAAATGCGTCTTCATAGAATACCCAAAGGTAACTATTGGGTACACCTTCTATCACAGATCCGAAAGCAAGATATTTGTTGCTAAGATGGATCCTTTCTAGAGAAGAAGTTTCTCTTGAAAGAAGTGAGTGGGAGGAAAGTAGAACTTGATGAGGTAATAGTACCAGCTCCCTTATTGGAAAGTAGTTCGTCACAGAAATCAGTTTCTGTAACACCTGCACCAATTAGCGAGGAAGATAATGATAATGATCATGAAACTTCAGATCAAGTTAATACCAAACCTCGTAGGTCTTCCAGAGTAAGATCCGCACCAGAATGGTACGGTAATCCTATTCTAGAAGTCATGTTACTAGACCATGATGAACCTACGAACTATGAGGAAGCGATGATGAGCCCAGGTTCCGCGAAATGGTTTGAGACCATGAAATCTGAGATGGGATCCATATATGAGAACAAAGTGTGGACTTTGATGGAGTTGCCCGATGATCGGCAAGCCATATTATATAAATGGATCTTCAAGAGGAAGACAGATACTGATAGTAGTGTTACTATCTACAAAGTTCGACTTGTCGCAAAAAGGTTTTCGACAAGTTCAAGGTGTTGACTACAAATGAGATTTTCTCAACTGTAGCGATTCTTAAGTCTGTCCGAATCATGTTAGCAATTGCCAAATTTTATGAAATCTGGCAAATGGATGTCAAAACTACATTCTTTAATGGATTTATTAAAGAAGAGTTGTATATGATGCAACCAGAAGTTTTTGTCAATCCTAAAGGAGCTAACAAAATGTGCAAGCTCCAGCGATCCATCTATGGACTGGTGCAAGCATCTCGGAGTTGGAATAAACGCTTTGATAGTGTGATCAAAGCATATAGTTCTATACAGACTTGCGGTGAAGCCTGTATTTACAAGAAAGTGAGTGGGAGCACTACAGCATTTCTGATGAGTATATGTGAATGACATATTGTAGATCGGAAATAATGTAGAATTATTCTGCAAAGCATAAAGGAGTGTTTCAAAGGAGTTTTTCAAAGAAAGACCTCGGTGAAGTTGCTTACATATTGAGCATTAAGATCTATAGTGATAGATCAAGACGCTTGATAAGTTTTTTCAATGAGTACATACCTTGACAAGATTTTGAAGTAGTTCAAAATGGAACAGTCAAAGAAAGAGTTCTTGCCTGTGTTACAAAGGTGTGAAATTGAGTAAGACTCAAAAACCCGGCCACGGCAGAAGATAGAAAGAGAATGAAAGTCATTCCCTATGCCTTGGCCATAGGTTCTATAAAGTATGCCATACTGTGTACCAGATCTATTGTATACCCTGCACTGAGTTTGGCAAGGAGTACAATAGTGATCTAGGAATAGATCATCGACAGCGGTCAAAATTATCCTTAATGGAATAAGGATATGTTTCTCGATTATGGAAGTGATAAAAGGTTAGTCGTAAAGGGTTACGCCGATGCAAGTTTTGACACCGATCTGGATGACTTTAAGTCTCGATCTAGATACATATTGATAGTGGGAGCAATTGGCTAGAGTAGCTCCGCAGAGCATTGTTGACATAGAGATTTGCAAAATACATACGGATCTGAATGTGGCAGACCCGTTGACTAAGATTCTCTCACAAAGCAAAACATGATCACACCTTAGTACTCTTTGGGTGTTAATCACATAGCGATGTGAACTAGATTACTGAATCTAGTAAACCCTTTGGGTCTTGGTCACATGGCGATGTGAACTATCGATGTTAATCACATGGTGATGTGATCTAGATTATTGACTCTTGTGCAAGTGGGAGACTGAAGGAAATATGCCCTAGAGGCAATAATAAAGTTATTATTTATTTCCTTATTTCATGATAAATGTTTATTATTCATGCTAGAATTGTATTAACCGGAAACATAATACATGTGTGAATACATAGACAAACAGAGTGTCACTAGTATGCCTCTATTAGACTAGCTTGTTAATCAAAGATGGTTAAGTTTCTAACCATAGACAAAGGATTTGTCATTTGATTAACAAGGTCACATCATTGGTTGAATGATCTGATTGACATGACCCATTCCATTAGCTTAGCACCCGATCGCTTAGTATGTTGCTATTGCTTTTATCCATGACTTATACATGTTCCTATAACTATGAGATTATGCAACTCCGCTTACGGAGGAACACTTTGGTACTACCAAACGTCACAACGTAATCGGGTGATTATAAAGGAGTACTACAGGTGTCTCCAAAGGTACATGTTGGGTTGGCGATTTTGAGATTAGGTTTTGTCACTCCGATTGTCGGAGAGGTATCTCTGGGCCCTCTCGTAATGCACATCACTATAAGCCTTGCAAGCATTGCAACTAATGAGTTAGTTATGGATGATGTATTACGGAACGAGTAAAGAGACTTGCCAAGAATTTAGATTGAACTAGGTATTGATACCGACGATCGAATCTCGGGCTAGTAACATACCGATGACAAAGGGAACAACGATGTTGTTATGCGGTTTGACCGATGAAGATCTTCAGAGAATATGTAGGAACCAATATGGGCATCCAGGTTCCGCTATTGGTTATTGACCGAGAATAGTTCTAGGTCATGTCTACATAGTTCTCGAACCCGTAGGGTCCGCACGCTTAAGGTTTCGATGACAGTTTTATTATGAGTTTATGAGTTTTGATGTACCAAGGAGTTCGAGTCCCGGATGAGATCGGGGACATGACGACGAGTCTCGAAATGGTCGAGACATAAAGATTGATATATTGGATGGTTATATTCGGACACGGAAAGGTTCCGAAGTTTCGGAGAAAACCGGAGTGCCGGAGGGGTTACGGAACCCCGGGAAGTTATGGGCCTTATTGGGCCAAGAGGGAGAGAGAGGGCTGCACCAGGAGGTGGTGCACCCCCCTCCATGGGGAGTCCGACTGACTAGGAGGGGGCGCAGCCCCCTTCCCTCTCCCTCTCCCTCTCTTTCCTTCCCCTTCCCTCTTCCTAGTAGGACTAGGAAAGGGAGTCCTACTCCTACTAGGAGGAGGACTCCCCCCCTGGTGTCGCCCCAAGGGCTGGCCGCCCTCCCCTTGCTCCTTTATATACGGGGCAGGGGGCACCCTAGAACACACAAGTTGATCTTCGTGATCGTTCCTTAGCCGTGTCGGGTGCCCCCTCCACCATATTCCACCTCGGTCATATTGTAGCGGTGCTTAGGCGAAGCCCTGCGACAAGAGAACATCAAGATCGTCACCACGCCGTCGTCGACGGAACTCCTCCCGACGCTTTGCTGGATCGGAGCCCGGGATCGCCATCGAGCTGCACGTGTGCCAAGAACTCGGAGGTGCCGGAGTAACGGTGCTTGGATCGGTCGGATCGTGAAGACGTCGACTACATCAACAGCGTTAATATAACGCTTCGCTTTCGGTCTCGAGGGTGCGTGGACGGACACTCTCCCCTCTCGTTGCTATGCCATCACCATGGTCTTGCGTGATCGTAGGAAATTTTTTGAAATTACTACGTTACCCAACACTTTCAAGAAAAATGGAGACACAAACGATATTGCGTCCATTCCAAGCTGCCCGCAAGCAGCAAGTACATGTGAGCAAGGTAGGTGAAGCAATTTGGGTTTGTTGCATGTGCACTCACACGTTGGCCAGGCTTCATTGCCAATTGTCACCTCATGCGTCCTCAACTCGTTTGCACATCCGAATTTGTTGTTGGCTAAGCGGACCTCAAACCTTCTTTCTTGATTACCGATGGCGACTACGAGTGTGACCTAGCTTTTGCATCTTGTTGTCCATATACTTCGTGACTCTTTCACAGTACCGTGTATTTGGGTTGTTGAAGATATGCTGCTCTGCTTTTTGACGTCTATCTCTGAAATACTTGACGGTGCCATAGAAAATACCCTCAACAATGGCTGTAAGTGGCAATGCCCGGTTTCCTCTTAGGACAAAGTTGTATGTTTCCGCGAGGTTCGTTGTCATGACACCGTACCTTGCTCCATGTGTGTCATGTAGCAAAGACCACCTCTCCAGAGGCTCATGCTCTATCCACTGCTCGAAGGTTTTAATCGACCTCCCGAGCCTTCTCCTAGTACCAGGTGGATCAAAGCCTGGCAGGTCACATAGCCCAACAGGCTCCTCCTCCACCGCCGCTGTTCCTGTTGCCAACTGTGCAGCTACTGCTTCAACATGTGCCCTCACCGCTGCATCTCTTGCAGCTTTCCTGTCCCTCACGTGTCTCTGCGTGTACACATTAAGTCTGTTGCGTATCAAATTGTACTTCCATAACTGATTCTGCTTGCAGAGTTTTTTGAACAGATTCATCAGGTTCTTATTTCTAAACTGCGAGAAGAAATTAGCCCCAAGATGTCGCATGCACCAACGGCTCTGCAAGTCCTGCCATGGAACTTGTTCCTCAGGGCCTGGGTTTGTCAGTGTCCTTATCGCACTGAGTATACCTGCATGCCTTTCATGAAGGATGCACACATTGGGCTTCTCCTTCACACAAGATATTTTCAACTGCTCAAGAACCATGTCCAACTTTCAATGTTCTCACTCTCCACAAAAGCAAATGCGAGTGGGACGACTTGATTTTGGCCGTCTTGACCTATGGCTGTCGGGATCTGGCCCTTGTACTTGCATGTGAGAAAAGTACCGTCAACACATATCACCGGTCGGCAATGCTCGAAAGCTTGATGCATACACCGAAGAGAAGAAGAGACGATGCAGCACCCTCACAGCTTGGGAACTCGGCATGAACATGTCTTGGATATCAATATAGGTGCCTGGATTCCGCTGCTGCAGGTGTGGAGGAGCTGGACAACAGAGTCATATGCATCAAAATAAGAACCAAATCTCCTCTCAAGCGCGCATGCTTAGCCCTCCAAGCCTTGCCATAAGAAATTCTGTACTTGAACTGGCGAAGACTTTTGTCCGGACTGCCTTCACTTCCATAGCTTTGCCCTGCACTATCTCATCGTAAAACAACCGAGAAATAAGCGTGGATGAAAGGTTGGCATGATCTTGAGGATGCAGGAATAAGACAAGTGTGATTAACTAAGTCACTTATCACCCAACTTGTGCCATACTTAGGAGAAAGCCGTGCACCCTCGCGGGACAATCTGCGTTCTTGCATACCATTGTCGAATTTCTTCTTGGACACCTGAGCTGTGAAAACCCTTTGCGTGGACATTGCCCAATTAATTATTGCATCCTTCAGGGCTTGTTTGGTCGGATACATAGCACCCGTCGCAATATTGTTCTGGTGATATTGCCAGGCTGAATCATGTCCATCATTCACGGTCATTGCAGATGAGAAGTCATGATTCCACGATGCAGGATTCGGGACCTCCACTTCATTTTCTTCTTCATCTGACTCGTCAAAATCATCGGCATGACCCCTTTCAACATCGGTGTCTTCTTCTTCCATCATGTCCTGCATGTGCCCATCTACCTCGTCAGCGTCCACCTCGCCATTGTAATCACCATCGGCATTTCCTCCTTCTACCTGACTGCTCTGTCCTTGTTCGTAACCATAAACATTTCCTCCTTCAACCTGACTGCTCTGTCCTTGTTCGTAACCATCATCTCCAGCATTTGACATAGATAACTGCCTCCCTACACTGCTATGACCAGGATCGTAGCCACCCTCGCCTTCATGTGCACTGACCTCCTTCACAATGGGAAGCACTAAAGCAATAGGATTGCATCCCCTTCGTTCACAACCTTGTAACCACCGCACCCAATCGGAGTCTTGCTCTATCGGCCTCAAATAAAAGTAAATTATTGTACTTGACCGTGTCCATAATGCATGAACACCGACGGTGTGTGTTTCAGTATCAAGACCTAAACTTGCCGCAATCCATTCTTTCAACTGACTGACTGACCATGTTTGAGATGCGCTCATTGGCACCTCTATGTGAGTAAATTCACTCAGATCTGCTCCCATCTCAGTTGTTTGGACAATACCAGGACCGTAGTAAAATCTGAACTTCACTACATCAGACATCTCGGCTCACCTATTTTTTTTCAACAACGAAATACAATTCACTAACAAATATTAGACATGTTTATATATATATATATTACAGAATATTTACGGCGCAACTAATACAATTCACACACCTATAAGTATATTACAAATATTTGCCGGAGCAACTACAAATATATTACGGATTTTACCGGAGCAACTACAAATATATTACGGATTTTACCGGAGCTACTCCAAATATATTACGGATTTTACCGGAGCTACTCCAAATATATTACGGATTTTACCGGAGCTACTCCAAATATATTACGGATTTTACCGAGCTACTCCAAATATATTACGGATTTTACGGAGCTACTCCAAATATATTACGGATTTTACCGGAGCTACTCCAAATATATTACGGATTTTACCGGAGCTACTCCAAATATATTACGGATTTTACCGGAGCTACTCCAAATATATTACGGATTTTACCGGAGCTACTCCAAATATATTACGGATTTTACCGGAGCTACTCCAAATACTGACACTAATAAATACGGATTTTACCAGAGCTACTCCAAATACTGACAGTCTTAAATACTTCACATGCACATATAGTACGGAATATCACCGGAGCAACTACACATTTTTACACAAATAATTAGTTGACATCTAAATATATTTAAGTATACTACGGGGCAAATAACAATAATCGTACACCTAATTTATTTCACATCGAAACATATTAACAAATACTACCGGAGCACCTACGAAAAATAAATGTTTGCTGAAATATACCCTTGAAGCGCATGAATGAAGAACGACGAACGGCGCCAACGAACTGCCGGTGCTCCGCCTCCAACGACGAACGCAGCGAGCTTCACCTCCACCACAATGCCCCAACTTCACCACCACCACCTCCACCAAAATGCTCACCACAACCACCACGAGCTACCCCATCAGTAGATCGACACCTCTTTTGGCTGCCCTAACTAAGTTGAATCCATTCACGGTGCCAAAACCGCAAAATACTGGCTCATTTAGGTGTAGAAATTGGTGCCTTTTTCTAAGAGAGAGAGGAGAAACTAAGAAAGAAAGAAGAAGAACAGAAGAAGAGCAGCAGCAGCGGGAGGATAAGGGCGAAGGGCAGCCGGGCCAGCGCGCGCGAGGTGGGGCCGCACCCTGTCGGCCAGCAGCAAGCCGATCGGCCTGCGGCAGGCTGACAGGGGTGCGCCCGCGCCGACAGCTCCCTCTCCACCCCTCGCGACGTGGCCTGCCCAATGCGAGGCCGACACGTGCCAGGCAGGCCAGCTGTCGGCTTGCTAGTGGCCGACTGCGGCCACTCGGCTTGCTGCGGGCCGACTAGAGCCTGTCGGCCTGCTGTGGGCCGACGGTGTATTAGTTTTGAAAATAATTTTTTCCGCGTAATATTTGTGCAAATTAATAAAAAAAATGTATTATTTTCAAAAAATTAGCCTCGAATGACTACGTTTGTGTTGTTCTGATCAGTTTTATTAGATTCGTTTCCTTGAGAATATCTAATCTACATAACCTATTTGAGGTTTCTGGCAGGGATCCAAAGTTATCTCCGCTAGATTGTGTGATTGTGTCCTTGCAACTTATATTGCTTTCTCGATTTGGTGTGGTCGAGATCTATCTCATGACAAACCTACCTCTGAACTGCGTACCTCATTGATTAGTCTCATACTGGTGCAATCTGTGGATGCGTCTCGGTGCAGCACCTTTGCTCCATCCGGGGAATCGATTGTAGCGTTTGACAGCGGTATGTAACATATTTTCATGCTTTCTTCATGCCGTATGTCATTGTGAACTTCAGTTGCATTCACGCTGCAGTTTCTCTGAGAAAAAAGCTACAATCAAGTTGATCCTCTGGCTAATCTTTTGCCATCTCATATCCATGCTGTCCTGAACTTCAGATTTCTATCCACTCAGCAATCAACCGAAAAAAGGGTCACAGGCTCATGATCCAGTCTAGCCTGACATGCAGCATGCTAGGAGTCGAGCATATATTTTCTTGGGCCAATCGGCCATTTTGATGCAGCAGAGGAGGAGGCGGCCGTAGTCAGTGAAGCTGCCGAGTGAAGGCACTGCAATGGACTGATGGTGCCATGATCCCTGCCCTATTCTCCATCGTTTCAACTGTTCACAGAAGGCAGAAGCATACAGCCATACAATCGGCTTGATCCCTTATGTTGTCAAGAAAAAAAATCGGATTTGTAGATGTGTACTCATAAGCTCGATGCTGTTAGCTCGATTATGTGATGTTGTAGGTAGAGGTTAAAAGTTGGCATGATCTTCATCTCTTCCGGACACCACTTACCACATAATCTATATAGAGGCCCTCCGTAGCCTTTCACTTTGATGTTTTCCCATGTTACTCTATGTTAGCCAGATAAAATTTGTTTTTCATGATAGACCCTTATATTGCAGATTTGAAGTATGCGGGTGGTTCTCTCGAGTACATGCTAAATCTCGGATTAACTGCATGATATCTATAATCAGCTTGCCATGAGACAGCGCGGTATATGATCCGTAAGAGTTCGAATATTTTTGCATGTGTTTAAAAGTATTGGCCAAACATTCATGTAGCTGCACATGAGACTATATACACTTTTTGTTGTTAGATCAGGTAATCAGATTTTAAAAGTATTGGCCAAACATTCATGTAGCTGCACATGCGTAATTTGTTTTTCCAAACATTCATGTCTTAAGGTACGTACACTCCAGTTCTTTTTATATCACACACCTAAGGTTCTGTCATTTGGTATTGCCCTAACAGTATTCCCTATATGCAAGTACGGCACTGAACTTAATGATTTTTTGCTGCTAACTATGGTCAGCTCAAACAGTTTTGTGTAATATTTTTGTAACTATGGTCAGTGCATATTTTTTTGTGTAATATTTTTGTAGCTTCGGAAAAACTACTTTGTGTAAGTTTTCCAATCGGTCCTAGGATTTGAAGTTCAGAGATCCAGCTTGATCTTTATAGTGCTTAGAAGATTTTATCACAGGAGTACCTTCTTCTTTTCCATTAGTTCTTCCAAAGGGATCACTAGAGAGGAGAGTTTTTCTTAACTCTTTGAGAATCCCTAACTGCGACTACTATACATTTCAAAATTCTATCAAAACCGTCAAAATGATTTGTACTTCTGCTTATGCTACCACAAGCACGTGCATGTTCACGGGTTGATGATTAGGAACAGGCTGAGGACTAAGTGGATCCATGATTTTCATGGATTTATTTCCATCTGATTGAAAAGACGGAGCTACCTAGAGCCATACTCTAGAGCCAACAAAACCAAAACATACTTGTCATACATGATGATGAAGAGCGGGACACATATGTATTGAGGCAGACACCGAGTAGTTTGAGGAAACATATTGCATGGCAAGGCATGTAGGGCCATAAGAGTTAAGCAATTGAGAGTTGCAAATCAAGGTTATTGATGATAAGAAGCAATGAATCACTTGATAATGTTTATAAATAAATACCAAATATTTAAAAGCCAGTTGGATCTTTTGTAACCACCCACGACCTTCATTGCCAACATAATTTGCACAGCTTCATATGCAATAATTTCCAAGGAGTCATGCATAATATTTAATTATGTTTCTTTGCAGTTAACTAATGAGTGGCACATTTAAAGAGTTGGAAGCTGTGTGATATGACCATCTGCAGCTCTTCGACTAGATCATATGATTTATGATTTTTATAACATTTCTTCATAAATCTGCTTTCAATCGTGTAGGCTTTTCAAATGTATATTTTTTCTGTTCCCTTCATGTGAGAGGATGACCTTTTTCGTCAGTGAGACATGGTGACATTTAAACTTAAAATTAATAGGCACGGCTAATTAGCCCGTGCGAATGCACGGGCTGTCGACTAGTTTAACAAATTTGTTTAACAAACTCACACGGAGGCAGAATCGGAATCATGTTCGGATCAAGCCAAATGTTTCCATCTGCTAATTCAGGATTGCCAAGATCGAATGTTATCTTCATATCCTCCTTAAATCCATATGCCGTGCATAATCTTTCTCAATCTGAACCTCCAAAATGAGTCCAACCATCTTTATTGAAGATCTCAACCTCGAAATCGAAACCATGTTGCGTTTTCAGGTGAGCTATCTTCATGTCCACCTTGTTCATCTCTTCGAGAGCTAGCTTGTTAAGGACATATGGTCTTGCATAGCAGGGTATGCACTAGTAGAATTGTAAAAATGGAAATTACACGTTAAAGCAAAAATCTTAAGCCATGCTCAATTAAGAAGAAACAGTGCTACTGAAATTACATGCCGTAACCACTTTAAAGCCCGCCTTAAGCGTGAGGGAGAAGCATGATGTACCGTCATCTAGGTGCGGTTGTCTTTCGCACATATCCCTGTAGTCGCTGCAGTAACCGCACTCGGGGATACTATCGTCGTCAGACGACGACCATATTTCCTTTGTTCATAATTAAAATATTAAAAATTGGTCGACGACAATTACCAGGAAATTAAAGTCAACACATAGATCACTATTACGCACGGGGTTGACATTTCCTATGTTCATAGTTCAAACATTAAAAATCGATCGAAAGCAACCACTAGGAAACTCAATACACAAATCACTATTACTCAATATATGCAATGGGTTGACTTTAGGTCTGTCGAGTCTTCCTTGCTAAACTCTTGTAGGGGAACGCAGCAGAAAACAAATAATTTCCGACCTACGCACCAGCCCAGGAACGCTATGGAGACTGCATACAAGGTTTGATCTGTTTCGTTACCGACTCGTAGCGCAGCGAAAGAAGAGTCGATGACGATCGGCGGTGCAGATCCCCGCAACTAAGATTTACAACCTCCCAACCGCAAGGATGTACACCCTCGTCCGCCCCTCGGACAGCCCTCCGGGAGGCGGTCGGATAGTCCCCCGGACGGTGTCGCGGACAGCCCTCTGGGAGGACCTTCGAAACCCGAACGATCACCCGGACAGCCCTTCGGGAGGACCTTCAAAACTCGGACGGCCACTTGGATAGCCCTTCGGGAGGCACTCTCGAACTAAGACCGAAACTACGATCTCTCTACAGAGTTGCACACATACAGTGTCATCTATCCGGCAGGGCTTCGCCGTCCAGAGCTAGTTCCCACCGGAACCTAGACAGCCTTTCGGCTCTACGACCACCTTGGCCGGCCACCCCTAGGGGCCCCCCCTCATGGGGTGCCTTGCACCCCAATCCCTTCTAGAAGGCCTTTTTGAAATATTCCAAAAAGGTGCTTTCCCAAAAATATCCATAAAGCACTTTCACTATTCACGACGACATTTTTGAGCGTCCGTTCGAATTGAAAACATTTATGTGGTCTTAGTACATTTCCAGTACCCACCAAAATAATTTTCAACGGGTTCCGAAAAAATTCCGGTTTAGTGATTTTCATCTGCGAAAAGCACCGGCAGCTCCGGAACATTTCCGGTTTTCATCTCGGAAAATTTCAGAAATTTTCTACAATGATTATGTCACCCTCCAAGAATTATCAGGAATGTGCCATAACCAATTTGACTTTATGGTATCCTCTGAAACAACTTTTCAGTTTCACCAGAACTCATCCGGTGACCTCTTTCTTCGGAACTTTTCCGCTGTCTCTGAAAACTTTTTCCAGAGACTTTCTCTCAGACTCCATGTCTAGTATTCAGCAGATAGATGACCCTTAAGCGTGTGACCCTATAGGTTCAGTGAAGTATAGACATTACCAGAACATCTTTCCGATCAATGATCAGCATCGGAGCCGTGGACACCCATATTGATCCCTATACCCACACGAATGAATATTCGAGTGAACCTCAGTTGCCGTGTGCTATTCTTGTTGCTTCATAATATGTTACAAATACCCGAGGTGAGATTTTCTGCATCCTCGTGGATCAACAACTTGTGCACTATGCAAGTTACCTCGTTAACGGTTTTGTTCTCTTTTCTCGTTTCCACGTTCCAGCATCCCTATGATCAAATCACCTTGTGTCTCGCCAGATGATGATGGATACCGTAACACCGAGAAGGCCCGAGAATATCTCTCCATCGTCGGAGGATCAAATCCCAATCTCGAGCTATCAAGTTACTTGACACACTTTTCCATGAACCCGTAAGCCGCCGTAATTGCCATGCATTTACGGATGACGTTTAACAAACCCCAAAGTTCATGAAGCAAGCATGAATAAACTCGATACTCTCATGGTCTAAGGAATTATGCAAACATTAACTATCTCGGTGTTATAAACCATTAACTAGTGACGAATGAATCTCATAGCATAACATCAATTCGGGTCGATTCAACACAAGTGTTCTACCAACACCGTGCCCTCAAAATTGCCGGCATAGCCATGCCCATGATCAGGAAAACAAGATCATCATGCAATACTTGAGCTAGTCTTAGAGGCAAGACTAGGAATACATTTTACCGTTTATTATTCCACACGTGCATATGAGTCTTCCTCTGAGCCTCGTGGTTATTGCAAACTCGAGAACCATAGCAGTTATAGCATGGAACATAAGCATAATTATGAATAGGGAGATAATCAATAACATTTATTATTGCCTCTAGGGCATATCTCCTACAAACTCCCACTTGCACGTACTAGAGTCAATAATCTAGTCCATGCTAATGCACTTTACACCTATGGCACACTGGTATAAAATATGCTTCGCATGTGGTATAGCCTGATGTCCAACGGATCTGACAACTTCAGATCCGTGTGTATCTTTGCATGTCCTCGCGTTTTCACGCTTTCACAAAATTCATATTTTTTGTGGACTTGGCTTTGTATATATGTGAATCAATGGTAGAAACCTGATTCCTTAGACTGAGCTATGGAGCAACTATCTGCAATAGTGTCCCATTGACAAAAGCCTTCTTCGAACCATACTAAGTTCATGAATGAACTATATGATTCAACATCTTGTTTGTCGCTTCTAAAGCGTCAACATACTTAGCCTTTGTTATAGAATTCGCCACAGTATCTTGTTTGGAATAATTTCCAACTACCGTGCCACCATATTGTGTGTTACACAAAACCCTTAACTTAAATCGAAAATCGCATGGACCTTTGATGAAGACTGTATCGATGTAATTACTTACAACAAGCACTTCATAATCTCTGCTTGCAAGAAACCATGTCATCAGTACTACTGTAGTACTCAATGACATCTTTCACTGTTGTCCCATGATCAATACTTTTGATCACTTTGGTATCTATACTCGCAACAACATTGGAGTATTGGACATATCTGGATGTATTTACATACCATGGAATACATGATTAATTCAAACATGAAGGTGTGTGGAATCTCCATCATGTATTTTGCTCATCAGTGTTTTTGGGACACCGAGTCTTGCAAAACTCCTTCCATGTGACTTTGGCAAGAATCGCTCCTTAGCGTTTTAAATGCTAAAAAGTTTTAGCATCTTGTCAATATGTATTCATTGCTTAGCCCCATTAGGTAAATCCATCTCCATAGATCATCATGCCTAATATCAAGGCTATTTAGCCCAAGCACTTCAACGAAAAAACTATTTTCAAATGAAGTCCTAATTCATATCAAGAAATTTATTTCCAATTAACAATGTGTCAAGTACACAAGGTTTTTAGAAATATTATTATGCTCCCACTTACTTTCTTGAAACCACAAGCATCTTCGTTACCCATTGATGAAGTCAAACTTTTTTGACCATTTCATCAAAACAAAGATTCCAACTCCACTTTGCTCTCTTCTGTCCATCGCTGGAACTCTGAAGTTTGCATACTTACTAGCATCCTCTGGAATAACAAAATACCTTGGATTGTATTACATACAAGTCCTAGGTTGCATTTCCATCTCATGGAAATCCTTTTGGCATCCATGTTTCATATCTCATGATTGAAATATGTATTAATTGCTAGTTCAACCCGAACCGACTTTAAGCATCGTTACGGCGAAACAACCTCATTGTAGTCAACTCCTTGAACTTGTTATTTCAACAAGTCGAGCTTTATGGATAAAACATTTTATCCATATTAGTTTTTAGCTCCATAAATATTCGTTAGACTCTAAGTCTTCCGAAAGGTGTATCAAGATTTTAATTTTGAATCACTTATATGGAAACTATCTCGGATTGTATTGGCATTTAGCCAATTCCGGAGTCAGGGCCCGTCAACGCTTCCTTGTGTATCGTAGGTATACTTTTGTCTAACAACAATATCTCATATGCGCATATGAGAGGTTTGCACGAGGTTTTCCAACGTGTTTCAGCTGCAAGTTCGGCCGAAGTCCATACATCTCATGCAGAGGCTTCCGTATCAGTCGCAGTAGGAAACTCTAGAATCACTTCCAAGGTCTCTTTCCTTTGATCTGATGACGAAGATACTGTTATCTCGTCGATTTGCACTGTTCTCCCGCTCACCTTTTTGAAAGAACAATTCTCTTTAAAAGCATACCGTTTTGTGGCAAAATCCTTTGCCTCGGTATAGTGGTGGGGGAATACCCAATGACTTGGGATAACCTACAATGTAGCACTTGTCTGATTTGGAATAGGTTTATAACCTTTTACACAAGCCCCATATTCCAAATGTTAAGAAAAGATGTAACATGGTTGGGCGTACCATACCATGGCTTCATTTCAACAGACCCGATGGAGCTCTTTTCAGTGTAAAAGCCGCAGTCTCTAAAGCATCACTTCAAAAGGGATAATGGCAAATTTATTTATGTCATCTTTGATCTTACCATGTCATGAATGGTTCGATTACATCTTCACGGACTTTCCACTTGCAGTGGTGTTCCGGGAGGTGCAAGTTATGAAAAACTCTTTTCACAACTCATCAGACATTCGCTAAACTTGTAACTCAAATATTCCTTTCTGTAATCGAATTATAGAAACACAATTTTCTTGTTACAATAACTTCTACTTAACTTTTGAAAACCTTTCGAATGATTTCAAAAGATCCAGACTTACGTCTTATCAAGTAAATATCCATATATCTACTTGAGTCATTTTTTAAGGTAGACAAATCCAATGTTTGCAACAACATTTATTGGAGTACATACATCAAAATGTATGATCACCAATAAGTTTTTTGCTCGTTCCTTATGGCTTGTGAACGGTATTTCAGTCACTTCACTTTTCGGAGGAAAGTTGCAAGTGTCAGATGATTCAAAATCAAACGACTTCAAAATCCATCATAATGGATTCTTTTTATGCGGGTTTCTCCAATGTGACCAAATGCAGTGCCACACTTGTGTGGTATTCTTTTAGTCTTTACGACATTTAGCGTCAGTGTTATGGATGTATCATATTTCCATCAATATTCATAACATACATCCCATCCTGGATGGAAGCATGGCCCTTCATGTTATTCGTAACACCGAACATCAAAAGTTCTCTTATGAATAACCTTCTTGCAAGATACCTTATTCAAAAGGGCTAGAGTGTATGAAACTCTAAATGAATTATGAAAGTAAACACAGAGGTAATATATTATTATCATTATTCATAACGTACATCTCATTCATAATGAAAGTATGGCCCTTATGTTATTCATAACACTGAACATAAAAAGTTCTCTTATGAACAACCTTCTTGAAAGATTCCTTATGCAAAGGGCTAGAGTGTGAAACTCTAAAATGAATCATGAAAGTAAATACATAGGTAATACACCAATGGAAGGTACAGTAACATTTACTATGTTCCATGTGTGTATCTTAACCTCATTCCTGGCTAGTCTTTCAGGCCATAGTAGTTCTTACATTGAGTTGCAATAGAATGCAATCAAGCGGGTATCTTTGTGACCAGCTCACAATAACCAAGAATTAGTGATTAACATGTTTAACCATAATCCCCAAGAACTATATCTTTGACCAGCCTTCTATACATCAAAAACTTGTATGACATTCATACATGAGCTAGATATTCCAGTCTTCTTTCCTTTTTGCCTTTATACTTCTAACAGTTTAACTTTTAGTAATTCTCCTACTCTCAGAAGAAGCACCCAACTTAAGAGTGGCGTTAGCCCCGGACTTCCTAGGCGTGAAAGTTTTACTAACACCCTTTGGACTTCCTTTCTCTTTAAGTTGTTGTTTTATTCACCTCCTCTCATATGACATGTGTTCTTCTGGATCCCTCTTTTAACAGTCTAATGCATAATAAACACCTTTACTAATAGTTTGTAAACAAACATTTCTTTGGATATTTCATATCTTTTAGCCTTTGTCTGTCTCTGAAAATGATTTTCAGATTCCATGAATATCACATAACTATCCCAAACTTTCAAAGTTCGGGTCTCATGGAAGCAAACATATTGCATTTGACCGTAATAGAATTCTTGCTTTTGGATCGAAGGACGAGAGTCACATCATCCATAGCATTTGCGGGAGGATACCAAAAGCATGCGATAGGACAAAGTCCTTCTCGGTACTCTTGAGGACAATCCTCACATTACGTTACCAACCGTAAAGTTTTAACCAGATGTTTAACAGCTAATTCAATTTTAATTGGGAAGGTGGAAACGCGAGCCTTTATTCTACAACTATTTTGCAAATCACACTTAGACAATGTTCAAAGTTAATTGCACTGATAATTAAACAAGTCAATTCTATAGTGCACTCCCACTCAAATCAATATCTCTCATAATTGATTGTGAGCGATTCAAGACCCGCATTTCAATTCAACGCCATTGACGGGTTCATCACTGATGACGTGAATTTCAGTCGGTAGGCCAACTTGCCAATCACATCTCTATGTGACTCTTGTCCATCTTTCGATGCGTGTGTTACGAGCTCAGGACGATCAAGCCAGAACATCAAGACAACCAAGTGATCTCGCTGTAAGGTCTGACCTCACCCGCCTCACACATCCCTAATCGTGCGTACTCATGTGTACATGTCGTACCCCGAAAAGTTAGGTGCCGTGACGGTGCTACACTTGGGAGAACACTAACTACTTGATATTTTTGTGAGAGATCACCCTAATAAAAGCGACTACCGCGCAATCAAGAAGGGTGCATCATAACGGATAAACATCTCAGGCAATTCATAATAGCATGATATGGTATAGCCCTTTCTGACGGAGAAGTCTTTCATTTCTTCGTCTTCGGCATTCCCGTCGGTGTTCACCTTTGCGAATATTGCCACCACCTTGTCGATGCACCAGATAATATTGCTATCTCTATAGCTAATAAAATAAGTGCATTACATAAGGTTGACACGCAGGGCATTAAAGTGCAATCATATGGCTTCATCCATCATGCCGAATCATGACACGCTGGTCATGTTAATTTACATTAGATAGTCATCTCATATATAATCAAACTATTATGAGCACTGCTATACCACATCACATCACATGCAAACCATCCTGCAAAACCAAGTTAGACGCCTCTAATCGGTTTATCCAAGATTTTATTTTACGTGGCTTCTATGGTTTCAACCAAAACCGCAGCTGCCAACGTCCATCATCAAGTATGATTAATTCAAGTCACTAGATTAACTTTCCAGGGTGTATGAAACAAGAGATAATAAAATCTTGAGCCCCATACTAAACTTCATCATACGCATGACCCCCGTGCAGATCATATCTGCATTGCCCTTTCATCTGTGAATTTCATCTTTCTTTTCACTATGGCAGAATCCAAAGAACTGAAGCAATTTCATGATCAGCCAGAATCATGGATTGCCAGAGCTTTATCAAATTCCACCATGATGTCTCGAGATCAGAAATACGCAAATTCCAGGGAAGCAACAAGAACCTCGGGTAACAGATTTCATCTGCTACCCGCACAAAAAATTTCCAGTAATAGAACTCTTCTACTACAAGTTATATTGTGCAACACCCATACATCTCATGTATTATAGATCGCAACCTACATCAACGCATAGCACGGCTCATGATGCCACTGTAGGGTAATGCAGTAGAAAACAAAAAAATTCTGACCTACGCACCAGCCTAGGAATGCTAGGGAGACTGCATACAAGGTTTGATGTGTTTCGTTACCGACTCGTAGCGCAGCAGAAGAAGAGTCGATGACGATCGGCGGTGCAGATCCTCGCAGCTAGGATTTACAACCTCCCAACCGCGGGGATGTATACCCTCATACGCCCCTCGGACAGCCCTCCGGGAGGCGGTCGGATAGTCCCCCGGACGGTGTCGCGGACAGCCCTCCGGGAGGACCTTCGAAACTCGAACGGTCACCCGGACAGCCCTCCGGGAGGACCTTTAAAACTCAGACGGTCACTTGGACAGCCCTTTGGGAGGCACTCTCAAACTAAGACCGAAACTATGATCTCTCTACAGAGTTGCACACATACGGTGTGATCTATCAGGCAGGGCTTCGCCATCCAGAACTAGTTCCCACCGGAACCCAGACAGCCTTTCGGCTTTACGAAACTCTTTTTGTGGGAGGGAGAGAGAAGCCAGATAAAATCAGATGGCATGTGTATGTGTGGAATGGATGAATAAATGGCAGCCCACAACTCCTCTATTTATAGGAATGCCAAGGAGTAGTGTTGGCACTTAAAAATGCCAAAATACCCCCACTTTATGTCTCACATAAAAAGTATAAAAGGGAAAAGGGGTGCCATGTGGAGCTCCCATGGAGCATGCCCACCTTGGCCGGCCACCCCTAGGAGGGCCCCCTCATTGGGTGCCTTGCACCCCAATCTCTTCTAGAAGGCCTTTTTGGAATATTCCAAAAAGGTGCTTTCCCAAAAATATCCATAAACCACTTTCACTATTCACGACGACATTTTTCAGCGTCCGTTCGAACTGAAAATATTTATGTGGTCTCAGAAAATTTCCAGTACCCACGAAAATAATTTTCAACGCGTTCCGAAACAATTCCGGTTTGGTGATTTTCATCTGCGAAAAGCATCTGAAGCGGTTCCGGCAGCTCCTGAACATTTCCGGTTTTCATCCTGGAAAATTCCAGAAAGTTTCTAGAATGATTCTGTTACCCTCAAAGAATTATCAAGCATGTGCCATAACCAATTTGACTTTATGGTATCCACTAAAAAAACTTTTCAGTTTCACCAGAACTCATCCGGTGACCTCTTTCTTCGGAACTTTTCCACTGTCTCCGAAAACTTTTTCCAGAGACTTTCTCTCAGACTCCATGTCTAGTATTCAGCAGATAGATGACCCTTAAGCGTGTGACCCTATAGGTTCAGTGAAGTATAGACATTACCGGAACATCTTTCCGATCAATGATCAGCATCGGAGCCGTGGACACCCATATTGATCCCTATACCCACACGAATGAATATTCGAGTGAACCTCAGTTGCCGTGTGCTATTCTTGTTGCTTCAAAATATGTTACAAATACCCGAGGTGAGATTTTCTGCATCCTCGTGGATCAACAACTTGTCCACTATGCAAGTTACCTCGTTAACGGTTTTGTTCTCTTTTCTCGTTTCCACGTTCCGGCATCCCTATGATCAAATCACCTTGTGTCTTGCTAGATGATGATGGATACCGTAACACCGAGAGGGCCCGAGAATATCTCTCCATCGTCGGAGGATCAAATCCCAATCTCGATCTATCAAGTTACTTGACACACTTTTCCATGAACCCGTAATCCGCCGTAATTGCCAAGCATTTACGGATGACGTTTAACAAACCCCAAAGTTCATGAAGCAAGCATGAATAAACTCGATACTCTCATGGTCTAAGGAATTATGCAAACATTAACTATCTCTGTGTTATAAACCATTAACTAGTGACGAATGAATCTCATAGCATAACATCAATTCTGGTCGATTTAACAGAAGTGTTCTACCAACATCGTGCCCTCAAAATTGCCGGCATAGCCATGGCCATGATCAGGAAAACAAGATCATCATGCAATACTTGATCCATTCTTAGAGGCAAGACTAGGAATACATTTTACCATTTATTATTCCACAAGTGCATATGAGTCTTCCTCCGAGCCTCGTGGTTATTGTAGACTCGAGAACCATAACAGTTATAGCATGGAACATAAACATAATTATGAACAGGGAGATAATCAATAACATTTATTATTGCCTCTAGGGCATATCTCTTACAACTCTCATCTCACGTATATGGTGGGCACTCCCTCTCTGATATTTCGACCGTCGGTGATGGTCGCTCCTCCTTTCGTCTCCGAGTGCTTTACATCACAATGTCTTAGCACACGGAAACGAAGGAGAAGTGACCCCCACAACAATAGTCGGGATTCTTCCTCTCTCATATTTCGACCGTCGGTGATGGTCGCTTCCCCCCTTTCTCTCATGCATCTATAAGTTATATGACAAGAAGAAGAAGAGGGAAACGACCCCCACGACAACAGTCGGGATTCTATCTATCTGAAAGTGATATGGTGGACACTCCCTCACTGAAAGTCACATAAGGAGCAGCCACATACTGAAAGTCAACCCGTTGCATATATCAACTAATGACAGAAAAAATGCCATATATCAATTAAAGATGACATCAAAATGCTCCTAATCATCTAGCACTCACTACAGGTCCTGACTTGGCATGAACTAAAATCTACTAGGAAGATGACATCAAAATGCTCCTACTTCATGTTCAAAGATTGCCCAAAAGATGCTTCCACTAAAACATACCAAAAAAACAAAATGAACTCTAATGCAAAAAAGAATTCATTAATTGCACACACATTGCAATCTATATATGCTCACTAATTGCAATCAATATATATTCATACACATTAATTGCACACACACACACACACACACACACACACATATATATATATATATATATATATATATATATATATATATATATATATATGCATTCAAAAATTCAAACAAATTTAGTGATGAACTAGCACCTAGGATTCCCCAGCCATGAATAATCTATCCTTCCATCCATCCATCCATCGATTTAGAGAAGAGGGGGAGGAGGGGAAAAGGGTGCTCACCGTGGGGCGTCGGGGCGAGGCAGAGGGAGCAGGGCAGGCCGACGATGTCGACGGCGAGGGAGGGCGGGGCGGCCGCATCGGGGCAAGGTGACGCGATGGCGAACGGCGCAGCAACCTAGCGACGATGGGAGGCGACGGCGAGGTTGGGCAGCCTAGCGGCGTCGAGTTGGTCGCGACAGTGTCGGGGATTTGGAGATGACATTTCTAAGTGTGGGATATATATGGGAAACACTTTACTACCGGTTCGTGGCTCACACCGGTACTAAAGGCCTCCTTTAATCCCGGTCGGAGCCACCAACCGGGATGAAAGGTATTTTTCAGCAAACCAAAGGGCGGGAAGCAGAGGGATTTAGTCCCGGTTGGTGTCCCCAACCAGGATTAAAGGTTTCCTTTAATCCCGGTTCGATCCACGAACCGGGTCGAAAGGGCTGCATTGGTCCCAGTTAGGGCCACAAACTGGGACAAAAGGGTTGGTCCTCGCTGCGGTCGGAGTTTAGTCCCACCTCGCCAAGCGAAGGGCGGTCGCACCGGTTTATAAGCCCGACCCTCTCTGCCTTGTTGAGTTCCTCTCAAAGTGAAAATAGATGCCCTTATACGTGAAATTTGACCTGAATTCGGAGTGAATTTCCCTGAAATTCACTGTGAATTTAGGTTGAATTTTCTCTATAAGCGCATCTTTGTTCATTTTTTATGTTAGTTTTTTATGTTGGGGTTGGGGTTGGCAATCTTTATAGATCAGTGTAGGTGAGATGGAGCAGAGCAACAGAGTGACACGTGCATTGGTGGTGCCGAACGTGAGAAGCCCACCGGACTCGAGGGAGCACCGGTTCACCTCGAGGGTGGAGGTGCTGTCATGTCAGACAATCAAGTTGTGAGCACTCAGAAAGCTCGAGAGGGATTTCATTTTTAATAACTTATTTCAACTCGAGACTTTTTGTGTGCTCAATATGCGCCATTCAAAGTCACATCATCAATTTTCAACCCTTTTTTGACTTCATTTGATATTTTTGATGCATTAAATGATTTGTTTTGAGCTAAATGACCCTGAAATATAAAAGCACTACAAATGAACTCCGAAAAGGTTGAAACTTGGCATGGTATCATAATTTCACCCACATAGCAAGTTCTAAAAAGTTGAGAGGGTTACAGCAAAAACTGGATGAACTTCATGTACAAATTGGACAATCTCTTTCGAAGTATCAGGGTTTCGGACGAAAACTCGCCTATTACAAAGGGATTTCATTTTTGAGTAACTTATTTTAACTTCAGACTTTTTGTGTGTTCAATATGCACCATTCAAAGTCACATCATCAATATTCAACCCTTTTCTGACTTCATTTGCTATTTATCATGCATTAAATGATTTGTTTTGAGCTAAATGACCCTGATATAGAAAAGCACTACAAATGAACTCTGCAGAGGTTGAAACTTGGCATGGTATCATAATTTCACCCACATAGCAAGTTCTAAAAATTTGAGAGGGTTATGGAAAAAATTGGATGCACTTCATTTACAAAATGCACATTCTCTTTCGAAGTATCAGGGTTTCGGACCAAAACTCATGTATTACAAAGGGATTTCATTTTTAGTAACTTATATTAACTTCAGACTTTTTGTGTGTTCAATATGCACCATTCAAAGTCACATCATCGATGTTCAATCCTTTTCTGACTTCATTTGCTATTTTTCATGCATTAAATGTTTTGTTTTGAGCTAAATGACCCTTAACAGAAAAGCACTACAAATGAACTCTGAAAAGGTTGAAACTTGGCATGGTATCATAATTTCACCCACATAGCAAGAGGTAAAAATTTGAGAGGGTTACGACAAAAAATGGATGCACTTCGTGCTCAAACTGGAGAATCTCTTTTGAACTATCAGGGTTTCGGACAAAAACTCACCCATTACAAAAGGATTTCATTTACAGTAACTTATTTTAACTCCAGACTTTTTATGTGTTCAATATGCACCATTCAAAGTCATATCATCGATGTTCAACCCTTTTCTGACTTCATTAGCTATTTTTCATGGATTAAATGATTTGTTTTGAGCTAAATGACCCTGAAATAGAAAAGCACTACAAATGAACTCTGAAAAGGTTGAAACTTGGCATGGTATCGTAATTTCACCCACATAGAAAGTGCTAAAAAGTTGAGGGAGTTACGGCAAAAACTAGATGCACTTCTTGTACAAACTGGGCAATCTCTTTCGAAGTATCAGGGTTTCGGACAAAAACTCATCTATTACAAAGGGATTTCATTTTTAGTAACTTATTTTAACTCCATATTTTTTGTGTGTTCAATATGCACCATTAAAAGTCACATCATCAATGTTCAACCATTTTCTGACTTCATTAGCTATTTTTCATGCATTAAATGATTTGTTTTGAGCTAAATGACCCTGAAACAGAAAAGCACTACAAATGAACTCTGAAAAGGTTGAAACTTGGCATGGTATCATAATTTCACACACATAGCAAGAGGTGAAAAGTTGAGAGGGTTACGGCAAAAACTGGATGTACTTCGTGTACAAACTGGACAATCTCTTTCGAAGTATCAGGGTTTCGGACGAAAACTCATCTATTACAAAGGGATTTCATTTTTAGTAACTTATTTTAACTCCAGACTTTTTGTGTGTTCAATATGCACCATTCGAAGTCACATCATCGATGTTCAACTATTTTATGACTTTATTTGCTATTTTTTCATGCATTAAATGTTTTGTTTTAAGCTAAATGACCCTGAAATAGAAAAGCACTACAAATGAACTCTGAAAAGGTTGAAACTTGGCATGGTATCATAATTTCACCCACATAGCAAGTTCTAAAAATTTGAGAGGGCTACGGAAAAAATTGGATGCACTTCATGTGCAAACTGTACAATCTCTTTCGAAGTATGAGGGTTTCGGACGAAAACTCATCTATTACAAAGGGATTTCATTTTTAGTAACTTATTTTAACTACAGACTTTTTGTGTGCTCAATATGCACCATTCAAAGTCACACCATCGATGTTCAACCCTTTTCTTACTTCATTTGTTATTTTTCATGCATTAAATGATTTGTTTTGAGCTAAATGAGCCTGAGGAATGCACATAGCTTCACAATGACTAATCAAACATTTTCTGGTAGAAGCTCCTTCAATGCAACCGGAAGCAGTAGCGTCATAATCATGTGGCAGTCATGAGACATCATGAATTAATAGAGAAATGACCAAATTAGTACAACTTCATCATCACATTAAAACCAAAGTACAGTAGTAATCAAATGTCACAGAACAACATACATCTCTCTAGAGCATCTAATTAAAACATTCATTGAAACTAACATACAACTATATAAAACATTTAAATGCAACAACACATGCGATCAAAATCGCAACTAAGCTAACAATTGAACCAACAGCATAATGATACCAAGCTTCTTTATCAATGGCATATTTTCTAATCTTTCTAAGCTTCAAGCGCATTGCAGCCATCTTGTTCTTGTGATCATCGACGATATCGGCAACATGCAACTCCAATCCCATCTTCTCATCTTCAGTTCTTTTCAATTTTTCTTCCAAAGTATTGATTTCTTTTTCAGCTTTAGTAAACTTGTCGAGCAGAATTCCATAGTCGGTATCCATTTCTGGTTCAACTACCTCCATCTATGTAAAGTTGGTGGCATAATTATCATAGACATTAAATGCAAGAAATAGTTATAAAAGATAATATACCACATCTAAATCATAGACTGGACGAGGGCCGACATGGGGGGATACCATAACCATGGCACTATATAATAAGAAACAATAATAAAAGTAAAAAATAATATAAGTAGCTATCTAAATCATACCAGTAAGAATATTTTCTTTTACAAAGACGATAAGAACAAGAGGCTTACCACGGTGGTGCGGGCAATCCGCGAGACCAGCGCGGGTGATCGATGACGGTAAGGACGGGGACGGGACGGACCCCCAAACCTATACAAATCTTGGGGAAAATGGAGCTTGAAGGTCGAGACTGGAGAGGAGAAAGCTTAAGTGTGGCATGGGCATTTCATCAAACACCTCATGTGCATAGTAGGGGAACAGAGAGCAGCACCACCTCGCACCCGCTCCACGGCCAAAAAACAGAGGAGATGGGGGCGGCGGCGTGGATATATATAGGCAAAACTTTAGTCGCGGTTCATATCAAAAATCGGCACTAAAGGTCAACCTTTTGTCTCGGTTTGAGGCACGAAGTGGGACTAAAGGGGCTACGCCAAGAGCGAGGCCCATTAGTCCCGGTTCGTGTCTACAACCGGGATAAAAGGGGCCTGGCGAACCTGGACCCTGGCCCGGCAGGCGCCGTGGCATAACGAACCGGGACTGATGCCCCGGTTCATCCTGGTTCGTAACTGAACCGGGAGTAATGCAGTTACAGGGCCTGGACCAAAGCCCTATTTTCTACTTGTGTACGTAAAGAAACCAGGCGATTTTTTTTGGAAACGCACCAAAGTTCCTAGGTTGTCCCCGAAATCACTAGTTAAGGAGTACTCCTTCTAAAGATCACTCCCATCTCCTCTACTTACGACAAGTGGCGTGCTGTTTGTGCGCCACTTGTCGCAACCTAGGAATTTTCCCTTTTTCCGTAGATCCGTTTCTTCAAAACTTTTTATCTCTTTAACAGTGCGTCCAAATCTCAAACCATTTTCACTGTTTGATTCCTCGCGTCAAGATCTTCAAAACTATATCCCATGTTGATAGGTTTTGATGAACTTTTTTCCCATGAAAAAACTGAATGAAAAAAACCAAACAAAAAAACCGCACCGAAAGCATGCTTTTTTTCCTTTCCGAAAGACCGTTTTTTGAGAGGCACGACCGTGCTTCTCGCAGAAGCAAATCTGTGCTTCTAGCGGAAGAAAAACGTGCCTCTCACGGAAGAAAAAAAACAAAAAAGCTTCTTTTTTTCCCTTTCCGAAAGGCACGGCCCGTGCCTCTCGCGGAAGCAAAAGCATGTCTCTCGCGGCAGCAAAAACGTGCCTCTCACGGAAGAAAAAAATAGAAATCGCGTCTGTTTTTTCCCTTTCAGAAAAGCACGGCCCGTTCCTCTCGCGGAAGCAAAACCGTGCCTCTCGCGAAAGCAAAAACGTGCCTCTCGTGGAAGAAAAGAAAACAGAAAACGCGTCTGTTTTTCCCTTTCTGAAAGGCATGGCCCGTGCCTCTCGTGGAAGCAAAACCGTGCCTCTCGCGAAAGCAAAAACGTGCCTCTCACGGAAGAAGAAAAAAAACAGAAAACGCGTTCTCTTTCCGAGAAGCACGGGCCATGCCTCTCGCGAAAGAAAAACGTGCTTTTCGTGGAACAAAAACCATGCCTCTCGCAGAAGAAAAAACGCATTTTTTTTGCGATTTTTTTTCAATTTTATTTTTGTCCAAAAGCTAGGGAAGACCTGTAGAAAACCGAAGACCCGAAAAAAACCATCTAAAAAGCCGAAAACGCGAGCGGAAAAATAAAAAACCAAAAAACGAAGGGAACGCCCAGAATGCGACACGTGGCAACGACTGAGAGCGCGCGAAGTGGCGCGCTCCCAGCCCACCTGAAGTGATCGCTGGGAGCCCTTCCAAGGAGTACTCGTTAATTAGTTGCTCCTGGCTGTCCCACCTGGGCCTATGGGAGTTGTGCAGCCTGTATGGGCCGACCCATAGAGCCTAAGCGCACCTGGTCCCCGTCCATCAATCTATCTCTAAAATAATGTTGGTAACTCAAGTGATTTATCCCCTCTCGTTAGGGTTTGTTCTCCCCTCAGCGGTGACTTGATCGCCACCGTAGGGTTCCGGCTACCCTCCCACCGTCTTCGCTGAAGGGTTGTGCTTGGACCGATCAAGGGGCACTCTCAGCAGTGCTGCCCTGTCTTGGTGCATGTTTTCTTGGCTTGGGGTTTTAGGTTAGGGTTTGGTGAAGCACCCGATCGAATTTTTCTCGGGTCAGGGAAACGACATGGCTGCGGAACCTTCAAGCTCCGAGAAAGGAGACTTGGAGGCGCTGATGAGTGAGCTTGGCCTCCAGGAGCAGGCCATGGATGATGTGCTGGTGGAGAAAGAAGATCCACTGTTGCCGGAGATGACTAGATGGATGGCCATAGCGCCTGTCCACACAGAGAAGAAGTACAGCCAATATGGTTTCTACAAGACGATGAGAGCAGCATGGGATCTCGCGCAACCAGTGCAGACCCGCCCTCTTTTGGAAAATCTGTACATGATGCAATTTGCTTGTCTTGGCGATTGGGAGCGCGCGATGCAGGAGGGGCCCTGGAATTACAAGGGCAATGCGGTGATAATGGCTGAGTATGATGGATTCACAAAACTCTCGCTGATGAAGCTAGATTCGCTAGAGCTGTGGATGCAAGTGCACGATCTGCCGGATGGTTTCAACCCCCTTCTAGAGGCTCTTGCCAGGAAGGTGGGAGAGGTCATCTATGTTGAGCCTAAGTCGCAGGACTTTGAGGGGAACTTTTACAGGGTGCGGATCAGGATTAACATGTTCAATCCTCTCAAGAATGCAGTTAGCTTGATTCATAAAAAGGAGCGGCAAATCTTCAAGGTCAAGTACGAGAGGCTCCCCGATTGGTGTGCAGTATGCGGCCACCTTGGACACCAGTACAAGGAACACGGAGATAGCATACATGCCAAATCGTCGCTTGTTTTCAAGACACTGCAATGGTGGATGTTGATGAAAGCCGCAGTCAGAACCACGTAGCTGGAGGCGGCGGTCGTGGTGGCCACGGCAGAGGCGCCGGGCACGCCGGCCAGTCAGGCGGACGGGGGTCAGCGCCGGGTGACTACTCTGAAGAAGGACATGATCGAGACACTGCAATGGTGGATGTTGATGAAAGCCGCAAGCGCTCCAACGACGATACGGTGGAGAAGAATCAAAGCTTCAAACCCCCAGGTGCAGGTGGCGCCCGCGGTTCCAAATATGACGGTGGGGAAGACATCGCTCTTGCTTCCAGCACCACCCCCACCCCCGCCGGCCAGTCTGAGCTCCAAGTAGGATCCCAAGCGCGCCAAGACTGGTGCATTTCCAGACAACGCTCTAAAGACTTCTTTAGCAATCAAGAATCAAGAGAACAAATCGACGTCCTCGAAATAGGAGGGTCGCCAGACGCAATGAATACCATCCGCTGGAACTGTAGTGGTGTGGGCAACGCCGCGACAGTTAATGAGCTTCGTGAGCTAGTGAAGAAGTTTGCCCCCCCCCCCTATTCTCTGTATTGTAGAAACTCAGATTGAGAGAGGTAGGGTAGAAGCACTTGCTGGAACATTGGGATATGATAATAGTTATGCTATAGATAGCGAAGGGAGGAGTGGAGGCATTGGAATTTTCTGGAACAATCCAATAAAAGTTGATATTCTGGGTTACTCTGTTTATCATATCGATTACTCGGTTCTTGACCCCGGCAAAGATCTGTGGAGGCTGACATGTGTGTACGGAGAAGCACAAACCCACCTAAGACACCAAACATGGACAGTGCTTAAAAATGTAAGCAGCCTAAGCACACTGTTGTGGCTATGCATTGGTGATTTCAATGAAGTTTTGCGTCCAGATGAGCATGAAGGGGTAGGCCACAAAGCAATGCCCAGATCCAGGGATTCCGAGATACTATTGACGTGTGCATGTTGATGGATTTGGGGTATATAGGCCGCTTCTGGATCTTCGAGAAGACGGTGGCTGGCGGCACTTTCACTCGCGTCAGGCTGGACAGGGCCCTGGGATCGATGGAGTGGAGTGCTCAATTTCCTCTAGCGAGCCTGTCTCATCTAATAGCTGCTACATCGGACCACTGCCCTATTTTCTTGGAGATTAATGAGACTAATGTGGCCACCGGAAGGAAGGTGTTCAAGTATGAGACCATGTGGGAGACTCATGAGAATTGGCGGGACACCGTTCTTGAGAAGAGGAGTTCAAAACACCCGGGGCACATGGTTGAGGAGCTATGGCGAAGCTGACTAAACTAGCCATAGATTTGTCGAGATGGAACAAGGATACATTCGGAAGCATGCGAAGGAGATCCGAGATCTCAAACTTGAGCTTGATCGCTTGAGGGGTGATCCCGGGAGGACTGGGCCGTCACACGTGGAGATAAAAATTAGTGACAAATTAGTGAAGTTGTATCACAGAGAGGAGTTGATGTGGCGGCAAAGGTCTAGGATCGAGTGGCTCGCTGATGGAGACAAGAATACCCATTTTTTTTCACCTCAGAGCAAGTATCAGGCGTAAAAAGAACATGGTGAAGGCATTGGCAGATTCTTTGGAAGTGCTAATTGACGATCCAGGAGATCTAAAGGAGATGGTTAATGATTTCTACCAAAATCTCTACACATCAGAAGGAGTCACTGGGCTTGAGGAGGTTATGGCGCATGTTCCACTGAAGGTGACAGCGGGCATGAATGACATTTTATGTGCTCCATATACTAGTGAAGAGGTAAAGGTGGCTCTTTTCCAAATGTTCCAACAAAAGTACCTGGGCCGGATGGGTTTCCGGCTCATTTTTATCTAAGACACTGGTCTTTATGTGGCGAGGAGATCATGAGAGCTATCCTCAGAATTGTCAGAGGAGAGGAGAGTGCGGAGAGCATTAATGATACTATGTTGGTTTTAATACCAAAGGTAAAGAATCCAACTTTTCTCTCTCAGTTCAGACCTATAAGCTTATGTAATGGTCTTTACAAGATTGCTTCAACGGTTGTTGCGAACAAACTTAAGCAAATTCTACCTGACGTCATCTCTGAGGAACAGTCAGCCTTTGTCCCAGGGAGGCTAATTACTGACAATATCATATGTGCATACGAGTGCCTACATTTTATGAAGAGGTCTAGAGCAAAGGCAAACAGTACATGTGTCCTAAAGCTTGACATGATGAAAGCGTATGATCGTTTGGAATGGTTATTTGAGGGCCATCATGGCTAAACTTGGCTTTGCATAGCCATGGATTGACATAGTGATGAACATGGTATCTTTAGTATCTTTCTCAGTTCTTTTCAATGGAGAAAAATTAGAACAGTTCAAGCCTTCGAGAGGTATTCGACAGGGAGACCCTATTTCCCCTTACCTATTTTAGATTGCAGCGGAGTGCCTTTCGTGCCTTTTAAAATCCAGTTCTCAGTCATCGGTGCTAGAAGGAATCAAGGTGGAACCAACAGCCCCGGCTGTAAACCACCTCTTGTTTGCAGATGACAACCTGCTGTTTTTCAAAGCAAGTGTTCAGGGTGCAGATGTGGTGTCAAATCTGCTAAACACTTATTGTGGAGCTTCAGGTCAAAGAGTAAATAATGAAAAGTCTACTATTTTCTTCAGCAAAGGTTGCCTCAGGCTACCCTGATAGTGTGAAACATGTTGTTCATGTCCATAGAGAATCGTTGAATGACAAATATTTGGGCATGCCAAAAGATGTGGGTCACTCAAAGAATGGCACTTTCAAATATCTTCGAGACCGTGTGTGGGAGAGGGTTAAGGGATGGATGGAGAAGCTTCTATCATCAGCAGGGAAAGAAGTACTCATCAAATTTGTTGCTCAAGCAATCCTGGTCTATTCCATGGCTTACTTCAGGCTACCTAGAGGGAAGTGTGAGAACATTACATCCATCAAAAGACAGTTCTGGTGGGGCAGTAAGGAAGGCATACGTAAACCAGCATGGGTATAATGGGAGATTATGACGAGACCTAAGCATATGGGAGGACTCGGCTTTCGTGATCTTGAGATTTTTAATCTCGCTTTACTGGCCAGGCAAGCGTGGAGATTGCTGAACAATACAAACACTTTGAGCTCTTTGATTTTGAAAGCTGCATACTTTCCTAAAACTGGACTGTTAGAGGCCGAGTTGGGTGCGCATCCTTCTCAGATTTGGCATGCTATCCTTGATGGAAGGGACATAATGAAGCAAGGCGTTATTAGGCGGATCGGGACAGGAGAGAACACAATGATCTGGGAACACAATTGGATCCCAAGGCAGGACTTCATGAGGCGCATCTCATCTTTGGTTGCCGACCCTCCCACTCGAGTGCGTGAACTTATAGATCAAACAACATCGACCTGGAGAGTGGATTTGGTTCGGGCTGGATTCATACCTATTGATGCCTAGGCCATACTCAAGATTCCCTTGTGTACAAGGAGAGTCGAAAACTTCTGAGCTTGGAGCAGAGAAAAGAGAGGCCGCTTCACAGTTTGCTCGGCATACCGAATGATTCAACATACAAAGCTCAATCGGGATAATTGGCTCTATGGCACTGAGGGGTCCCTCCAGTACCGAGGAGAGAAGCAGCTGGTCATTGCTTTGGCATACCCAGGTACCTAACAAAATTCGGGTGTTTTCGTGGCGCTTGGCAAGGGAGTCTATTCCTACATATGATCTTCTCCATCACCGCAACATGGCTACATCGCCTGCGTGCCAGATGTGCGGGGCGGCTGACTCATGGAAGCATGCTTTGCTAGAGTGTGCAATGTCTAGGAGTGTGTGGGCCTTGGCACCGGAACTGTGGGTAGAACAGATGAGTACCTGCAACAACCCAAGTGCCAGGGCATGGCTGTTCACCATGTAAAACGCATTATCACATGCGGACTTCACAAGGCTCGGGGTCACACTGTGGGCGATATGGAGCTCCAGGAGGAAGTTGATTCATGAAGGGGTGCACCAAACACCATACACGACAAATGCATTCGTGGTCTCCTTTATCAATGATCTCCAGGTGTTAGCGAAGCCACAGGGGGTGCCTAGAGCTACCCAGCACCGCCCGAACCAGTGGGTGCCGCCCCCGGAAGGAACATGCAAGATCAACGTCCACGCTGCACTGATGGGAACCAGACTGGTTGGCTCGGTTTCGGTGGTATGCAGGGATCGGCACGGGCTGTTCTTGGGTGCGTCAACAATTAACTTATATGGTCTCGATGATCCTATGACACTCGAGGCCCTGGCAGTACAGGAGTCACTTGCTTTGGCAGATGACCTTTACGAGCGCAGGATCTCAGTTGCCTCAGATTGCAAAACTGTCATCGATGACATAAGACAGAGGAGTGCAGCGGCCTATGGAGCTATCATTAGGGAGATTGTAGACCGATCTAGGCAATTTACTACATGTTCTTTTAGCCATGAATTTAGGAGATCGAATGTCGAGGCTCACAATTTAGTGAAGCATGCTCTCTCACTCGTGGTTGGCCGCCGTGTGTGGTTAGGCAATTTGGGTGATCTATCTTTCATCCCTGTAAACATTGTGACGAGTTAATAAAGCTTCGCGAGATTGTCTCAAAAAAATATAAAAGAATTTTCTCTATCAAAAATCACCAGACAGTCGCTAGGTGGGCTGGCTAGTATGTACAACTATCAACCCTGTGGTGCGCGGTTTGAATCACAACCCTGCCAATTAGCAATTTTTTCTTCACGTACGTCACGCGGGCTGGCAATAGAGACGTACCAAAAAACATGATTGACCAAAAATATTGGAGAAACAATCCTCCCTTTAATATTATTATTATTATTATTATATTAATTTTATTATTATTATTATTATTATTATTATTATTATTATTATTATTATAGAGGTTGACAATGTCACAACGGATGCATTTATTTATTATTAATACAAGAAAAAAGTGGTCTCACTGCTGTTTCCCTTTCGGAATGTTTTGGAAGGTGACACGATTTTTTCTGTCTTTCTAGCAGTTTTCTTCTGTTTTAATAATTTTTATATATCTTCTAATTCGTGAACATTTTTTGACATTCTGGAACATATTCAAAATTTGGAACATTCTTGAAATTTGTGAATATGTTTTAATTTTTGTGAACAGTTTCAAAATTCATAGACATTTTTAAAATCCAGGAGCATGTACTTACATTCACTAACATTTAAAAAATGTGGATACCTTTTCAAATTACATAAACATTATAATTTCAAAACATCATTGCAAATTTGGAACGTATTTTAATATAAACTCATACAAATTTTAAAAAATCCCAGCAAAGTACAACTTGTACTAATCGACTTACTCATGTACTAGAATTATATGTATCTATTACATAACCGCAATACTTGCTTCAAGGCATCATGTTAATCTTCATTATCTAAATTTTTTCAATAGTTGGATGTGTAATTAATGGCTAGGATTTAGCGAGAGAACTGTACAATGTAACAATATAATCCTGTTTAATATGGTCTTTGTTCATGAAGTCTTTGTCGAATAAGAATTGAAAATTCCCGCAAAAGAAAAGAATAAGAATTGAAAAACCAGAGCGGTAGTAGACCCATGGTATTTTTGTCCAATGAAGTTAGTATCTCAAGATGTTCATTTTTTTTCTCTAAAAATATGTGGTGGGTTGCTTTTAACTAGATTGGCAAAGTAATACAAGAAAAATATGGTTTCTGTGTTGTTTTCCCTTTCGGTTTTGAGAAGTTTCAGAAGGTGACACTGATTTTTTCTAACTTCCTAGCTGTTTTCTTCCCTTTTTCATATCTATTAATTCATGAAAAATTCCTGAAATTCAGGAAGATATTTAAAAATTTGAAACATTTTCGAAATTTGTAAATAGTTTTTCAATTATGTAGATTCATAATGAGACTCTTAATTAGAAATATCTAGGAATGCCCTCTGATGTGGGATCTTTGAAGAATGGTGCTTTTAAATATCTTAAAGATTATTTATGGACCGAAGTACAAAGGGTGGATTGAACACACTATGTCTACAGCTGGTAAGGAAGTGCTAGTTAAAGCGGTAGCCCAAGTGGTTCCAGTATTTTCTATGTCCTGCTTCAAACTGCCCAGAGGGCTCTGTGAACACTTGAACATGCTGATACGGAAGTTTTGGTGGGACAGTAAAGACGGGTGTCCTAGGAAGCTATGACGCAGCCAAAGAGCATGGGGGGTCTCGACTTCAAAGACTTTTGAACTCTTCAACTTGTCCCTCCTAGCAAAGCAGGCATGGCGGTTGTTACACACTCCTGACTCCCTGAGTGGATGAATTCTCAAGGCTGCTTATTACCCCGAAGGAACTATTATGGACGCACAACTAGGGAGCAGTCCGAGCCAAATATTGAGGGCAGAGATGTACTTAAGCAAGGGCTGATTAGGCGTATTGGAGACGGAACCACGACCAACATATGGACTGGCAACTGGTTACCGCGCAATGAGATGTTGAGGCCCTATGGGTGCTTAATACAACCCCCCGCGCATGTTTAAGAGCTTATTGATCACACTACTGTCACATGGGATATGGAGAGCGTTGATGAAGTCTTCTTATCTATTGATGCTCCCGCCATAAAGGCAATTCTGATTTGTACAAGGAAATTCACGATTCCTGGGCATGGCATCATGAGAAGAGCGGATTGTTTACTGTAAAGTCTTTCTACAAAATGATGGTGGAAACAAAGAGGAGGCGAGAAGCATGGCTAGAAGGCAACGCGGGCTCATCAAGCATCGACCAAGATCATGGGTCATGGCAGCAGCTCTGGAATACCCCAGTCCCGGGGAAAATAAGGATGTTCCTTTAGCGCTTAGCCAAGCAATCCTTACCCACGGAGGATGTGAGAGCTCATCACAAAATGTCTACCACTAGTTCGTGTGGTTTATGCGGGGCGGATGACTCTTGGAGACATTCCTTACTCGAGTGCACAATGGCAAGATGTATATGGGCACTGGTGGATGGTGAACTCGCCGAACACTTGCGAGAAACTTGAGAGCCGAGTGCGAGGCAATGGCTGTTTTTCATGCAGGAAACGTTATCACATGTGGCCTTCGTCAATCTATCGGTCACCTTGTGGGCTATTTGGTGGGCGAGGAGGCAACACTGGTGGAAAAAAGGCCTTTGGTCGCGGTTCGCAACTGCCATTAGTCGCGGTTGCGCAACCGCGACCAAATAAGCGCGACTAAAGCCCCCCACCTTTAGTCGCGGATTCTTAAGAACCGCGACTAACGGCCCGTCCACGTGGGCGCCAGGCGGCCGTCGGGGCGGAGGACCTTTAGTCGCGGTTCTTCTGGCCAACCGCGACTAAAGGCCGCCGCAGGTTTAGGGTTTTAGCCCCCCCCCTAAACCTGTTTTCTGTTTAATTTGTATTGTTTTATTTCTTTTGTGCTTTATTTTAATTTTGAAGGAGTTTCATACATTCTACGGTACTACATACATGCATATGAATGTACAATTTCAAATAAATTTGAAATTAGAACCAAAAAGAATTCAAGAGGAATATACAATATATATTCAATATCATCGGATGACCATATACAATTTTGAACAAGTTTCCATACATGATTTAATCCATATAAAGTTCTACGTCCTCGTAATAGTGTTCTCCTTTAGGATGGAGGACTTCCCTGCTGAACCATTCAGCTAGTTCCTCTTGAAGTGGTCGGAAGCGAGCTTCTGGACTAAGCATCCACCGGAGGTTATTCCTCTGAGCATTGGTATCACTCGGAACCCGCTCAGAGGTGTATCTCGGATCATCTCACGACATAGTATGCACATAGATTGGTCTCCGTGGCTGAATATCCCCAGCATTCTTAGCCTTTGACCTTTTGAATTCTAGCTCTTTTTTGAATTCACCGACCTTTGTATCTACGAACCGTCTCCAAACCCTACGAGGCAAAGAAAATTAAATGAACAAGAGAGTTATTAGTTACTTGATATTAGGAAATGAACGAAATAGGCCGATCGATATAGAGCGCAAATGAATGAAAATAATTACTTCTGCAGCATTCTTCTCATGTCGCCCCAAAGCTTTGGATCCATATTCAGAGAGTCGTGGGCGAGACATTCTGAGGTGTTAACTTTAATTACTAGCAGAATCCAGTGGAACCTGCGGACACGATACATGCACAGTCGTCATGCATAACTCATCGATTAGCCGCCACATACCATGCATGGAGTAAACAAAAGAGAATGTGCTCAAGACAGAAACACTCACCCAAAATGGTAAGGAAATAGAATATCACTTTTGAGTTCCTGCTTTGTAAGAAACTGCCACAGGTCTGCCTCCACGTCAGCGGGGTGACGCTCCAACACATGTCCATTAACGATGTGTGGGTCAATGAACCCAACATCATGGATGTTCCTTACTCTGCATTCCTTAATCTTCATTCTGCATGTATAATAGCGGACACAACAATATAGTTAGGACATATATATAGTGCAGGCAATATGAACGAGATGGGGTAGAAATTAATAAATCACTTATAGAACGTAGCAACCGATGATAGATTTGTCGAGCTCACGAGATTGAAAAGCTGGAACAATTCACTCAGTTCAATTTGTACATAGTAATGTTTGAAGTGATGCTCATGTCTAACTTCCGCATAAATATATTCTTTGGCGTTTTATTTTTATGTAACCCTTGTACCATTTCAGCAGACCTTTCATTTGTGTAGGTAGATCCTTTTCCTCGCAGGCTCGACGAGAGGCCCATTCTTGACATATGTAATTACTACCTCCTTCATCGGCGCCTCATCAAGGCCTAACAGTTCACGAAGAGTAATACCTAAGTTGGCCGCTTGTTCTCTCGCACTTACAGTCCAATCCCTGTGTTGCCGCAGCTTGTATGATCTCGGGTCATCCGGACAGAAGGCTTCCACTATAAGCGGGCAATCGATTGTTTACTTTGTTCCCGAGCTGGGCAACTTGTTTCCGCTTTTTTACTTTCGCCTTCTCCGCTCTTTGTTCTCCTTGAACATGAGTGCCTGCTGCAAGTTCACGTGCATAGTCGTCAGCAGATTCTTCATGGCTTGGGACGGTGTGCTCAAAATGACTTAGCCCACTTCTTTTGCTCATCGAAAATACTGGCTTGGGCTCGGGCTCTCTTTTCTTCTTGCAGTCCGCCTTCCATTTCTCCAAATCAGCAGCCGCGCGCGCCGACTTCCTCGGCACTACGTTCCCAAGGCCTTGTGGGAGAGGCTTGATGATGGCTCCGTACCTTTGTGGTCTTAGGTACATAAGGGTCCGGGTTAATAATCCAGGACTGCTTCGCCTCTTTGCCGTAGGTGGATTGGGGCGGCGTCGATCACCCGCCGGACGAGGATGGGGCGGCGGATGATCACCCGCCGGACGTTGTGGACTGGGGGGCGGCGTCGGCTTACGTGACGGAGGTGTAGGTGAACCGCCACCACCACCACCACCACCACCACCGCCATCGCCACCACCACCACCGTAGGGGGTGGACTTGTTGTCCTTGGCGCCTCGCTTTGAAACTTGATAAACTTCTTTTGCCATAGAATGAAATGGCGCTGACATCTCCAAGTCTTTTCTCCCTTCGTGTAGCAATGTCAATCTCCGTGTCCTCAAACCCTTGGACTATGTCCTCCACCGTGACACGAGCATAGCCATCTTGAATGGGGTTGTTGTGGTGGAGTGCTCCGTAAACATGGTAAAGCACTGCCGATGGCTACCTTCATGGACATGTTCCCGATAGGATAATACATATGACATTCTTTCATCTCCTTTATATCGTCCCACGGGTAGCGAGGAGGCTCCGGTGCAGTAATTTCGACCACCGAGGCTCCGGCGCAGTAATTTCGACCACCGAGGCTCCGGTGCAGTAATTTCGATCGTCGGTGCATCTGCACCAGCCGGTGGGGCCTCCGTGGAAGCCACGCTGCTTCTCCGCTGCTGGCTTCGAGATCCGCTGGATGATCTTCATGCTGCACCCGAGCTGCATCTCTTTCGCTACTAGTACACTCATGGTTTTCTTCATCACATCCATTTCGATGCCAACCGCGCCACAACATCTGCTTCTCGATCCATCTTTCTCTTACGGCTTCAGAATCGTGACGGTTCATCGCTCGGGGAACCCTATTTTCCACGGAATGTGCCCCATGCCTCGTACACGTCCTCCGTGTTCAGGATTCCCGAGGGCTTTTGTCGTAGCGTCGTTCTCTCTGTTGAACTTGATCTTCCCTGTTGAGCATCCTTCATTGCGTCAATAAGGGCTTGGGTGGGTTTAATTAATTTGCCCGGTAAACACACTCCCCGCCTCCGGGTTCAGCGTTCCCCATGCCCGTACCACCAGCTTTTGGCCCTTGGGTCCCATCCTCCGTACTGGACGGATTCCTCGCGCCTCAGCTCGTTCTCCATCTTCTCCAACCTAGGCACCCAAATGCGATACCCTCCTGGCCCCATAACATGATTGTACTCCTTCTTAGCCGCATTTTCCTTATTTTTTCGATATTTGAATGAACTGCTCCGATTTCTTTTGCTTCACAAATTCTGGCCAATCATGTTTCACTTTCTCATATTGTCCTTTGAAATTGGAGTCTTGTTCTGCTTGACAAAGTCACGGGCTAGATTTTCCTTGAATTTCCGGAATGCGTCGCCATCTTATGAAGAGCGAACTGTTTGACTAGCCTCCTCCTCTCCTTGTTTTCCTCAATCTTGTTACCCTCCTCATCGAATTTGTTGTATTCCGGAGGTAGAACGAAATGTTCCATAAGCTTCTTGAAGCAATCTTTTTGTTCTCTTATCGACAAAAGTGAAACCATCAATTCGTGCCTTCTTTGGCTCATTCCACTCTGGGCGGTGATCGAGACGTTGTCTCTAACAATGGCTCCGCATTGGTGACAAACTTGGTGGCGTTCTTGCGGGGCTCCAGCTGCCTGCGGTTGCCTCGTCGACAACCTCGATGGTGCATGTTTCTCCTTGTTTCATCGTCTTGGTTGCGCCACGCTTTGACGACGTACTCGATTGTTTCGACGATCCGCCGAGGCTAAAATAAGAAAGAGAGTCGCGCGTTAGTACACACATATTTATTCAAATCAGTTAGTTTGTATCACCGAGGCTCAATGTATATATATACCTCGGCGGCGGAGGTGGTTGCTACTTCCATTTGAAGATCGTCGTTTATCGACGCTTGTTCGGCATCATCTTGCGACGGCGCCTTCATCTTCACCGTCAAGGTTCAGATAAGAAGAGATATCATCTTCTTCTTCTCCGGTCGGCACATATTGAATATCGCCGTTTATGATGCCGAACATATGTGCTTCACCGTCCGGATCATAGTTGTCCATAATCGGGTCAGCTCTATCGTCCGCCATTATGTCATCCTGAAAACATGTAGTAAAAACAAATTAATTAAGTGAAGAAGGGGCGGTGGCGGTGGCGGTGGCGAAAGGCGGTGGCAAAAGGAGGGCCGAGGAAGGGTGGGAGAGGGTGTCGCGGTAGAGCGCGAGACGGGCGGCAGACAGCGGCGCCACGGAGAGGGAGGCGAGGACAACACACACGGAGAGGGAGGCGAGGACAACAGACAACCACGTGGGTCCCGGTTGGTCTGGCGGCGAGCAAGCAAGTGCATAACAGGACAACAAGCAAAGCTAGACATGTTCTAACGCGGTATGAGGTGATACCGTGAAGGGGGAAACATCCAGAAAGTATCCCGGTGTTCCGTGTTTTCGGACGATGAACCGGAGGGGAAAGTTGCGTGTTTGCTATGCTAGGGATGTGTGGTGGACGAACGGGTTGCGATCCGGATTCGCCTCTTCGCTCGAGCAATTTTCATGTAGAAAGTTTTTTCATCCGAGCTACGGATTATTTAATATTAATTTTCAAAGTTTTAATTCATTTTTAGAATTAACAGAATTAATTTAATTAGGAAATGCCATTATGACGTCAGCATGATGTCAAGGTGATGTCAGCAGTCAGCGTTGACCGGTCAAACAGGGCAGTGGGGCCCGTCTGTCATTGACCTTTTATCTAATTAGGTTATTAAGGTTAATTAACAGGGTTAGTTAGATTAATTAACAAGATTAATTAAGTTAATTAATTGGTTAATTAATTAATAATTTTAATTAATATATTTTTTCCTGCTTTTTTTCTTTACATTTCAGGGGCGCGGGCCCCGTTTGTCAGTGGCCCAGAGGGGCCTAACGGGCGTGCGGGCGTGCGGACTTGTGGGCTCACGGGCGCGGCCACGAGCGCCCACCGGGGCGAGCCCAGGCGATGGCCTCGGCGCGCCACCGGCGACAAGGAGGCAGCCAGGCGGCGAGGTAGCGGGACGGCACGGACGTGGTCCCGGCGAGGTGCGGCGCTGCGTCGATAAAGAAGAAGGCGAGAGCAGCGCACGGGCTGCGGGCGGAGCGGGACGGCGGCGTGGCGGCAACAATGAGGGAACCGGCTCGGGGCGAGAAAGGCCGCAGATGATGAGGCGGGCCGACGGCGGGCGGCGCGAGAGGGCGACGGCGACGGCGGGCGGCGCCGAGGGCGAGGGCGACGGCGGCGGCGGCGAGGGCGAGGGCGACGGCGGCGGCGAGGGCTTGTATTTATAGCCCCCTTTAGTCGCGGTTGGCGGCGAGACCATGATTAAAGGTGCCCTTTAGTCGCTGGTCGCCTGCCCAACCGCGACTAAAGGGGTTTTATGCGAGTTTTTATGCTCCGCAGCCCCCACCTTTAGTCGCGGTTGGTCTGCCAACCGCGATTAAACCCTGCTAAGTCGCGGTTGGTCTGCCAACCGCGACTAAAGGCCGCCGCAGGTTTAGGGTTTTAGCCCCCCCAAACCTGTTTTCTGTTTAATTTGTATTGTTTTCTTTTTAATTTGTATTGTTTTCTGTTTAATTTGTATTGTTTTATTTCTTTTGTGCTTTATTTTAATTTTGAAGGAGTTTCACATATTCAATATGTTAAAAATACAAATAATATATCAAAAAATTCAGAAAAATAGAACTAATTCATTTCAAAATTCTAAAAATACAAATAATATATCAAAAAATTCAGAGAAGTTCTTCCCGGCCGCCTCTGTCTTCCCACAAGTTCTTCCCGGCCAGTCTTCCCGCCATTCTTTCCGCCTATGTCTTCCGCCATTTCTTCACGCCTCTATCTTGGCAGCGTGACGATGCTCCTTTTATAGGCACGGTGCCGCTTCGCTTTGTCTTGTTCCTCCGACAGGCGTCAGGCGCTACCCACGCGTCTGTCTAACCTTTAGTCCCGGTTGCACCAACCAGCGGGACTAAAGGTTAGATGACCAGCTCGATTCCTCTTCTTCCGCCATTTCTTCCCTGTCTTCCCGCCTCTTTCTTCCCGCCACTTTCTTCCCGCCTCCTGTCTTCCCGCTCCCATTTTTCCCGCCATTTCTCACTACATATATGTAGCCCGGCTTGGCCAGCATTATCACATCTCTACAATCTCTCATCACTCTCTCATGGCTTCCACCGCACCCACTCTAACCTACCAGCAGGTGGAGGAGCTTTGCGCCGAACTACCCTTGTCCACCGGGCTACCGCGTCCCCACCGGCTGGAGCCTAGCGCCGGGCGGCGTGCAGTCCCTCCCGCCCTCAAGGTACTGCGCGGCGGGCGGCCATCACGAACCACTACTACCTCGACCTCACGCCGAGCAGCGGATGAATCCCGCGGCATCCCGATAACCAGCACACTTGGGACGCCTTCTTCATCAATCGGCGTGAGAGGGCGCCGCCGGTATGAGGAGGACGGTCGCCTCCTGGGAACTTCCACGAGGCCGCCATCGGCTATGGTGGTATGGCGGACTCGCAGAGCGTCATGGACTACATCACGGCGGCGATATCCCCCTGCGCTACCCTCGATTCGAGCTACCCACGGCGCCGCCCGACGACGATGACGACAGCAGCGATTTAAAGCAGCGACAACGACGGCGGCAACTTAGAAGGCGGCGACTACCAAGACAACGACGACGGCGGCTATGAAGACTACGAGTATGCATATTATACGCCTAGGCAGGAGTATGACTAAATCACTCCAAATTTCATGTATCATCAGTGGTATCTCGAATCATTCGAAAATGGACACCAAACACATCACGGGTAATATAATTCACATGATCCATTCAACAAAGTTTGGTACAATAAATTATTACACATCATTTCTTCCCTTGTGTCCCTGCTTGCTTACGATTGTGCCGTATCCATGGAGCATCCTCATCATTTAACTTAATGCTTGGGTCGGTGTTCACTTTGAAGGGCGGAATTTCAGCAAACATATTATAATCTTCTCGACATGTCATCTTGTCCTCCACTCCCACGATGTTTCTTTTCCCTGAAAGAACAATGTGGCGCTTTGAATCATCGCATGATGTACTGATCGTTTTCTTATCTTTCCGCTTCCTCGGTTTGCTACTCATGTCCTTCACATAGAAAACCTGAGCGACATCTTTCGCTAGGACGAATGGTTCGTCAAGGTAACCAAGATTGTTGAAATCCACCATTGTCATTCCGTATTGCTGGTCCACCTTTACCCCACCTCCTGTTAGCTTGAACCATTTGCACCGGAACAAAGGGACCTTAAAGGAGGGTCCATAGTCAAGTTCCCATATCTCCTCTATGTAACCATAATATGTGACCTGATGCCCATTCTCGGTTGCTGCATCAAAGCGGACACCACTGTTTTGGTTGGTGCTCTTTTATCTTGGGCGATCGTGTAAAATGTATTCCCATTTATCTCGTACCCTTGGAAAGTCGTTATAGTCGAAGATGGTGTCTTGGCCAACATGTACAGCTGATCTACAACATCATTGTCATTCATTAAATGTTTTCTCAACCAACTGCCGAAAGTCTCCATATGGGCCTTCCTAATCCAGGATTCAGGCTTCCCCGGGTTGTCAGAACGTAAAATATTCTTGTGTTTCTCAAAGTACGGAGCCACCAAGCTGGAATTGGTTAGTACAGTGTGGTGTGCCTCAGTCAGAGAATGGCCGTCCATACATATCGTTGATTTCCTTCCGATCGTGCCTTTTCCACTTAGTCTCCCTCGTGCGCGATCGAGGAAGACCAATCGGCTTAAGGTCAGGAACAAAGTCAACACAAAACTCAATTACCTCCTCATTTCCATAGCCCTTGGCGATGCTTCCTTCTGGCCTAGCACGGTTACTTAACATATTTCTTTAATACTCCCATGAACCTCTCAAGGGGAACATATTGTGTAGAAATACAGGACCGAGAACGAAAATCTCTTCGACTAGGTGAACCAGGAGGTGCGTCATAATATTGAAGAAGGATGGCGGGAACACCAACTCGAAACTGACAAGACATTGGATCACATCGTTCAGAACCGTGGTAGAACTTCGGATTGATTACCTTCGAGAGATTGCATTGAGGAATGCACATAGCTTCACAATGGCTACTCGAACATTTTCCGGCAGGAGCCCCCTCAAAGCAATCGGAAGCAATTGCGTCATAATCACGTGGTAGTCGTGAGACTTCAGGTTTTGGAACTTTTTCTCTGCCATGTTTATTATTCCCTTTATATTGGACGAGAATCCAGACGGGACCTTCATACTGCTCAGGCATTCAAAAAAGATGACCTTCTCTTCTTTGGTCAGAGCGTAGCTGGGATGACCTTGAAACCATTCCGGATGCCGGTCATCAGGGTCTTTCAAACGTTGCTGGTCCTGCCGTGCTTCCTTTGTATCATTTGTCTTCCCATACACGCCCAAGAAGCTTAGGAGGTTCACGCAAATATTCTTCGTAACGTGCATCACGTCGATTGCAGAGCGGACATCTAGGACTTTCCAATATTCTAGCTCCCAAAATATAGATTTCTTCTTCCACATGGCTGCGTGCCCGTCAGCTCCCTTCGGAACTGATTGTCCGCCAGGACCCTTTCCAAAGATGACTTTCAAATCCTTGACCATATCAAATACCTCAGCACCAGTCGTTCCGCAGCTTCGCCGGTGATCTGCCTTGCCGTTGTAATGCTTGCCTTTCTTTCATCGGATGAATTTTCGAAAGAAATCGACGATGCCCAAGGTACACGTTCTTCTTACAATTTGGCAAATGTACACTTTCAGTCTCATGTAAGCAGTGCGTGCATGCATTGTATCCCTTATTTAACAGTCCCGAAGGTTACTAAGAGCAGGCCAATCGTTGATGGTTACGAAAAGCAACGCTCGAGGTCAAATTCCTCTTGTTTGTGCTCATCCCACACACGGACACCACCCCACAGCTGTAAAAGTTCATCAACTAATGGCCTTAGGTACACATCGATGTCGTTGCGGGTTGCTTGGACCTTGGATGAGCACTGGCATCATAATGAACTTCCGCTTCATGCACAACCAAGGAGGAAGGTTGTAGATGCATAGAGTCACGAGCAGTGCTATGGCTGGAGCTCGCTCGCCAAAAGGATTCATGCCATCCGTGCTTTAGAGCAAATCTTATGTTCCTTGCGTCAGCTGCAAAATCTTTGAACCATCTGTCGATCTTTCTCCATTGCGCTCCATCTGCGGTGTGTCTCAACTCCCGTCCGACTTACGGTCCTCTTTGTGCCATCGCAACAACTTGGCATGCTCTTTGTTCCTGAACAGACGTTTCAACCGTGGTATTATAGGAGCATACCACATCACCTTGGCGGGAACCCTCTTCCGGGTTTCGGCCCTCAACATCGTCACCGGGGTCATCGCCTCGATCTTATAACGCAATGCAGGCATACCGGAATTCATTCAAATTCTCGTATTCACATGATAGAGGATGCGATCGTTGATGCATGCATGTATCTTCGTAACCTCTAAACCTAGAGGGCAGACAACCTTCTTTGCTTCAGACGTCTTGGCGGGCAACTCGTTATCCTTTGGAAACATATTCTTCAACATTTTCAGCAAGTTTTCAAATGCCGAGTCAGCTACACCTGCCTCTGCCTTCCATTTCAGCAAATCCAGCAGTGCAGCCCAGCTTTTTCGACCATCATCGCATCCAGGGTACAGCGCCTTTCTGTGATCCTCTAACATGCGATCCAAATTCTCCTCTCCTTTTAGTTTCAGCGTCTCCGTGCATCAGCAATGGTCCGACCAAGATCATCAACGGGATCATCACGTGCCTCTTCTTCACCTTCCCCTTCACCTTCAGCATCCTCCATGAAAGTATCACCGAAATGAGCAAGATAGCTTTCATCGATGAAAACATCCCCTTCTTCATCTTCTTCCATTATAACCCCTCTTTCTCCATGCTTGGTCCAACAATTATAGCTTGGCATGAAACCCTTCTGAAGCAGATGCATGTGAACAACTCTTGAGGAAGAGTAACCCTTCTCATTCTTACAGATAACACATGGACAGATAACAAAACCCCCCCGCTTGTTCGCATTAGCCACTACGAGGAAATCTTTCAAACCCGTAGTGAACTCGCCGGAGAGTCGGTTACCGTACATCCATTGCCGATTCATCTGCATTATTATAATATAAAATATATAATTAACCATCATGCATTTGTTAAACTAACTAGCTACAAACAATATAAATTAAACAATGAACTACACACATGCATATTTTATCAATGACACATCAAAGGTTCATCAAGTTGCTAACCATGATCAAGAGTGTGACTCAACACTTCATGTCATGTTTGTTTCATGCTCTTGGGGCATTTCATCAAACACCTTATGTGCATAAGAGGAACCAAAAGCAAACCTACACCCACTTGTGAAGAGAATGGCTCCAAATGGCTAAGTGTTGGCTGCTGGATGGGTATATATAGGGGAGGGGCTTTAGTTGCGGTTGGCCTGGCAAACCGTGACTAAAGGTGCCCGAAGGCCTTTAGTCGCGGTTGTCCTGGCCAACCGCGACTAAAGACCCTCACGTGCGCCAGCTGGCCACCGAGCGCCCTGGGCCCAGGCCTTTGGTCGCGGTTCACCTCCAGAACCGCGACTAAAGGTCCCATTAGTCGCGGTTCCTACAGCTTCGCGACTTATGGGGCTGGACGGAAGCCTGTTTTTCCACCAGTGCAAGCAATACACGAGCAAATCTATCAGAGCCCGGTGGCGACGTATCAGTTTATATGCAGGTTTATTGATGATTTGGAGGTGTTGAAACCTAAGCAGAACAGAGCTCAAGCGGAAGAAAGAAGACAAAAAAAAAATGAAACTCCATGGGCACTAGCACCCACGGTTTATTGATATAGAAGAAGCATCCCTCATGAGAATTCCAGAAATTCGTCCCCGACGGGGATCGAACTCTGGTCGTTAGGTTTACAATCATGCGCCCCCAACCACTGGGCTATGCCCGAAGACGGCCGGCCAAACCGAAGGCCCCGCTGCCGGGTGTAGCCAAAATACACATAGGTGCGGCGAGGGCGAGATCACGTGTGGGGGGTGCATGTGATGCGATGTGCAGGGATGCCCAGGTCAATTTTTTGGGCAGCTCGGCATTGGTAGTCCATGGCATTACCAATGTGGCAGTGATGGAGGCCATTGCTATTCAAGAGGGACTGGCAGTGATAGAGGATCTTCATCTACACGACATTATCATAACCTCTGATGCAAAACAAGTGCTCCGGGACATAAAGGATGGAATTGATGGAGAGTATGGTCCAATTATTCGAGGGATCTCTTCGTATTTCCTCTTTTAATTGTAATATTACATTTGAAGGAAGAAAATGCCAACATATATGCTGATAGGCTAGCAAAGTTTCACTAGTAGAAAAACAAGTTCCAGTCCCGGTTCCAGAGGGTATTTAGTCCCGATTCTGGAACCGGGACAAAAAGGTCAGGACTAAAGGTCCTAACTATTAATCCCAGTTCAGTTATGAACCGGGACTGAAGTGGACGCTGCGGGGCGCCTAGGCAGGAGGAACTTTAGTCCCGGTTGGTAACACCAACCGGGACTAAATTGTTGCCACGCGTCTGCAGCTGCCAGGCACTGGGGTTTTTGTTTTTTTGTTTGAAAGTAGGGGTTTAGGGGGTTTCATATTGTGTTTCCCCATTACACAAATCGTCATGAATATAAAGAGAAGTGACCTCTCTTTCGCCGTGCTTGGTCGACGCTAGCTACTACATACAAAGAGAACTCGACGCTGGCTAGTAAGCAATATGAACGAACCCTTAATTACACAACATCGTCATGATCAATATACGGGAGAGAAGTGACCTCTCTTTCTCCGTGCTTTCTGGTCGAACAATAAGTTTACATCAATGACTTGTCGAAGCAAAAATGCCGCAATTTCCTCTTGAATTGCTACAAAGCGTTTCCTTGGTGGGAGCTTCGTCCGCATCTCAGCAACATCGATAGATCTTTCAAGTACACTTCTTCCACGTATACGACATTCGGTCTTCATGTGAATGTCCTCGCAGAGGAAGTATCCACGTAAATTAGTCCCATGTGGCTGCTTCTCGCACTTTGCAAAAGAATAGAATTCGATAAGATAAATAATCAAGCATGATAATAGTATTGAAACTAGAATTAAAGAGATGCGCAGACCTAATAGTACTACTTAATTACCTTGATCCTTTTCTAACTCAGCGTGGGTTTCCATTGACCGTCATGGTTTTCTATGAACGTTGTCCAAGCACTGCGCAGCAAAGAAAAAGAACGAAAGATTTAATTAGAAAGATTTAATTATAATTACTTTTGATATCAGGAAATAATGGAAGAAAGCGAGGTCGATAATGATTGAAATTACCGTTCTAACATTAAACGCAAGTCCACGTATGAATCTTCTGGTGTATCTAGTGAGTCGTACACTTGAACAAATCCCTCCTTCAGTATAATATTTAGCAGGATATAGTGGTCTCTGCGCACAAGTTTATATAATTTAGCAGGCATGCATATAACTCATCAACTACACTTGACAGCGAGCTAGTAAGGGAATTTGTAGTACAAGAGAGTAAACACTCACCCCAAGTTGTAAGGAAATACTATAGTAGATTTGGTATTTAGTGCCGCTAGAAATCTATCCAACATCTTTTTTGTGTCATCGACAAAATGTTTTACCCCAACACTATGAACGGTATTTGGGTCGATGAACCCAATGTCATCGATTCCCTCTTCTTTCAATTCTAACATCTTCAATTTGCATAATAGCGAGAACATATATATAATGAGGATAAGCCAATGAACGATATCTGAGCTAGAGACTTAAATTATTAAAGATAGAAATCACTTACAGAAAATAGCAACTGATGAGAGATTTATCAGTAGAGTCCATGTGGAATAACTGGAGAAGTTCTGAGAAGTCAATGAATACATCACATCCATTGACGTAATGCTCTCCCCTTACTTTGACCGTGACAGAAATTTCCCCTCGCTTTGCTTCTCTCAGGTACCAGTCATGCCAGTGTCGCATCTGAGTTGGTAGTTCCCTATACTGCTCGGATGTGACAAGTGGTTCCCCTAGGGCATATTTTCGTGGTAGCTCTGCACCATACCCGGGGATTTCCTCGGTGCCACGGATTTGCCCAACAGTGGGACCTGCACAATCTAATTCTTCGAGGTCGATTTGGTCGCCAGCAACGTCGGTGAACTTATCATTACTCGATTGCTTGGGCTGTTCTCCGAGATGGGGAACTGTTTTCCCGCTTTTAGTACTACTTGTCGTTGTTGTACTTCCCGACTTCTTCCTTGGGCTGGGCCGACTTCTCTGCTCACGTGCCTTTACTAGAAGAACGCCCATGCGTTGCAACAGGGTCACATTAACTTTAAGAGTTTAATATTAATATACTCAACATATCAAGTGACATTGGCGACCTTTTTGACCATCAAATTCTCACACACACCCCCCCTCTTCCATACTCTCTCTCCCCCTCTCCCCTCTCTCTCTCTAACACACACACACATATCCATCTTATTGGATACGCGGCCATAATCCATCTATTTCACACACGCGCTAGTGCATAACAATATGGATTATGTGTATTATATTTGCCGCCACAACTGAGGAAATTAATTTCATGTAAATGGGCCAGCCACAGCTCCAAGAATACGTGGAGGAGGTGGCACGGGTCGGCATCGACGCCGTCCGGCGCATGCCACGGGCCCGCTTCCAAGTGCGTCTGCGCACCGGCCACCCATGCCGGATCCTTCAAGTGCCGCTTCCACCGCACCAACTCCTAGGGCCAGGGAAGCCGCCCTTCTTCGCCCCCTTCACGGCGCGGCCAACGCGGTGCCGCGGCACCCGGCCTCGCCATCCTAGTCCCCCGGCACCGTCGCGACCCAGTGACGCAGCCCAAGCATCGGCCTCGAGAATCAAGAACGCTCGACAACGGAGAAGGAAGGGAAGATCATATACATGTCATAAGAAAGAGAGATTATTTACTGCTCCCTCGATGTATTGTTTCCTTTGTTTGGAGATTGATTACCATCCGTGAGTTAAGGTAAGGTTAATGTGATTGAGCGACTTTTCTGAAAATCAATTATTTGTTTTCTAATTAATGTGATTGAGTGATTTAAGGTAAGGTTAATTAATTTAGATTTGATCTTTAGAGATTGTTCGTGATTGATTCTACATTACCAAATAACTTGCGCCAGTATGGAAAGTTCTGATCTTTTCAGATTTCTTTCATTGTGTGAGAGGATGACGCGAAAATAAACCGATGAAGTGGGAGGAGGGGACGAAAAAAAATCTAAAAAAAACCAGCGAAGGTGGGAGGAGGTAGCAAAAAAATCGTAGGAGGTGGGACGAATGACATAATTAGTAAACAATTTCAGCGACAAAAGGATAAACAAATTGGATTTTTAAAACAAAACCTGCACCTGCACAAGTGGCTCACTCTTCACTTTTTTACAAAAAAATTCCGAATAGCAATCTTGGTGAGTGATCTCGACTGGGTTCGATCGGCATGGCGTGTCGTTCCTCCAGGAATGGGTGCTGAGAGGAAGGATGGTGAACCACCATTGTCAATCAGCCGGAGCTGCATCGTCATTTGGATCAGAGCATGGACGAAATCGAGATGGTAGAGGTTGAGGAATTTGTAGGACGTGAGGGTTTAGGGTGGGCATCACGAGAACTCACCCATATCTTGGGAGACGGAAGACCCGAGGTGCAGTCGTGTTCGTGCTTCAGGGGCTGCCACGTGCTGTCCTCGCCGCCATCGCCTGTCGATGCCACTTCAGCGCCACGAGCATGGGACTGAGGGACGAAGGGAAGAGAAGGGAAGGAAGCGAGCTAATGACGTACCTATGTTTGGTATGTAATACCCTCCATTAAGAGTAGATATTTTCTTAAAATCGGTTATTTTGTTTCCTAATTAATGTGATTGAGCAATTTAAGGTAAGGTTAATTAATTTAGATTTGATATTTAGAGATTGATCGTGATTGATTCTTTCACATAAAGACGTTACTAAAAATAACTTGCACCGGCATGGAAAGTTATGATCCGTTAAGATTTTTTTCGTTGTGTGAGAGGGTGACGCGAAACTAAACCGGTGGGGTGGGGGAGGGACGAAAAAAAACCAGCGAAATAAAACGGTTGAAAGTGGTGGGACGAAAATAAACCGTACGAGGCTACCAACTGCTCCATTAGGAGTAGAGATAACGACGGAGTTTGGGCGTGTGCGGGACTCGATCGCGGAGTTTTTCTTGGTTTTTCACAGCTGAGGGGGAGGTGGGAGGAAGTACCAAAGAAGTACCAAAAAAGACCGGGTGAGGTGGGACGAAAATAAAACCCGGAACGCGACCTACCAACTGAGACATTAGGAGTTATACCAAATAACTTGCGCCAGTATGGAAAGTTCTGATCTTTTCAGATTTCTTTCATTGTGTGAGAGGGTGACGCGAAAATAAACCGATGAAGTGGGAGGAGGGGACGAAAAAAATCTACAAAAAAACCAGCGAAGGTGGGAGGAGGTAGCAAAAAAATCATAGGAGGTGGGACGAATGACATAATTAGTAAACAATTTCAGCAACAAAAGGATAAAAAATTGGATTTTTAAAACAAAACCTGCACCTGCACAAGTGGCTCACTCTTCACTTTTTGACAAAAAACTTCCGAATAGCAATCTTGGTGAGTGATCTCGACCGGGTTCGATCGGCATGGCGTGTCGTTCCTCCAGGAGTGGGTGCTGAGAGGAAGGATGGTGAACCACCATTGTCAATCGGTCGGAGCTGCATCGTCATTTGGATCAGAGCATGGACGAAATCGAGATGGTAGAGGTTGAGGGATTTGTAGGACGTGAGGGCTTAGGATGGGCATCACGAGAACTCACCCATATCTTGGGAGACGGCAGACCCGAGGTGCAGTCGTGTTCGTGCTTCAGGGGCTGCCACGTGCTGTCCTCGCCGCCATCGCCTGTCGATGCCACTTCAGCGCCACGAGCATGGGACTGAGGGACGAAGGGAAGAGAAGGGAAGGAAGCGAGCTAATGACGTACCTATGTTTGGTATGTAATACCCTCCATTAAGAGTAGATATTTTCTTAAAATCGGTTATTTTGTTTCCTAATTAATGTGATTGAGCAATTTAAGGTAAGGTTAATTAATTTAGATTTGATATTAGAGATTGATCGTGATTGATTCTTTCACATAAAGACATTACTAAAAATAACTTGCACCGGCATGGAAAGTTTTGATCCGTTAAGATTTTTTTCGTTGTGTGAGAGGGTGACGCGAAACTAAACCGGTGGGGTGGGGGAAGGACGAAAAAAACCAGCGAAATAAAACGGTTGAAAGTGGTGGGATGAAAATAAACCGTACGAGGATACCAACTGCTCTATTAGGAGTAGAGATAACGACGGGAGTTTGGGCGTGTGCGGGACTCGATCGCGGGGTTTTTCTTGGTTTTTCACAGCTGAGGGGGAGGTGGGAGGAAGTACCAAAGAAGTACCAAAAAAGACCGGGTGAGGTGAAACGAAAATAAAACCCGGAACGCGATCTGCCAACTGAGACATTAGGAGTAGAGATAATCTGCCGGTCATAGTCCGTCGGCATACGCTCCACATATGCCAGGGGTCGATTAACAAAGTGTTGCCTAAAGTGCTCTTGGACTTTCGCATGTATTATCTCCTTTGGCGGCGGGGGCTTCTTCGTAAAAAAATCTTTCACTTGGCGATCGCATTCAATTTTGTTTTCTTGTTCAGTCATGTCGTAAGCCAGCTTCTTTTTGGCAGGAGGCTCGCGTTTCTTCCTTGCTTTCTTCTGAAGAGGGTTGATGGTCTTCCTCTTTTGGTACCCCTGCCCGCGGGACCACTGTCTATGGGGTGGAGTCAGCTCACGCGGCGAAGATCGACGATATGGACTCGCGTCGTGATTCGTCCCGAGGTTGGGTGGACTCGCGTCGTGATCCGTCCCGAGGTTGGGTGGACTCGCGCAGGGATCCCTATCGAAGTGGGATGCCTCTCGAGGTGGGGAGGACTGGCGCTGCGATGCCTTTGCCTGGGATCCCTCGCGTTGCACATCGATACTCGGAGGAGCCGGTGGCCTTGCGTCGAGTGTGGAAAGACGATGCAGTCCTTTCTCCATAGAATGAGACCACATTGGGCTTCTGCCAGTTTGGACTCCCCGTCACCTCCAGGGATGTCAAGATCTAGTTCATCATATCCTGGCTCTATTTCGTCCACCCCGACACGAGCATACCCAGCTGGAATCGGATTACAATGGAAGGTTGCGTCAGGTGTATTTGGTAAAGCATACCCCCTCGCCACCCGCAAGGGCGATATCTTCTCAGTGATATCATCCACGGGGGTGTGACCCAACAATGCCCCTGTGGAACCCACGCTGTTTTTCGGCAGTGTAGATGGGACGGGTTCCGGTGCTGGATGCTCCTGCCGCGGAGTTGCGCTTTGGCTTTTCAGTTCCTGTATATCCAGCTGCTGCTGCTCGTACATGTGTTCTAACTTTAAAAGTCGGTCTATTTCCATCTTCTTTTTTCTCGAACAGCTTTTATAACTGTCGTTCCAGCCCGTAAACACCTCATACCACGGAACAACGCCCACGCCTCGTGTTCGTCCTCCGTGTTTGGGATTCCCGAGGGCACGTGTAAGCTCGTCGTTCTCTCTATCGGGGTGTAACTCTCCTTGTTGGGCAGCTTTTATTGCTTTAAGCTAATCTACTGTTGCCTTCTTCAGACTTGCCAGTGCAATAATCTCCCCTGTTGCCGGGTCAAGCTGTCCCCATGCGCAAAAAACCAATTCCTACACCTCGAGGTCCAGTTCACGGTTACAGGAGTGACCCCTTGATCAAGCATCTTCCTCCCTAATTCATCCCACTTAGGAATGGCTGACTTGTAGCCATCTGTCCGTAGTTTATGGTGAAACTTTTTTTTGGGCGCATTTATCTTATTCTTTGCCGACTTTTCCTTAGCATCTTCCGATTCCTTGTACTCAATAAATGCGTCCCAGTGATTTATTACCTTCTCGTATATTCCTGTGAATTCGGGAGCATTCTTGTTTCTAGCTTTGTACTCGTTCCATTATCTTTTCTTCCAAGTCTGGAACGCCATGGGCCCATGGCCATCTTCTTAAGAGCAAACTCCTTGACTTTGTCCCTATGGCGCTCTGAGAGAGAATTTGGTAGGATGAAATGCTCCAAGAGCTGATACCAAAGGGCATCTTTCATACTTTTCACGACATAATTAACTCCTGGTTTTGGATTCTTTGGCATTTGCCATTCTTGCATTATGATCGGGACTCCCTCCCTAACAACCACTCCGCATTGACGTTTAAATGTCTCGGCATTCTTTTCAGGCTGAGTCGGTTCGCCATCATCTTTGAAAGCATCAAGGTTGAGCTTTACGTTGTCGTCCAACGTTTTGGCAGCGCCTCGTACCCTTCTACTAGATTGGCTCGATCCGGAGGGTTGATTAAAAGAAGAAAGATTTGTTAATATATACAGATCAATTAATACATACTAGTCGTCAACCCGTGCGACTGCACGGGCTCGCACGGCTAGTTATTTTGATAATAACTTAGTGGAATTATCTATTAAATTCAATTATTTTAAGTTATTTAATCATATATTTAACATTTAGGTGACATTTTTTCCTTATCCCAGTAAATGTTAATAGTTTCCTCAACAGGGGGAAAAAGCACCCCAGAATAAAATTGTTAACAATGCTTAGACTCTCGAAGAACGTCGTGAATTTATTATATGATTCAATTGTATCAATTATATAAATATGCATTGCAAGAAAGACTAAAGCATACAATTAATAATGTTTTTAGAAACGAAAATACAGTGTTGGGAAGAAAGAATAAACTGATATTTACAGCCAAAAATAAACGGCTCATTACTTCCTTAAATATAGTGCATCATTACTGATCCCTTGAGAGAGCAGCATCGTGTGAATAATCATACCATTATGCTAAATACCTTTGTAGACATGAGCCATGAGCTTTTATTACGTACTCATTCAAATTATCCAAGTGACATTGTTAGACAATTTTATACTCTATAAACATGAAAACAGAATGAGTCTATTTTCGTCCAAATAAATTCTCAAAACTCGAGTACAAAAATATAAACTTACACAACTTTGGTAGGTAAGAGTACACCTCCAGTGTAATCTCTTTCCTGTACCAGAAATATCTCTTTGACAAATCCTCCAGTACATCGATCAAGTGAAGTGCTACCAAACACTGAAATGGCTATACAAATCAGACGCATCCCGGTGGACCACTGGTGTCATGTGATACAACTGAGATTAATGTAATTATTTTTGGAAATGCATATATAATTGAACCAATCCTAACAGTGATTAGATCAACATTTTTTTATTTTCAGCCACCACCAAAATTTCATGTTGTTTTCCATTAGAATGAGAAATAAAAATCACGCATCTACAAAAAATACCTGAGTAGAGATAAATGTCACCTTGCTTTGTAAAGCCATGTAATAATAATATAATTTGAGTAGCCATAAACAAGCATACCAACAGGTAACTACTCTCGACGTAAAACTTTTCACGGGAGTTAATATCATCTAAGCTACAGTTTTTCCAGTCAAAACGTCAATTCCAATTTTCTTGAATAAAGTTAATACTTTTTCAACGATGAATTTCCTTTGTTTTAAGCTACATCAACACTTTTGCCTGTTTTGTAGTAGAATTTGGGTTACAAACAACTATATTATAATCTGAAGACGCTAAGAAACGTCGACTGGGCTATGATGCCTATATACTGGATCACGTATAAAGGTAAATTTCTCAAAAAACTGGCACTTTGGGTGACGTGAGCGACTACTCTTCAACACAACTCCTTGAAAATAGCATGTACGATCAAACCTGCAAGGCTGATGATCATGGTGCACACCTATACTGGCCTTCACTGGCACGCCGTACCCTGGCCGCAGACGCATTTTCTGTCTAGTAGTCACATGGCATAGATGATCCGAAAATCTAATTTACAACATGTTGGTATCCTAAAAAACTGCTCTATTTCGTAACACGTCATAGTACGCCAGTGCAAAACTCACCTTCATGACTTGATAAGTTCCCTAATTCACTACAAACGAACACAAATCTGCTAGTTGGCAACTACCTGTCATGGTGGCATTAGTCGACTCAAATTGTACCAGAGAGTTCCATAGATCATCAAGAGTATGTGCGATATCTGATTCAGAGACGACCAAGAGAACATATGGAGTCATATGTTGCTTCTTCACCATGCCTGGCCAGGGCATAATCATACCGAGAATCCAACCATCTATGCATATATTTATTCCATCTATTCATCATCAAGTATCTAACTATGCATCCTTTAGTCTAATATATTCATTGATTACATATATGCATCACCAAGTACCATCAAGTTAAAGCTTGTGATATTTAGAAGAGTTCATACCTGAGATTAAAGAGGCTGGAGCATGACCACATATATTCCACTTCATCGGCATCGACTGCCCGGTGAGGTGGCGGGTTGGCCCTTTGATACTTGCTAAACTGTCCATGGTCGTACGTTGAGAGATATGTGATCTTGACGGAAAGTTCGTCTGGCCGCCGGCGACAACATATAGAGGCCTGGAACCTGATGGCGAGGGCGCTCAGTCGCTCGGCAAGGATAGGCACCATCGTGCAGCGCATGAGAGATAAATAAGATGCATACTTTGGAAACCGAAGATTTCGTGTTGCTCGACAATGCTCAGCGGACGCAGAGAAGGAGCGAAGGCATGCACGGGGAATAGAGACCATGTAGGATTACATCCAACAACTTCGGATGGTTAGGAGGAGACCACGCCTAGATTGCCTTTCCTTTTTTTTCTTTCTAAGGAAAGGGGAGAGACCTAGGTGAGTACGTCTCCTTTATGTCTTTTTTTTGGGTTGGTCTCCTTTTTGTCTTTGTGAGGAAACGGGGAGAGACCCAGGTGAGGACGTCTCGCGTACGTGAGACATGGGGGCCATCCCACGCTTCATCCTACGGCTGCATGCAAATTATATGCTAATCGGATGGATGTAATTTGTTAACTTTGAGGATTAACGTGGTGTCTCGTATGGTGCCTTCAATTAGTAAATATAAGATTAGTAAATTAATTTATTTTTAACTTGTGATTAGTTATTCTAGGTTAGTTTCTGTCATTCTAGTAGATGAACTTTTATTTATTATTAATAAAAGTTTTAAATTAATTTTCTTAATAGAAATTGGATTAGGCCTAAAATGAGTTTTATAATAGCTTTTAATTAATTCTTTTTGCTCCTAGTTGCTTAGTGAATCCTTTTCTGTTAAGTTAACTTAAAACCATGATTAGGTTATATTAAGGAATTTTTGTTATATAAAAACTATTTTAGTTATTGTTTGGAGTAGGGAAAGAACTTTGAATTGGTTTCTTTGAGTTTTCCTTTTTGGATTTGGTTTTGATTGTTTTGTTGAGCTATGTTACTATTGCTATCTTGTGTGATCCTCTTGCTTTGTGCTTATTGTGTTATTGTTTGTCTCGGTAGAGTTTCCGGAGTGCGAAGCTTGCTACTACGACTCTTTAGCTTACGAGGATCATCAGCAAGGCAAGTTTTGATCATGTTATTTCTATACCTATGTTTTTGTGCATTAGTAGTTGTCACCACCCCACCATGCATGCAGTAGTGAAATCTTGAAGTCATTAAACTTGAGTAGTATCATGTGGTAGGATGAACCAATCCCCTTGTTACCATGACCCCGGGACGTAGTAGTTACTTTGCTATGCTCAGAGACGGATTTGGGATGAGTGAAATTCATAAGCAAGATGTGAGAGTCAATGATGATGACAACCCCATGAACTACAATGATCAAGATGGACTTCGGAAAATCACTACTGGGTGGAGGACGGTTGACGGGCACCCTGGAGCACCCAGCGGTGGCCGTGATGCATGGAGAAGCGCCATGACATCCTGCGGAAAGCTTCACCCAGCCACGAAGAGAAGGATGGATGCCCCATGACCGGAAGCTTACCTGTGCAGCCGCAAGCCATTATGGGCTCTGGCTGGGTTGACCCTAGTAGTGACGCTGGCTGGACGGTACTACGAGAAGTAGACGAACGGTAGGATTGGATGGGTACCGGCAGTGGCCAGAAGAACTCTTTGGAAGACCCTGTTTCATTCGTCCCGTCTTCAAACACCATGAAGTGCGAAGACTTTAAAGGAGAGAATGATTCTTGCGGGGAAAGTGCGCAACCCTCTGCAGAGTTTAAAGATCTAATCGATTAGCCGTGTCCCCGGTTACGGACATTTGAGCCTCTGGAACTTGGAAGTATTCGGATATCTCAACACTAAAACTAATGGATTAATTTGCGGGTTTATGACTTAATAATTTGGGAACGAGATTTTGGTTGGCGGAACCATCTCAATAACTACCAATAATTGTAGTAATTTGCAAGCAAGTCCACTGTAGTAGGATAAAATTTGCTTTTCGCAAAATGATGAAACTTAGAGCTCCACAGCCAAAATGCATATAGTGTTAGCAACTTTATTATTGTTATTCTTCATGACTTGCCAGCTTATTCCAAAAGCTGACCTACATGGCTACAACGTATTATGTTGCAGAGATATATTCCGATCAGGAGTGAGGCTACGCTCCGCGCTTGGCGATTGCCCTTTGGAGTCAGATGGACTCGCTTACCTCGACGCTTCCGCAGCACTTTTAGTTTATTTCTCATGAGTTGGCCTTGAGCCAAATTTATTCCTTTGTAATAAAGACTCTATATGAGAATCGTTTAATGATATTCAGGTGTGATTGAACTTTGATTACTTTATCGATGTACTGTGAGTACCAGCATGATCTTGGGATGGTACAGACACAGAGATTTGACCGATTTTGGGTCAGGTCGCTACAAGTAATCCTTTCACATAGGTGAGTAAGTCATCTTAGGATGTGCACCATGACCAAGGAGGAGGGGAAAACGAGAGACATTAATGTTTATTTGCTAATTAATAGTATTGCATGCAATGAACTAACCACTGCATGTCATGTTTGATAGTCTCAGGTCATTAAAAGCATGCACACCCTCATCTCTTATTGGTTCATATGTCAAGAAACAAGAAACGAGGTAGAAGTTAATGCACCGCACCTACGTGTTTTGGGATTATTTGGTTTTCGTAAGATGACTTACACACCTAGATGGAGGGACTACATGAGATGTATAATGTGAAAATTATATCATTGGAAACTCCTTTCACATACGAAATTGACCATATGCTTAGTGTAAGTTGCATGTCATATATTATTACTCTAACATTTGGTCAAAGTTAGCCTCGAAAAACGCATTAGACCCTGTATGCTTTGTGTAAGTTGCATGTCATATATTATTACTCTAAAATTTGTGTAAGTTGCATGTCATATATTATTACTCTAACATTTGGTCAAAGTAGTATAGTGGAAGTGGATCCTCTGACGTAGGTATCCCGGCCTTACCCTCCCTTTCGGTCACTTACTGGCGGACCCCATGCTTGCTAGGCCCCGCATGTCAGTTACTCAATGGGTTCGACCACGTCAGGGGATCCTCATCCGTAGTATACTCCCTCTGTTTTTTTACTCCGCATAAAACGGAGGGAGTGGTGGTATAATAAATGACGCGGGCGGGGGAGGGGGAGGGACGTCGGTTTGCTCTCAACTACAGTCCCACAAGCGAGCGAAAATGAGGTTAGCTGCAACGCGTTCCATTCGGTGAGCGACGTGGAGGGTCCAGCATGCCGGGCTGCAACGCGAACGCGACAAGAGCGATGTACAGTCAAAACCGATTGACCGGTCATCATCGGAACCACTATTCACACCAGAACCTTCGCTGCTCGGCCTACGCCAGCCACTGCATCTCCAGCCCATTCCCCCACCTTTCGATCCCCTAGCCCGCATGAAGCTTCCCCTAGTTCGCTGGAAAGCCACACTAGTAGAAAACAGGGCTTTCGTCCAGGCCAGTTTAGCCCATTAGTCCCGGTTCAATCCAGAACCGGGACCAATGGAGCTATTTGTCCTGGTTCGTGAGCCCAGGCCGGGCCACGTGGGCCATTGGTCCCGGTTCATCCGGACCTTTTGGTCCCGGTTGGTGGGACGAACCGGGACCAATGGTCCTGGCTCCTGGCCCACCACCATTGGTCCCGGTTGGTGGCATGAACCGGGACCAAAGGCTTCCCTTTAGTCCCGGTTCATGCCACCAACCGGGGCTAATGGTGGTGGCTATATATAGCCCCTCGCGCAAGAGCAAAGCACACTGCTCTATTTTTTCTGGCCGAGGGGGAGAGGGCTTGGTGGTGCTCTAGCTCACCTCCTATGCACACAAGGTGTTCGATGGAATGCCCGAGCCACACTACTTAAGGTTTCTCCTCTCCAAGCTCGACCGCCAAGCTCCATTTTCCTCAATATTTATCTAGGTTTAGCGGTCCGTCACGCCCCGTCCCCATCAATCACCCGCGCCGATCTCATCGCCGGCACCACCGTGGTGAGCCTCTTGTTCTTATCTTCTTTCTGAAAGGAAAAATATTATTACTTGTTTGTTTAGATAGATACTTGTATTATTTTCTTACTTTTATTATAGCATCTTATATAGTGCGATGGTTTTGGTATCCGCCCCCGTCGGCCCTCGTCCTGTTTATGATTCGGATGTGGTATATATTATCTTTTCATAACTATTGGTTCATTTATTGTTTATGAAAATTATGCCGACCAACGTGACATAGATTTTATTTATCTAGGAGGTTGTTGAACCGAAATTCCAACCGACCCTATTGTCGAGAGGTTAAATTTAGTTGAAGAAGAAAACAATTTCTTGAAGGAAAAATAAAAAACTTGAGGAGGAGAAGATGATATTGGAGTTGCATGTTGCGGATGTCGTCGATGATCACAAGATCAAGATGGATGCAATGCGCTTGAAGATGAGAAAGATTAGAAAATATGCCATCCATACCGAGGCTTGATATCATTATGCCGTTGGATCAGTTGTTACCTTGGTTGCGATTATGATCATATTTGTTTTCGCATTGAAATGTTTTACATAGTTTCAATGTATGGTTTAATTAATTTAGATGCTCTGCAGAGCTTTATGTTGTTAGATGAGAACTATGTATGTACTTTGGTTTTTATGTGATGATGAACTTCTATTAATTTGGTCACTTAATTATCTATTCATGATGTTTTGTAATGATTTTTGACACACTTAATTATATATAATGCACGCAGATGAGCCGTCAATGGATGTACGGTGACAGACACACCTCCGAGTACATTAAGGGCGTGCATGATTTTCTCGAAGTGGCTGAGGCAAACAAGCAGAATGGTTTTATGTGTTGTCCATGCCCTATATGTGGAATACTGAAGTCTTACTCGACCGGAAAATCCTTCACACCCACCTGCTTTACAAGGGTTTCATGCCACACTATAATGTTTGGACGAGGCACGGAGAAATAGGGGTTATGATGGAAGACGGCGAGGAAGAAGAGTACGATGACAACTATGTGCCCCTGAATACGGTGATGCTACTGAACATCAAGATGCACTGACGATGTGCACGATGGTGCTGGAACGGGCGAAGCTGCTGAAGATCAAGAGGAACCAGACGATGTGCCCGATGATGATGATCTCCGCCGGTCATTGTCGATGCAAGGAGACAATGCGAAAGTCAAAAGGAGAAGCTGAAGTTCGATCGCATGTTAGAGGATCACAAAAAGGGTTGTACCCCAATTGCGAAGATGGCAACACAAAGCTCGGTACCGTACTCGAATTGCTGCAAAGGAAGGCAGAGAATGCTGTGCTGATAAAGGATTTGAGAAGCTACTGAAAATAATGAAGAAGAAGCTTCCAAAGGATAACGAATTGCCCGACAGTACATACGCAGCAAAGAAGGTCGATGCCCACTAGGATTGGAGGTGGAGAAGATACATGCATGCCCTAATGACTGCATCCTCTACCGCGGTGCCTACAAGGATCTAAACGCATGCCCGGTATGCGGTGTTGCGGTATAAGATCAGATGAGATGACCCTGGTGATGTTGACGGCGAGCCTCCGTGAAGAGGGTTCTCGCGAAGGTGATGTGGTATGCTCCTATAATACCACGGTTGAAACGTCTGTTCGAAACGGAGAGCATGCCAAGTTGATGCGATGGCACAGTGAGGACCGTAAGAAAGACGGAAGTTGAGAGCACCCGCGACGGGTCGCAGTGGAGAAAAATTGAGAGAAAGTATGGGATGAGTTTGCAAAGGACCCAAGGAACGATGGTTTGCTTTAAGCGCGGATGGCATTAATCCTTTCGGGAGCAGAGCAGCAATCACAGCACCTGGCCCGTGACTCTATGTGTGTATAACCTTCCTCCTTGGATGTGCATGAAGCGGAAGTTCATTATGATGCCGTTCTCATCCAAGGCCCTAAGCAACCCGGCAACGACATTGATGTGTACCTAAGGCCATTAGTTGAAGAACTTTTACAGCTGTGGAATGGAAACGGTGTACGACGTGGGATGAGCACAAAAGGAGGAATTTGACCTAAAGGCGTTGCTGTTCGTGACCATCAATGATTGGCCCGCTCTCAAGAACCTTTCGTGACAGACAAACAAGGGATACCACACATGCACGCACTGTTTACTTGACACCGATAGTATATACCGGAAGCTGCAGGAAGAATGTGTACCGGGCCATCGTCGATTTCTTCCGACCAACCATCAATGTCGAAAGAAAGGCAAGCATTTCAAAGGCGAGGCAGATCACCGGAAGAAGCCCGCCATGCGTACCGGTGATCACGTACTTGCTATGGTCAATGATTTACACGTAATCTTTGGAAAGGGTCCCGGGGGACTAGCTGTTCCGAATGACGCTGAGGATCACGCACCCATGTGGAAGAAGAAATCTATATTTTGGGACCTACCCTACTAGAAAGACCTAGAGGTCCGCTCTTTCGATCGACGTGATGCACGTGACGAAGAACCTTTGCGTGAACCTGCTAGGCTTCTTGGGCGTGTATGGGAAGACAAAATATACACCTGAGGCACGAGAGGACCTGCAACGTTTGCACGAAAAAGACGACATGCCTCCGAAGCAGTATGAAGGTCCTGCCAGCTATGCTCTTACGAAAGAAGAGAAAGAAATATTCTTTCAATGCCTGCTCAGTATGAAGGTCCCGACTGGCTTCTCGTCGAATATAAAGGGAATAATAAATATGCCAGAGAAAAAGTTCCAGAACCTAAAGTCTCATGACTGCCACGTGATTATGACGCAACTGCTTCCGGTTGCATTGAGGGGCTTCTACCGAAAACGTCCGATTCGCCATTGTGAAGCTATGTGCATTCCTCAATGCAATATCTCGAAGGTGATCGATCCAGAAATCGTACCAACGCTAAGGAGTGATGTGGCGCAATGTCTTGTCGGTTTCGAGCTGGTGTTCCCACCATCCTTCTTCAATATCATGACGCACGCCCTAGTTCATCTAGTCGACGAGATTGTCATTCTGGGGCCCGTATTTCTACACAATATGTACCCCTTTGAGAGGTTCATGGGAGTCCTAAAGAAATATGTTCAGAATCGCTTAGGCCGAAGGAAGCATCTCCATGGGCCATCAAACAGAGGATGTCATCTGGTTTTGTGTTGACTTCATTCCTGGCCTTAAGAAGATAAGTCTCCCTAAATCGCGGTATGAGGGGAGACTGACTGGAAAAGGCACGCTTGGAAGAGACTCAATAATACGGAGGGACGGATATTCTTGGTCTCAAGCACACTACACAGTTCTACAGAACTCTACCTTGGTGACCCCGTATGTCGATGAACACAAGAACAGTTTGCGCTCCAAACACCCGGAGCAAAGGCGACGATCGGATTACATGTGAACACATCAGACTTTCAGCAGTTGGTTGGAAACACGTCTCGGAGGTGACAACACTGTTTGTGATGAGCTGTACTTGTTGTCCAGGGACCATCTTCGACTGTAATGATTTGGAAAGGATACGAGATAAATGGGAATACATTTTACACGATTGACCAAGATGAAAAGAGCACCAACAAAACAGCGTGTACGCTTTGATGCAGCAACCGACAAGGAAATGACACATATTATGGTTACATAGTAGACATATGGGAACTTGACTACGGAGTAGATTTTAAGGTCCCTTTGTTTAAGTGCAAGTGGGTCAATCTGTCGGAGGCGGGTGCAGGTAGACCCACAATGACGGAATGACAACAAGGGATCTGAAAAATCTTGGGTACATCGACGAACCGTTCGTCCTAGCCAATGATGTGGCACAGGTTATCTATGTGAAGGACATGTCTACCATACCGAGGAAAAGAAAAGATAAGGAAGAGAATACATCATACAATGAGCCAAAGCGCCACATAGTTCTTTCAGGAAAAGGGACATCCCGGGAGTGGAGGGCAAGATGACATGTCTCAAGAGTATGAAAAGTTTCATGAAATTCCCCCTTCAAAGTCAAGGCTGAACCAAGCATCCTGATAAACGATGAAGATTATCCATGGTTACGGCGCAATAAGCAAGCGACACAAGCGAAGAAAAAGTGAAGACTTTCTCCATAACTATTATGATGATACCATGCCAACTTTGTAACAGCATTTAGTATGATACCATTGTCCGCTTTGTACTCACGCCGGTTTATAAGCCCGCTCCTCAACACGCCTTGTTGAGCTCACAAACTTGTGATTCACACAAATTTCAAAGAAAACTAATGGCACAAACAGAAAGTTTATAATTTTGCTGACCTAAAAGCAAAAAGAATTAAAAATAAAGCAAAAACCAAAAGAAAATAAATAATGCAGAAAACAAAACAAAAAACTTGAAAAAATAAAAATAGCAACAATAAGTATTTTGTTATAAGTAGAAACAAAATAAAATAAATAAATAAAGCAAAAAAGTGTTTTCAAATTTGAAAACTAATGGCACTAACAGAAAGTTTATAATTTTTCTAAAACTAAAAGCAAAAAGAATTAAAATATAAAGCGAAAAACAACAAAAATAAATAATTCAGAAAACATAACAAAAAACTGAAAATAATAAAAATAGCAACAATAAGTATTTTGTTGTAAGTACAAACAAAATAAAATATATAAAGCAACAAAGAAAACAAAAAAGTGTTTTCAAATTTGAAAACTAATGGCACTAATAGAAAGTTTATAATTTTTCTAAAACTAAAAGCAAAAAGAATTAAAAAATAAAGCAAAAAACAACAAAAAATAAATAATGCAGAAAGCAAAACCAAAAAACTGGAAAAAAAATAAAAAAAGCAACAATAAGCATTTTGTTGTAAGTAGAAACAAAATAAAATAAATAAAGCAACAAAGAAAACAAACAAACAAAAAAAAGTGCCACCAACTGGGCCCCCACGGCCTGAATACGACTAGAAACCCTCCCATGGGCCAGGATTCAGGCCCGCGGGAGGCCCATTAGGCCCACAGGCACGGATGGCAAGGTTAGGCCCGAAAGCCTGCAGTTGAGAGGAGCTCGAGAGGGTGGGCGCAACAGCGCTTATAAACCACTCTCGAGCTCTCTCAACTAGCGAGGTGGGACTAAACTTTTTGGCGCGGGGCAGCACAAGGCCTTTGGTCCAGGTTGGTGGCACCAACCGGGACTAAAGGGGGCATTGGTCCCGTTCGTAGCACAAACCGACTAATGCACTTTTAGTCCCGGTTGGTGCCACCAACCGGGACCAACGGCCGCCGCTTCCCGCCCTTTGGGCTGCTGAAATTTGGCCTTTGGTCCCGGTTGGTGGCATCAACCGGGACTAAAGGGTGGCATAGTCCCGGTTTGTGCCACGAACCGGGACCAATGCTCAGTGTATATAAGCAACACTTGTGAAAATTGTCAGTTTCATCGCGCATTTGCCCCCGACTGCCCCAACCTCCCCGACGCCGCCAGTCTGCCCCGACGCCGCCCGCCGCCGCCGCCGCCCACGCCCGTCGTCACCATCGCCGTCGCCGCGCCGTTGTCGCCGCCGTCGTCACCATCGCCATCGCCATCGCGCCGTCGTCGCCGCCGCCGCCTCGCCTTCGCCGCCGCCGCACCGCATCTTCGCCCCAACGCCGTCGCCTGCCTCGTCGTCGCCGTCCCGCCCCGCCGCCGCGCCCTCGCCGTCGCCGCCCGCCTCAGCGACCTCGCCGTCGTCAACGCCTCCCGACCTCGCCGTCGCCTCCGCCTCCCGACCTCGATTCGCCTCCTCGCGTCAGCCCTGCCCTGCCCGGCCTTGCCACCTCTGCATCAGGCGGCCCCGACATCGCCGTTGCCGACGCCGCCCACAAGAGCCCCCGCAAGACCTGCCCTGCCCCTGCCGCCGCCGCCACCGTATGATGTTTTTTTTTCATAGATGTGATGCTTTTTTTCATAAATGTTCATGTATATATATTGATGTATGGATATATGTATGATGCTTTTTGCATATGTGTTGATCAAATGTTTTTTTCTGCATATATATATGATGTTTTTTGTTCATAGATGATCATATGAATTTTTTTTGTTCATAGATATGATCATATATATGATGTATGCATGGATCGATGTGGATGGAATATGATGTTTTTTTGTTCATAGAATATGATGTTTTTTTTATTCATAGATTTTATTTTGTTCATGAGAGAGGCGGGGACGTCGAGGAAGTTGTACTGTTTAGAGTTAGGGTCGTCGAGGAAGAAGGAAAATAAGGAAAAAGAATAAAAGAGGAAGAAGGAAGAAGGAGAAGAAGAAGGAGAAGAAGAGGAGAAAAAATAAGAAGAGGAAGAGAAGAAAAAGGAAGAAGAAGGAATAGGAGAAGAAGAAAATATTTTTCTTCTTCTCCTCTATTCCTTCTTCTTCTCTCTTTTTTTTCTTCTTTTTTCTTCTTCTTCTTCTTCTTCTTCTTTTTTTTTCTTCTCATTTCTTCTTCTTCTTCTTCTTCTTCTTCTTCTTCTTCTTCTTCTTCTTCTTCTTCTTCTTCTTCTTCTTCTTTTTTTATCGGGAACGAGGGTGTCGACGATCGCTGAGGGGTCGACGGTCGGGAACTAGGCTAGAGGGTCGCGAGGGTCACAGAGGGGTCGAGGGTCGTCGAGGCCGGTCGAGGGTCAATGTTTTGAGGGTCGAGGGTCGTCGAGGCCGGTCGAGGGTCAATGTTTTGAGGGTCGAGGGTTCGAGGGTTCTAGGGTCGAGAGTTTGAGGGTTCTCGGGTTCGAGGGTCGAGGGTTCGAGGGTCGTCAAGGGGCCGCCGGTTCGACAGTCGAGGTTCGTCAAGGGGTCGGGGTTTCGAGTCACAAGGGTTTGAGGGTTCGAGGGTTCGAGGGTCGAGGGTTCGAGGGTTCTAGGGTTCGAGGGTCGAGGGTCATCGAGGGGCCGAGGGTTCGAGGGTCGAGGGGTCGAGGGTTCGAGGGTCGAAGGTTCGAGGGTTCTAGGTTCGAGGGTCAAGGATTCGAGGGTTCTAGGGTCGATGGTTCGAGTGTTCAAGGGTCGTCGAGGGGCCGAGGATTCGAGGGTCGAGGGTCGTCGGGGGGTCGAGGATCACCGAAGGTTCGAGAGGTTGCCTATTGTCAAAGTATTGAAGAAACCCATGGCTTCATCATTAGCCGGAAGTAACCGGGGCATGATGGTACGAAGTTCTCCAAAGTTGTTCTGGAACGGAGTCCCGGATAGGATAATCCGCCTTTTGGTACAAATTTCAGCAAAGCGAATTATCCTATCTGGGATTCCTTTCCAGAATAACTTTGGAGAGCTTCGTACCATCATGTGCCTGTTACTTTTGCCTAATGATGAAGACATGGTTTTGTTGAATCCTTTGACACTAGACCCTAGAAGCGCCCGGGACTAATGCCCTTGCTATCCTCGACCCCTCGGCGATCCTCGACCCCTTGACCCTCGACCGCTCAGCGATCCACGACCCTCTACCCTACCGCGGGCGTCGATGCCCACGTCACTTGTGGGACATATAGATGTAGTGTTCAACGCCGACCCCCTCCCGATAGCTTCAACACGTGGGGGCGATATTACCCTCCTTGAAGCGCTCTCGAGGCCACCCCTAACCCTTGAAGCGTTGTCGAGGCCACCAAACACTAGAGAAGCAGCGTCGAGGCCACTAATTAATATGATTCCTTATTGTGATTAGCTAGCTAGTTCTACGTTTGCCACTAATATATCCATATCTGTCATGTTTGAATAATAATTGCCATGTTGTAAATATTTGTAGAAACTATGGACACCCCGCCACGAGACGAAGCACAAGAAGCGTTGTTGAGGGACAAAATCGCACAAGGAAGTGATGCCGTCTGCTCGTTGATGTTTCTCAACGACAACGATGGTCTGGAAGGAGAGGTGAAGAAGCAGCTGGCTATGATTTACATGGTCTCCGATGACCCAATGCCGTGCAAGAAGGAGAGGGTGAAGAAGTAGACCGTGAGGACGGCTCCAGTGATCACCAAACCGAGTCCGACCAGGTATATATATTAGTTAAGCCTGTGCTGACTAGCTAATTGATGCATTCATTGTTTTGGTATGTACACATATATTAATTAACTCTCGTCTTTGTTCTTTTTTCTAGCCCTCCGGATCGAGCACAACTTCGGTAAAGAGACGAGGCCCGAAGAAAAAGTTGAGCTCGGATGAAAAGTTTGAGATCATACAAATCGCGCGCGACGGCCAACCGATTGAACCCTACCGGACAAAGAAGGCATTTGTTGCTCAGTGCGGGGTTCTGGTTAGGGACAAGATCCCGATCAGCATCCACCAATGGTATAAGCCTAAGAACGAAGACCCTGAGGTGTCTTGTGTCAATGATATGCAGAAAAATGATCTTTGGACTGAGCTGAAGTCAAATTTTACCCTACCGCTAGAGGATGATCCGGAGAAGCCAGTAATAGAGCCATTAATCAAGTCTTTTGCTCTTAAAAAGATGGCAGAACTATTCAGGAATTGGAAGAAAGAACTCAATACGTATGTCGAAAAAAATGAGACACCAGAATTCAAGGGCAAATATGAGAAGATCAGAGATGACTGGCCCGCATTTGTGGCCTACAAGACATCGGAAAAGAGTAAAAAGATGTCGGTGACAAACAAGAGAAATGCTGCGAAGAAGAAGCTTCACCATCGCATGGGGTCAGGTGGCTACCTCGTAGCCCGGCCTAAGTGGGCCAAGGCTGAGAATGATCTGATTGATAAAGGGATCGAACCAGAGACAATGAACTGGCCAGACCGTTGCCGGACTTGGTTCTTCGGGGCCGGCGGATCCTTGGACCCTATAACAGGGAAGTGCATTTGGACGGACGAACAATTGGACATACCAGTCAAGAGGCTTCAGCAATATATCGAAGCAGCGCAGCAAGGGAAGTTCGTTCTCCATGGGAGAAGGACGAGCTCACAATGGCCCTCGAAATCTGAGCACCCGGACGGACACGAGGCACGCCAGCTCCGCTTCGTGGAAGGCTGGATTTCGGACGCAGGGGTTACAAAACCCATCGAGAGGAGGATGAAACTGGAGCAGAGCCTAATGCAGGCGCTGCACGAAAGGGTAATGGGGCTAGAGGAACGAGAAGAGGAACGAGAAGCAGCAGATCACAACAAACGACCTGCGAAGCTTCCCCGGTTACCCCGCCATCTCAGCGGAGAAGCAGCGTGGCTTCCACCGAGCTGCTTCAGCCAGAGCAGCATGCCTTGACGGCTCCTGCCAGCTATCCGTGGATCCTATCACGAATGCTGAACATTGCCACCTTATGGCGCAATGGAGCAATTTGAAGGTCAAGGCGGCTGTTGGCTCTGTTTATCCTACTAAACCCGACTCAACTTTTCACCGCCGCCGATTCCGAAGGATATGCTAAGGTGATGGTCGATGAAATAATGGAGGATTTGAGGACCTCGGCTTGACCACCCTACCGTGAAGGGAGGATCGGCTGGGTTCTGCTCAAGACTCCATGCCTATGGCGGAAGGATCTCATCAACCTTCCGAACTGGACGCCTCCGCCTCCTCCTCCTCCTCCGGCGAGTCAGGCACTCCGCCTCCTCCGCCTCCTCCTCCGGCGAGTGACGATCAGGGCACTCGGCTGGCTCCTTCTCCGCGTGTGGCGGCACTCCGTCTCCTTCTCCGCCTGCACCGGCGTGCCCGAGCAGCCAGCCTCCTCCTTCTCCGCCTCGTCAGCAAGGGCGGAAGAGACCCGCCGCCGCTCCGGCTGCTCCGGCGTGTCGTAGTCCTTCTCCTCTGCCTCGTAAGCAAGGAAAGAAGACATCCGCCCGCCTGCTCTGCCGGCGTCTAGCAGACAGCCAAAGGCGGAGGAGATACTGATTCGGTCCTTCTCTGAAGACTCCAGAGAAGTTACCATACGAGAGGAGCGAGGAGGAAAACGCGAAGATCGCGCAGACTGAAGTGGATGACTGGTTTCAAGGGTTGAAAGCAAAGAGACATCCACCTCCGGAGGAGAAGGTAGATCCGGTCAAAGCGAAGCGCACTCTGGCTGCCCTGACAAAACCACCCAAGTCTCTGCCAAAAGGCAACTATGAGCGCATTATTGGAAAGGCATTTGCCGAAGTGGAGAGGTCGGAAGTACTGCCGCTGATCAAAGGATGAAAGAACGACGAGCTGGGAAACAAATTGCCCAGCTCGCGAACAAGCAAGCAATCATGCCCCCGCTCAAGGTGCCTGCTAGCGACATCGTCGATCCGAGGATGGTGCCCGGTTATGGCAATCCTGCAGATTACCTGCCCGACAATGTACATTATGATTTCTTGGAGGTGCAGATACAAAGATACGAGATGGGAAGCCTCTCGTCAAAGATGAAAGCTCTCTATCAACGATGATGCGAAGATTGCATGATTGGTACATGAAAATCTGCAAAGAGTCTGAGGGGAGGAGTACTTTGTATTTGAGAGTTAAAAAGGAGCATGACCTCCTTGGAATTGAACTGTTGCCTATTCCGTTTGAGGAGTTCTATCAGTTTTTCAATCAATTGGCCCTCGATAAAACAACGGTCACCTGCTACTGTCTGTAAGTAGTACTACTTCTGTCATTAAGTATCTCTATATAACTCAGCCCTTTCATTGCATGTATTTATAAATATCCTCACTATATTATGCAGATTGAAGATCGCCGAATTGAAGAAAAGACAAGTGGGTCATATTGGGTTCATTAACACATATCTCATAGATGCAACTGAGGTTAAATTTCGTGCCAAAGATACCGAGGCCAACTTGCTACAATCGTTGGTAATAAATGAACACAAAGATATAATACTCTTTCCTTACAACTTCAAGTGAGTGTTACTGTCTTGTGGCATATTCGGTTTCCTTATTAGTCCAGGTTATAGTAATGTAATATTGATGAGTTATGCATGTGCGCAGCTACCACTATATTCTCCTAGAGATTAAGCTTGAGAAGGAGTAGTAACTGTCTTTGACTCCAAGCGAAAAGATCCCAAGGAGTATGCGGACATGACTGAAATGCTCGAGAAGTAAGTTAAATCGATCATTATCCACCATATCAGCAACTTTGTTCATTTCTGATATCAAGTAATTGTTTTCTTTGTATGGCAGGGCTTGGGAAAATTCACCAAAAAGCTCCGGACTACCGAATAAGCTGCAATTTAGACACCAAAGTAAGTAATATATAGTAGCATATTCCACGCATCTCCTAGTGATTCAAGCACTAGTTTCATCAATACCATTTAGTATGCTTGCTAATTATCAGTTTGATTGACCTCTGTTTCTTGTAAAGTGGTTGTGGCAGGAGCAAGGAATGATTTCTGTGGACACTACGCTTATGCAGTCCATCCGCCACACGACCTGTGAGAGGGCTACTCCGACAAACAATATGAAGTGCGTAAATAAAATATTCACAATTTTATTTTATTACCATCATTTGTGTTGAGTTTCATTCATTCATATATATATATATATATATATATATATATATATATATATATATATATATATATATATATATATATATATATATATATATATGTATTGACCCTTTCTTAAAATTAGATGTTTCGAAGCGGGATGAACTCCTAGCACCAGATCGCATGCGAGCAATTCAAGAGGAATTGGCGGCATTCTTTCTTGACCACGTGATCGCTGAAGACGGAGAATACTATATGGACCACGCGTCCGTATTGTAAAAGATAATTATTGTATATATGTAGCCGGTAGTGTCGGATAGATATACGAGAACTTGTTGTTCGACCAATCTCTCGGAGAAGGAGAGGTGGTCGATATCACTTCTCTCTGTATGCATATATGTTCATGACGATCTTCTGTTTGCTTAATTACTAGCTAGCTAGCGTGTCTAGCTAGTCCTCTCTATACGTATGTATAGTACGAAGCGTCGACCAAGCACGGACAAAAGAGAGGACACTTTTCTATTAATTAGCTAGCTATAGCACAATATATGAAACACCTAAATTAACCCCCAAAACCCCCAACCCCCCTTTCAAAAAAACAAAAAACACAGCCATGGAAATGCTGACGTGGATGTTTATTGGTCCCGGTTGGTGCCACCAACGGGACCAAAGGCCCTCTGCGCGTGGGCTCAGCGCAGAGGCCACGTGGAGGACCATCATCCCGGTTCTGGATAGAACCGGGACTAAAGGGCCAGGGTATTAGTACCGACCCTTTAGTCCCGGTTCAGGAACCGGGACTAAAGGCCCTTACGAACCCGGACAATAGGCCCTTATTCTACTAGTGCCATGGTGCGCCGCAAGATCACTTACTACAAGATGCTGACGCCGAAGCGCCGCGCAGAAATCACGGTGGCGGTCGGTGCCAAAGACCTCCGTTCCCAAGCTCGCTTTGCGGCGGACCAATCCCCGAGTTCTCTGGAGCCAAGCTATGAGGAGGAGGAAGCCGATCCAATGTTCACTGCTGAGGTCGCGGCGCAGAAGGCCCCCGATGGGTATGAGACGATGGACGTCGACTTCGTGCCGGCATCCGAGTCCCCCATGGTGCAGGCGGACCAGCGGTTCAACATGGCGATACTAAAGGAGGACCGGGAGGCAGAGGCTCAACTCGACGCGGAGCGCGCGCACGCTGCCATCGAGGCTCTCCTGCAGGCGGAACCGGATGTCGTGCATGTGAACCGGGCGGCGGAGGCTCAACTTGAGGCAGAGCGCGCGGATGCCGCTGCCAGCGAGGCCCTCCTGCAGGCGGAACCGGACTTCCTGGACATGAACCGGGCGGCAGAGGCTCGACTCGATGCAGAGCGCGCGGATGCCGCTCTCATCGACGCCCTCCCTGCAGGCGGAACCGGAAGTCCTGGACTTGAACCGGGCGGCGGAGGCTCGACTCGACACGGAGCGCGCGGATGCAGCTGCCATCGAGGCCCTCCTGCAAGCAGAACTGGACGTCCTCGACTTGAACCGGGCTATGCTCTCGTCCGTGTAGAGCGCCCGCATGCTACGCTTGAACGAGTAGATGGAGGCCGAGGACAACCACGGTGCGGAGACACATGTCAGCAGCGACGGCTGGTTCACGCCGGCAGCCAAAGACGACGAGGCCGTCTCTTTCCGCGAGCAGTGATAGTTTTTCTTTATGTTGTTGTTTTATGGATCTTTTGCTGTGTAAAAACATACTATTTGTTATGCAAGTCTCCTGACTTGGGTCAGTCTACCATTTTAGGCGGTTGGATGAATATCCTACGTCTCCTAACCCTTCTTTCCTTCTTCCTCACCTCTTCTTCTTCCCCAACAGACCACCGCACGGGCCGTACGGATACTCCGGTTGGATAAACATACTCTATGAACGAAAATTATGTGTCAGCGATAGGATGGCCGAGTTTGGTTTGTTCACATGCGACAACACATGTCAGTGAGGGTGCGTTCCCTTGGTTGGGTTTATGCATGCAGGAGCGATCAGTGAGGGTGCGGTGCGACCATGGCGTGCAGGAGCGACCGTGTGGGGGTGCGGTGCGACCACGACAGCCATGCGCAAGTGTACCTCCTTCTCATTTTGAAAACTTTAGGCAAGCTTGGAAAAAATGTGTGGCGAAGTTTGGCAATGCAAGGCCTAGACCCAAACAGGATAAGTACATACTACGGCCGTCCTGGTTTATAGGTCTTTTTTATAGTTTGTGCCAAATTTTGACTAAAGATTTAACTAACAAAATGTTAATGCATGTCAAGAAAAATTATCTCATTGGATTCATAATTGAACATAGTTTTGAAAAATATAATGTTTGGTGACATGCATGAACATTTTCTTAGTTTAATCTATGGTCAAAATTTGGCACGAAATACAATGGGGACCAATAAACCCGGACAGAGGTAGTACGTACTAGGAGTACTAGTGTTAAAAAAGAAAGGCGGGGTTTTCCTTCGATACAAATCCTTGTTTCACGTGTCAATTAATGCGTATTTTTTTCTCGAAAGACCAAAGAGCTAACCATCTCACTCCTCATCGCTTGATTAATGCAGCGCCATGCAAACGAACCTTCTCACTTCCGCATGCATGCAGGGGATATTCATGTCCTTGGTTGCTAACCCCATCAATTTTGCCTCGATTAGTGTTAGTGGCCCTTTGCAAATTGTAATTTTGATATACTGGCCTTGTATACAAAAAATGGAGGTAGTAACTATATTTGAATTCCTTGCCCGTTGCGGTGATGTCGACGATTTTTTTTTGTGGTTTGGCGAAGTGGGTTCGACGGAGAACACCATTGAGGGAGACCACAGTAAGTCGTTCAAAAGTGTCGCCTGCAAGCCAAGACAACCGCCTTATTTGCATCCAGGAAGTCCTTTACTAGTATTACTACTAGGAGTACTAGTGCGGTGAGATGGTTTCTCCAAGAAGACAATGGAGAAGCGGAGTCAGCGAAGAGTGAAATGATAGTTGCTTCGTCCGTGCTTTGTGATTTGACGCCTCACTGCTTTGTGATTTGTGATAGAAGGGACAGGGGAATAGACTCTGTGCTCTATACTGTACTACATGCGTCCAAGCATGGGAGGAAGAGGAGAGATGTTGCATGTTTCTATTCCTTCAATCAATCAATCAGGGAGCTTCGGTTCCATCTTTTTGGCTTTGGCAACACCGTCCACAATGGTTCTCACGATGCCAAAAGCTATTTTCACATTTGGCTACACATTGTGGATGCCCTTAACCGTACCACTTGGTTTTGCTCCTGTGTGCTATCTATACAAATCTCAATTATATTGATCTAAAAAATTATAGAATCAAAGATTAGTAAAAAGGAGGTGATTTTGCCGCGCGGATGGCGGGGGAGGTTTCTTATTTTCGGAGGACGTTGTCCTGGCGGTTTGCTAACATGCGGTCCCACGTGTCAGTGCTTTACCAAGCTGATCCGCGTCCCACATGAGGCAGAACAACGGCAGAAGCAACACGTGGTTAAGTTGAAGAAGATGAGGGAGAAGCGGATTCAGCAACGAGTGAAATGATGGTTGCTTCGTCCCTCCAACTTCCTTTTTTAGCATTATTACTTCGTCTCTCCAACTTATCTTCGGGAAAGGTGCAGCTTTGTGATTTGACGCCTCATTGCTCATTACTACGCCGGCGCCATGACTGGGGTGCTTCACCCCGGCTGCTCTGCACTGTATTCCGGTATGGCACGTGGACCCGGTAGCTTGATGTCCCACATGTCGATGAAAGGGACTAGAGGATTTATGAAAGCGAGCGCTCCACTCTTACGACGGAGGAGTAGACGACACGACGGCCCAGTGAACTATCACTTGTACTGTATAGTACTATAGTTTTGCTGTTTCGCACGATCCATCAATACAAACCCGATTAAACAGGAAAGGGCGGGATTTTTCCCGCGCGGTAGATGATACTGACCATACATTTCAAAGGCAATTTTAATGTATGCAAACTGAATAATTATAAGTAACAATATGATATCTAGTAAAACTAAAAACACATATGATTTATTATGTTAGAGTGTAGTAGTAGTGCTGTATTGCATAGTTGTTAGATGTAACATGCGAGAACGTGTAGAGATGTAGTTTTGGAGGGCCTACAGAGAGAAAAGCGTAATACGGTCATCGAACTTCAGAATAAGCTGATTACGGTCACTATATACATTTTGCGGTGATTATCCGGTCACTTGCTCACAGTTCAGCATCGGATTGCACTATGCTGACCGGCCAAATAGTCTGCGTGGCGCCATGTTTACTAGTTAAATTGACCACGTTCCTTGTGGGTCCCACCTGTCAGTTCGCATAGGGAAAAGGTCAGACAAACACAAATTTACGCAGGCATGACAATGCTCCAACCCGTGCACGGGAATCACCTGGTTGTGTATGTGTCTGTCAGGGCCTGATGTGTGCGCATGCACGTGTAGGTTGAGCACTTGAGCGTGAGAGTGTGTGTTGGTTGTGTGGTGTACTGGTGTGTGCATGCATGCGTGCGTGTGTGCGTGTGAGTGTTGCGTGCGTGCGTGGCTGCGTGTGTACGTGTGAGTGTTGCGTGCGTGCGTGGGTGCATGTGTTTGTGTGAGTGTTGCGTGGATGGAGTTCGTGTGCATGCGTGCGTGTGTGTATAATCACCACACCAGCTCCTGTGTGTTAAAACAGACGGCTCAGCATACCAATACAAGGCCACCTTGTGCGCTGTGCCCGCGGTCATGACTTCGAACCACCGTCAAAATATTTTGTTGTTGTTTGTTTTCATTCTTACTAGCAAGATGCCCGTGCGTTGCACGTAACATCAAGATGCATTTGTATGACTTGCTTATCTTGTAAGAGAAAAGGATGAATGAGGGAAGGCCTTATTTGCAAATGTGGAGAGGTGTGTGGGTACCTTTTTGCATAATTGCCATAGTTTCTTTCCTATCCGTCAGATATAATTGGACGGCCTATATTGCAGGATGGCAGGTACACCATCATCACCAACTCTATTTTTTATAAGAGTGTATTTTATGTATTTTATAGTAGTGTAGATGTAGAGTAGATACAAGTCGACAGGTGGGCACGATGTTAGTGAGATAATGTGATGCAACACTAGAGGTGCCACGTGGAGCGTTTAACTGGTCAACTAGTCATGTCATGAGAAAATACAAAGTTGTACGGTGAGCCCGTGACTGTATAATAACCACTAAACGTAAACGGTGACCGTAATGAGTGGATTATGAAGTCCAATGTATGTATTGTGCTTTTGCTTCAAATACAATGATCGTCATTGCATATATCACGAGAGAAAGATGAAACACGCGTGAATTTTCTGGGGGCTTACTTTTAGAGGACCTGGAGATAGTTTTGTGTGCATACGTGAAAGGGGCGTATAGGGGGGGGGGGTATGCGATGGAGAGAAAGATGCTCTTCGATTCTCTTTATTATGACTAACTTTGTATATAGTATAAAAATATACAAATTCACAGTGCAGAATAAATATCATTGTGGGCACCATGCAATGCAAATTAGCGTTTGTACTCCTCCATATAACTTTGTAATGTTGTATATATGTAGAAACTCTAAAATAATTTTTTGGCCACACTTTATTCAAAAGGAATGTTGTATGCGAAATAAACGTGAAGAGAGGGCTTTTTAGATCAATGGGGTACGTGATCTAACATATGTGAATGTGTAGTTGATGCATTTGGCGGGGCCTAGAGAGGTATGTGTGTGTATTACGTATTCGAGAGAGGCATGGATAGAGGGGCCAACGGGGGGGGCATGGGAGAGATAGCACGAGAAATGAGAGTGGTCCAGAGAGAGAGAGAGACGAATATGACGTCACGACAAGAGATTCCGTTCCCTTGAGTGTGTATATGCAAGGGGGGGGGGGATAGAGGCACCAGAAGAAATTTTCTGTGTGTGTGGTGTTTGTGTTGGTATGTGTGGGTGTGAGAAGATAATGAGGCGTGGGGGCAGAGGGTGTGTCACCGCGTGAGGTCCGGTGGGTCGAGGTGAGGCCCTTAGTTCGGTTCCGTCCTGCGCCACATTGGTCGGCCCATGACACATTTAGGAAGACCCATGGATGACTAGTCGTACAAGACAAAGATAGCAGAATTGTGAAGGACTCTGTGTCCACTGACAAAGCCGGCTAGGATTTGTAACCCTAGGTTCTCGGACTAAGGTAACCCCTTTATCTCTGCTATTACTATTCATCCAACCTAACTTTAAGGGGCATCCTACAGAATGCTCTGCTAGAATCATACTCGTCGATTAGGAAGAGAGGTGTGACATAATGCGTGAGAGACAGGCGTAAAGATAATATGCGTACATGAGACACGTAGGCAGGTCCATGTATATAGAAAGGGTCGATGAGGATTGTGCGTGTGTATGTTTGTGAGAGGAAGAGTGCTTGTGATAAAGGTTAGTGAAAACAGTTGTAAATGGTTACCAGAGGGAGGGAGGGTTATATCTAGAGCATGTGTCCGAGAAAGACACCTCGGGAGAGAGTGTGTGAGCATGTGTGAGAGACCACCGATGGAGAGGGAAACTACACATAAAAGACTGCTCTACACATTGATTAAAGATATAAATTGTATCCAAATATTATGATGGGATCATGATATTTGCAATTCGCGTAAGGAGCGGTCATTGATCCATCAGACATCTAGATTCTATCGAATTTGAGCATGTCGATGTTATTATTCGACACAATTGATCCACATAGTTAGTATTTTGAACTCCAGACAATGCATCGCTTTAGCAATCGAATATAAACGTGAGTATAGTTCATGTTGTGTGTGTAAAGCACATTATACATACGAAAGTTACACAATGGACATTTATAAATAGCTACCTATGAACTAGCATACATTTGAATTCAACCTAAGGTGGTTTAAAAAAATCGAATTCAACATGAAGTTCATTCAACTATTTGAATTTGATATCATGGCATTGGTAAACCATACCTAAACTATGGGGGTACCAATCTTTGCTCTGATTTTGTACATAATCGCATATGTAGTCGTGTACAAAATAGATTGAAATTTAGCTCCTCCATTCCAAAATAATCGTAGTTATAGGATTTTCAAGTGTCAAAATTTCAAAAGGAAGCGGATAATTTAATGAGGTTTTCAAACATACAAGGTCAAATATAATATTGTCTATTTAGGTCAATACTCATAGTTCAAGAGTACTCTAAACGTGAATGCTTGTGTTTCAAAATTTTGAACGGTTACTAAAAGAGCCTCTACTCGCCTCAAACCGCGTGAGACCAATGTTTGGTAGTACAAGGAAATTACTTTTCTAATAACTCCGACCTGTGAAACCTACCGGCCCGACGTCCAAAGGTCTAAACCGGGGTAGGTTTGTAGCTTCATCTAGACGCCACGCAACCGCCTCCGAAAAACATTCATACACAATGGCCGCCTAAGAACACATGCGCGCGGCCGAAATTGCTCCCGCCCACTATTTGGGACACCTGGGATTACCATCCTACCCCCGACCCGCAGTAGGTCTGAAATTTAAGAGGGGGGCAAAGTTTGTACTTTCCCCAAATTTCAAACAAGCGTCCCATCTTCTGCTCAAAAAGCCAAAACAAGCGCGTCCCTGCATCAAACATGGTTCCCCCACCCGTCCGATTCCCCATTCAGCACTCCGGGCGCCAAAACTACCTCTCCACCAGCCGCTGAAACCCCGCGCCCTCCGTCCGCCACCCCATCCCACCCATCAACCGCCGCCTCCTCCATCACGCCAGAGCCGATACCCGACGCCGCCGCCCACCGCAACCTCAACCGCAACGCCTCCTCAGCTAGTAGTTGAAGCCGACGCCGAGCCGCTGCATGCCGATCCAGTTCAACCACACCGCCCCACGCCTCACCGCTGCCGCCCAACGCCGCCACCTCCACCGCACCGAGCTGTTCCTGCTACGCCGCCCTTCGCCGCCTGGATCTGCTTCCCCTCCGCCGACATACGGCCACGACAACACAGTCAACAATTTGGCCATGGGTTCGTCCAAGCCTGCAACCTCCAGAACATCGATTTCCTCGGTAAAGGGAAGAAGATCGGCGCGACATGTGGAGGTGACCACACCGGCAACCAAAGTAGGTACTCCTCTTCCCTTATTCGTGCAAATCTTACGTCTCTGCTTGCACGGTATTCATCCCGGAGAAGACACTAGTTGACCGCTTCTTCTTGATACTAGATGTTCCTAGCAAGTCGCGATGCACAAGGTTTCTCCTCATATACTATTTCACCTTAGCTAGAGGTCCGCCCCTCTGAATTTCAATTTCTGGCCAGTTGATTCCCAATTAACGGAAGCATTCTCGCGTAATGTGCGCTAGTACGACTATTACGCCGGGAAGCAGCGCTTGGTGTTTATCTTAGGGCGCAGCGCCTAGAGCTACTGGCGCCCGATCTAGAGGTCGGCCGGGATTAAAGGGATGGCTTGGGGGCGCTGCCAAGCACGGCGATGGTGTGAGGTCGATGGGAGGGCGGGGCGGCGGAGGCACGGGTCTGGGCCGGTGGTCGCTGGCGGTTCGAGAAAGATCGTCAACAAGGATCAAGGGAGGTAGACGAAGGCCATCTGCCCGTTCCTTATAGATCAGACGGTTCATTAAAAAATCGACTGACCTATTTATTTTCAGTCGACTGTTATCTTAGATATGACCACATGTGGTGATGTGCTGGAGGAGTACCTGCATTTCCTGTGCTCATATATTAAAAAATCATACGGAGTAGAATCTAATTTTGTTTGCCATGCACTGTTGTAGAGCTATCATATGTCTCCTGTCATTTATTTTTCAGCCACATGCTATCTGCTACTTTTACAGTGCACTAGTTCTGCACACACTTCATCCATACTCTCACTATTGTGTTTTTATGCAAGGGTATTTCAGAGTCTGCCGAAAGCGAAGCAAAAAAGAAAATAGACAAGTCGTGCTAGCTTTCTACGCGGCTAGGCGCGACACGTTACAGCGCTTTAAAGGGTGTAGTGTCAGTAGATGGAGACGGTAAATGTTGCTCTGGAGTTGATGACCTTGCTCGCAATGAACCACCATCCCAGGTGCTTGCTTTAACTTCGCGGTGTCATATGTGGTTGCATGTTCCATATGGTGTCTAGCTTGTATTTGAAAGGCCGAAGTCGGTCTTTATTAAGATAAGGAAAGATATTTTTTACATGAACCACCATCCCGTGAGCACCAGAAGACAAATAGTTAGTCGTGGCATCGGCCGAGCCAAAGACAAGCCCAAAGAAAGACATGGATCACCTCGAAGCCAACTAAAAAGCCGCGATGGTGGCGAAGCAGCCCGCCTCCCTCCAGGCTCTCAGGTCCCAGATGATCATGTTCACCACTCCAGCCGGATGTCTAGCTTATATTGCTTCCAATTTGGTTACATTGCATCTGCTTAGCTTACACATTATACCTTTGAATATGACATGCCTTTCTGTTTTTGGTACATACTAGTACATCTGTGTATTAACCATGTTCTTACATCAAACTAATGTTCTTGTGTATCCCTCAGCAATCACTTATGACGAGGCAGGCAGGCAGGCAAGGGGACTACTCTTCATTTAAAGAATGCAACATCAGTGAGGGAGTCCTGGACTAGGGGGTGTCCGGATAGCCGAACTATCATCTTTGGCCGAACTCCTAGACTATGAAGATACAAGATTGAAGACTTCGTCCCTTGTCCGGATAGGACTTTCCTTGGCGATACGGATATGTAGATTTCCTACCATTGTAACCGACTATGTGTAACCCAAACCCTATTCGGTGTCTATATAAACCGAAGGGTTTTAGTCCGTAGGACGAACAACAATCATACCATAGGCTAGCTTCTAGGGCTTAGCCTCTCTGATCTCGTGGTAGATCTACTCTTGTACTACCCATATCATCAATATTAATCAAGCAGGAGTAGGGTATTACCTCCATCGAGAGGGCCCGAACCTGGGTAAAAACATCGTGTCCCTTGTCTCCTCTTACATCCGCCTAGACGCACAGTTCGGGACCCCTTACCCGAGATCCACCGGTTTTGACACCGACATTGGTGCTTTCATTGAGAGTTCCTCTGTGTCGTCACCTATAGGCCCGATGGCTCCTTCAATCATCAGCAACGACGCAGTCTAGTGTGAGACTTTTCTCCCCGAACAGATCTTCGTGTTCGGCGGCTTTGCACTGCGGGCCAATTCACTAGGCCATCGGGAGCAGATCGAAAGCTACGCCCCTGGCCATCAGGTCAGATTTGGAAGCTTGAACTATACGACCGATGTCCGCGGAGACTTGATCTTCGAAGGATTCGAGCCACAGCCGAGCGTGCCGCACTGTCTCGATGGGTACGATCTAGCTCTGCCGCCGAACAGCGGTGCCTCGAGGCCGCACCGGCCCGCTCCCGACCCTTAATCCGGAGCCGGTTTCGCGACGAGGACGGTCGGTTGGACACCGCCTCAGGGGCTGAAATCACTACGGCGATTGAGCCGAACACCATCCCTGTCCTTTGCAAAGCTCATGACTCCCAGGTGTCGGACTCCTTTCCGGACTCCGAACCTCCCACGCCCCTGCCAGTCGAATCCGACTGGGCGCCGGTTATGGAGTTCACCACCGCAGACATCTTTTAGCACTCGCCCTTTAGCGATATCCTGAACTCATTAAAGTCTTTCTCTTTGTCGGGGGAGCCCTGGCCGAACTACGGCCAGGAAGGTTGGGATTCAGACGACGAAGAAATTCAACGACCACCCACCACCCACTTTGTAGCCACCGCCGATGACTTAATGACATGCTCGACTTTGACTCGAGGACATCGACGATATGGACGATGACGCCGAGACGATTAAGAACCAGCGCCACAGGCACTGGATGGCCATCTCAACTTACGATATATATATGGTGGACACACCTAAGGGAAGCGATAACGAGGAACGACGAGACACTGCGAAAGAAAATTCCCTCAGGAAGCAGTCAAAGCGGCTGCGTAAGCACCGCTCAAAACCCCACCTCGACAAAGATAGCGCCCACACAGACCCAGCCATAGAGCAGGGTGAGCCGGCCGACGACGAACATGCCATTGAGCAACCATCCGAACAGGCCAACTTGGACAAACAACCCGCCCCCAAAGGACAACAGTCCGGACGATCTCACGCCGGACACGTCATTGGATCAGAAGAACCTCCACAAAGAGCTCCTCGCTACTGCGCGTAGCTTGAAAAAGCAGAAACATAGAGGCATACGATGGAACGACATATATCCTCCACATACACATGGCCAGAGAAGATGATCTCCACGACATAAAATACCTACCCCTCAAGCTCAAAAGGCCAGCCTGGCATTGGCTTAAAAGCCTCCCCGAAAACACCATTGGTAGTTGGGAAGAGCTTGAGGATGCTTTTCGGGCCAATTTCCAAGGAACCTATGTCCGACCTCCAGACGCAGACGATCTAAGTCACATAAACCAACAGCCCGGAGAGTCAGCTCGAAAATTCTGGAACAGATTCCTCACCAAAAAGAACCAAATAGTCGACTGTCCGGACGCCGAAGCCTTAGCAGCTTTTAAACACAACGTCCGAGACGAATGTGTCACGACCGGATTTTCAATAAAAATATTTATTGAACAATCGACCCATGAAATCCAATATGAGGATAAATCCTCCATATCGGTAAACAAAACTTGGATACAAGAAGCCAGTAGCATTACAATATTACAAGGGTCGGACTAAAGGTGCCCAACCAATTATTACAACACGCCAATAATTATACATGATGGCCGATATGGCACAAGGTGTAGGGTGAAAATACTACTGACTTGGAGTATGCGTGGTTGGTGGGATAACACAGTGGGGTGGTTAATAAGTCTATCAGATCGGCGGCTCATCGAAGCCGAGGTGAGGCTCGATGAATTTATTTGGGTAGCGGAAGCGGATATTTTACAAGGACTAATCCAGGGGTCGCACGAGACTGACTGGGATTCCTCTAGGCGTCGGACTCGCTATCGAACTCTTCATCCAAGAGATCGCCTTCGTCAACACCTGGCCAAATCAACAAGCCAGGTGAGTACTATGAAAGTACTGGCAAGACAATTCAGACAAAAGATACAACAAATGGAAGCATGAATGCGACATAGTTAATCTTAACAATGCTCAATTTAAGCAGTATAGAAAAATAATTAAAATGGGAGTCGGCGGTAGTCCGCCGAAAACCCAAGGAGGCAAACTTAAAACCGATCGGTGTCCAAGCGACGCCGAAGGTGAATAAATAAGCAAAATATTGCCACAGTCGAGCGCCCGAGCGACACCTCATAAAGGGCTTATATTGAAATGAAAATGCATGCGCGCGCGCAATGGACGCCCGAGCGACATCACGTAAAGGGCTTATAATAAAATAAGTAACATCAATGCCGCAGTCGGACGTCTGAGCGACATCGCAGAAAGGGCTTATAATAAAAATAAGTAACAGCAATGCCGCAGTCGGACGTCCGAGCGACATCACAGAAAGGGCTTATAAGAAAAATAATTAACGGCAATGCCGCAGTCGGACGTCTGAGCGACATCATAGAAAGGGCTTATAATAAAAATAAGTAACAGCAATGCCGCAGTCGGACGTTTGAGCGAAATCACAGAAAGGGCTTATAAGAAAAATAAGTAACGGCAATGCTGCAGTCGGACGTCTGAGCGACATCACAGAAACGGCTTATAATAAAAATAAGTAACAGCAATGCCGCAGTCGGACGTCTGGGCGACATCACAGAAAGGGCTTTCATCACAAACATATAGCACTCATAATAAATATTCAACACATGAATTTAAACGGGTTAGTCCTTCCACAGGAATAAACATTTAACCAGACTTAGTACTCTTGTGATTCACCGGAGTATCTGTCACCAAAACTGACACTTGTCAGGATATGATAATATATCATATAGAACTTGGACATGGATAAGATGATTCTAGGATTTATGACTCTGCAGAGTTTGTACTAAAATTACCCACAGCCAACGGATTTCCGTAGTCCTGAAGGACTAGTTCCGTTTATGGTATTTCAGAAGAAACACAGCTAACCAGTACACACCCATCCTACCTCACGATGCCAGGAATCACCCCAGACCTCGTCCAAGAAAAACTTTGAGACGGGGAGATCACAATCTCGAATAGCATGGGATCAAATTTATATTCACACGCCTAAGGGTGCCCCTCTCGTCCCAACCGGAAACACCCATGCCCCCTGACCAGATGACTGGCTTTAATCCAGGGCCATGGAACCATCATCACGGCCTCTCCATTTGGTGTGTACTAGGAAAGCGGTTTGCTACTTACTAAGCCATATCCCTTGTGGAAAACATGTGGTAGTACGGGAAGGGAAATGGATGGGAACCGAACTGATACGGGTTGACACTGAAGTCAAATAGTATGGCATAAGACTGGCATGCTACAACACTGCTATCTTACCCATCCTCATGCCAACACATGGCCGTGCACATTCACATCCAACACGTATGGATTATCGAACTCACTTGCCTCAACTTTGCATGAAAAATAACATTCATCGGTATGCTCACAAACATGCCATGAAACTACTTAATGCAAACCTGCCAGAACACTCATCATATCAAAAGTTCAAACATGCTTGCCTGGTTCAGAGTAGTCGGATCCTAGCTCGGTGAAGTTTATGGTCCCGCCACCTCCTTCGGTATCTACGGTATAAAGAAAACATACGCTAACGTAAATACCATGAGGTGCACAAAATTACTCCAAATATTTTTCAAATAAATCTGATAAAAACTAGACAAAATTTTAAAGAGGACAGAAAAGAATCAATCAAAATACTTTTTGATTAATAGTTATAAGAGTTTTGGTCCAAGGACCCATCTGTAATGAAACAGTAAAGTTTCTGTGGGGTTCTCGGAAAAGTCCAGATAACGCTTCGCTCAAAAGAAACGGCCGAGAGATCGACAGGCGGCTCCACCCGCCAGGTTTGAATTTTAAACGAGGGAAAACAGAGCGCGACGGCGCCGAGAGGTGGGTGGTCGCCGCGGCGATCCACGGCGCAGGTAAGGTGATCGGGTGTACCTTCGTGATCGGGCGCCCTTCCGCTGGTGGGTGGTGGCAGAGGTCGTCGGCGAGCACCACATCAACGGCGGCCCTTGCTCCGGCGGACGGCGGTTCGGACGGTCATGGATCTCACCGGAGAGAGCTGCGGGGCCAAAATTGAGGTGGGGGTTATCCTACTAGAGGTGGTACGAGGCTACGGGCGAAAGTATGGCGGCGGAGGAGTTCTCACCGGAGAGAACTATGCCGGAGCCCGAGGCAGACGGAGGTGGCCGGAGTCGAGGAAGAAAGGCCTCGAGGCCCCTCCAGGGCTAGGCGGGTCCGTGAGGTGGTGGAGTCGTGCGGAGGCGAGAGCAAGCTCGGGTGCTATATATAGCCGCCCGAGTCGGTTGCCGTGAACGGATAAGTCCGGCGAGTTGATTACGGCGCGCTATGGCTGGACGGTCAGCTTAGGAGCTTGAGCATCGCTTAGGAGGAGTATTGGAGCCGCTCCGTGTCCAACTCAGCACGGAGGGCTGGTTACGGTCTGCCGACGGAACGGCCGCACGCCCGTCGGCGGCAGAGAGCGCTGCTCGCGTGCGCAAGCCACGGCGATGGTGCCGCATGCGCAGCGCTGGCAAGGAGGTGGCCATGCGGAGCCACCAGGACGCTTAGGCGCGCCGAACGGCGTTATGCCGCAGTTTTGCCCCTGCCGCCGTTACGGTGGTGCAGCCGCCGCAGCACGCCGGCGCAGAGGCGGCTGTGGCGCCACCGACGCCAGAACGCGCCAAGCGCCGCTTGAAGCTCCGACAAGAGGGATAGGTTGCAGCAACGTGCCAAGGGCACTGTGGACTCGTGACTGAAGTTACCGACGGAGATCGACACTGAACTTCTGAATCTTCTGAAAGTGAACAGTACTAGTGCATGCAAGGTGTTCGATAGAATGATCTAGGCATGTAGGGATTTTTACTTGGGCTGGTTTTTGGTGGAGGGGCCTCTCATTGCATCTAGAGGCTGCCTGAATATTTGTGGAATTTTTGGAGTAATGTAGATATGAATTTCACCAAATTTGGCAAATCTGGTCCAAACTTGCAGGACTATAATTTGAAATTTTGAACAGAAGAGGAGTGGATCTTGATAGTTCTAGGTTGTGGGTACTAAGGACTATCCAAGGGAGTTGGTTTGAGGTCAAAATTAAATGCATTAAGGTACTTGCTTTGCAAATTACCTAGGCTCAAAATAATAGACAGAAAAGATTTGGGAGAGAATTAATTGAAATAAAAATTCAGAAGAGAGTTGAACTAGTAGAGATAGAGCGTTTGGATTTCCCAAAGTGGAAGGAGATATATTTGGGAAGATTTTACCATGTGGTGTATGGCCAAATCATGAATGATTTCAAATATGGGAGAGAATGAAAAACCCTTGGAGTTTCTTTTTGACAGAAAAAAATAAACTTCAAATTTTTTTCTTGAATCCTTGAGGAGAGAGCAATCAGAGGAAAAATTTAAAAACCAAACACCAGAGTTGAAGGAGATTCAAAACTAAAATATTTGCCAGAGGGAAAAAGCTTTTGATAGAGATTTTTGGAAGGGTTTTGGTGACCACCTTCAAATCCAACAAAATTTTGAAGAAAACCAAAGGAAAAGTTTTGGAGTGTCACAACACCTACCCCCTTAGGAAAAATCTCGTCCCCGAGATTCCAGTTGATCCTCAACAATTGTGGGTGCTCCGTCAAGGAAATCCTCTCTTTCCCAAGTGGCTTCACTTTCGTGTGGTTGCTCCACTGAACTTTGAAGAACTTGATGGTTTTCTGTCGGGTTCTCCTTTCTGACTCCTCCAAGATTTTTATCGGATGCTCCCGATACATAAGGTCTGGTTGCACGTCAATGTTTTTAAGGGGTACTTGTTTCTCTGGGTTGCTTACGCACTTCCTCAATTGGGAGACGTGGAATACATCGTGGATGTCGGATAATTCTTCGGGTAAGTCCAGCTGGTAGGCCACCGTGCCTCTTCGTGCTACTATGCAGAAAGGTCCGATGAATCTTGGTGCTAGCTTCCTTTAATCTTGAATCGGTGCAGGCCTCTCATGGGTGATACTCGAGGTACACAAATTCACCGGTTCAAAATGGACTCCACGATGCTTCCGATCGTAATAACTCTTTTGTCGACTTTGGGCTGTCTTGAGTCGTTCCTTAATTACCTTGACTTTATCTTCAGCCTCTTTGAGCAGGTCTGGGCCGAAGATATGACTGTCTCCGGTTTCCGACCAATTTAGCGGGGTATGACATCTTCGTCCGTACAGAGCTTCAAATGGTGCCATTTGCAGGCTGGACTAATAGCTGTTGTTATATGCGAATTCTGCGAATGGTAAGCTCTCCTCCCAACTGGTCCCATAGGTGAGGACACATGTTCTCAAAGATATCTTCTAGAATCTGGTTTACTCGCCACCGCCCATCTGTCTGGGGATGGTATGCGGTACTGAATGCCAGCTGAGTTCCCAGAGCTTGTTGTAAGTGATCCCAAAACCGGGAGATGAATTGAGTGCCTCTGTCCGAGATTTTTTTCTTTGGGACTCCATGTAGGCAAACGATACGGGAGAGGTAGAGCCTAGCAAGCTTCTGAGTGGTGTGTGTTGTCTTCACGGGGATGAAGTGAGCTACTTTAGTCAGTCTATCTGTGATTACCCATATGGCATCATGTCCGTGTCGCGACCGAGGTAGTCTAACAATAAAATCCATTCCAATCTCGCCCCATTTCCACTCGGGTATCTTATTCAGTTGCAATAGCCCGCCGGTTTCGGTGCTCGGCCTTGATGCGCTGACAAGAGTCACAACATGCAATAAACGTGGCTATGTCTCTTTTATACCATGCCACCAAAATGTTTCTCAAGATCTTTGTACATTTTTGTTCCTCCGTGATGGATTGAATATGGAGCGTGTGGCCTTCAGCCAGGATTTGCTGTTTAAGGTCATGGATATTTGGTAAGCAAAGCCTATTCCGCACTCACAATATTCCTTGCTCATCAATAATGAATTCGAGGCCTTGCCCAACTTCATCTTCCGCTTTATGCCTTCAATGCTGGGGTGTCCACGTTGAGCCTCTTTAACCTTCTCTATCAGGGTAGGCTGTACTTCTATGTTTGACACACTGCCTTCGGCGACCACCATCAGGTTGAGCTTTGCGAATTCCTGCTGGAATTTAGGTCTTAAGTCTGGCATGCCGTCATTGTCCGGACTGGGGTTCCGACTCAGAGCATCTGCTACAACATTTGCCTTGCCCGGGTGGTAGTGGATCCCAACATCATAATCCTTTACTAATTCCAACCAGCATCGCTGCCATAAATTTAGTTCTGGTTGTGTGAAAATATACTTGAGGCTTTTGTGGTCCGTGTATATTTCACAATGATTACCAAGTAAAAAGTGTCTCCATTCCTTGAGTGCATGAATAACTGCTGCTAATTCCAGGTCACGGGTAGGGTAATTTTCCTCATGCTTGCGAAGTTGTCTGGAAACATATGCGACAACCTTGCCCTCTTGCATCAATAAGCACCCGAGGCCCTTTCGAGATGCATCACAAAATACCTCAAAATTTTTGTGTATATCTGGCACAATTAGTATGGGTGCTGTCGTCAGTTTCCTCTTAAGTTCTTAGAAAATTTTCTCGCAAGCTTCCGTCCATTCAAACTTCCTGTCTTTCTTGAGTAGTTGTGTCATTGGCTTTGATATGGTGGAGAATCCTTCAATAAATCTTCGGTAGTATCCTGCCATACCCAAGAAACTTCGTACATCCGTCACGCTGGCTGGCGGCTTCCAGCCAAGTACGGCCTTGACTTTTTCCGTGTCTACGGCGATACCTTCTTGAGTCAGTACGTGGCCCAGAAAATCTACTTGCTTTAGCCAAAATTCACACTTGCTGAATTTAGCATACAACTGGTGTTTCCTGAGTTCTCCTAGTACAATCCGGAGATGTTCAGCGTGTTCTTCTGGTGTTTTGGAGTATACCAGAATATCATCGATAAATACCACAACAAACTTATCCATAAACTTCATGAATACTTTGTTCATGAGGTGAACAAAATATGCGGGGGCGTTTGTTAGTCCAAATGGCATCACGGTGAACTCGTACAACCCGTATCTGGAGGTGAAAGCGGTCTTGGGAATATCCTCGGTTCGTACTTTCAGTTGATGATATCCCGATCTCAAGTCAATCTTTGAGAACACCTTGGCCTTAGCGAGTTGATCGAATAAATCATTTATTCGCTTCATCAGATATTTGTTCTTGATTGTGACCATGTTTAGCGCTCGATAGTCTATGCACAATCCCAGTGTTCCATCCTTCTTTTTGGCGAATAAAATTGGCGAACCCCAAGGTGAGGAACTGGCTCGTATGTACCCTTTTTCCAACAGTTCCTCTATTTGCTTCTTTATTTCCACCAATTCGAATGGTGCCATTCTGTATGGTTTCTTGTATATGGGGGCGGTTCCGGGTGCTAGCTCAATGCTGAATTCAATCTCTATCTGGTGGCATGCCCGGTAGTTCTTCGGGAATACATCTGAAATTCACACACTATCGCACTTTGCTCAATTCAGAAATATCTACCTTGTTCAATCTCGGTTGCCGGCATATTTTTCTTTCCTTGGCTGAAACCTTTATGGTCTTCCCGTGGTGATGGGTGAGAATTACGGTCCTGTTGAAGCAGTCAATAAAACCTTTGTTGGTGGTTAACCAATCCATCCCTAAGATGACATCCAGTCCTTTATTTTCCAATACGATAAGATTTGCGTGGAACTTCAACCCTTCAAACTCGATAACCACATCCTGGCAATAATTCTGGGTAACTTGCTTGATTCCAGGGGACTTGACGATCATAGATTTTCCCAAGGGAAGCATCGAAAAATTATTTTGCAAAGCAAAACTTTTCGAAACGAACGAGTGAGAAGCTCCAGAATCAAACAAAACCATGGCAGGTATTGTGTTGACAGGAAATGTACCGAGTACGATATCTGGGGCATTTTGTGCTTCCTCTTTGGTCACGTTGTTCAGATGACCCTTCCTGTGGTTGTTATTTGGGTTGAAATTGTTGCGCTTTGGTGCCGAATTATTGCCTCCATTGTTCGGCTTTGGGGCCGAGTTCCTTGGCTTGGGGCACTGCTTGGCATAGTGCCCTTCTTCTCCACAAGCGTAACAGGTAACGCCTGGGCGGTATGTGAACTCCTTGTCCCTTGCGTGGAAATTCTTGCTTGGGCGTGAGACATTTGTCGTGGGTTTGGGTGTCCAGTTTTTCTGAACGTCTGTCTTGCTGCGGTGGTTGCGGTGTGTTTAGACTGGTCCTCTTCCGCTTATGGAAATCTTCTAAGTTGCGCTCTCATTTTCCAAGGTAATGGCCTTATCTACCAGCCGCCTTAAAATCTGGAAATGTGTGTTCGACCAACCGACATTTAAGCGCCGGTGTCAGTCCGCCTAGGAACTTCTCCATCTTTTTGTTTTCGACATTCGCTCCTCGTTGAAGCGAGACAGCAGGGTAAACTGACTGTTATATTCAGACACTGTCATTGTTCTTGCTTGAGGTTATCAAATTCTCTTTTTGATCTTCATCAGACTCTTAGGAATATGTGTCCCACGAAAACCTTCTTTAAATTCCTCCCATGATATATTATTTTCGTTAGGGTGCATGTGTAGGAAATTTTCCCACCACGATGCGGTTGCTCCAAAGGAGATAGTGCGGAGCATAAAGCACTTTCTCAAGGTCTGAACACTGGGCGATAATTAATTTTCTCTCCATGTCTTGAAGCCAGTCCTCGGCTTCCAGAGGTTTGTCGCAGTGAGAAAATGTTTGGGGACGCGCCTTCAGTAGCTCGGATAACTTGGATTGCTGCTGATACTGTCCGCGGTGATTCCCCGTATTGATGACTTGGTTCAGTATTTCTTGATGTTGCTGCTGACTTTGTTCATAAAGACGGCACATCTAAGAAAGTGCCGTTTCACTGTCTTGTTGACTTGTCTGTCCCTGTGTGAAATTGTTGCCTGGGGTGTGCCATAATTTTCCTCTGTCGGAGTTGGCATGGAGCGCGTCCAACGACGAGACATAATTTACTCTGGGGATATATTTTGAAACACTCATAAGAAAGTGGAAAAAGTCGCAAAAATTAAGTCCATAAACGCATAAGGATGGCAAATAAATTAAAAGCCCAAGATTATTTTAAGAAACAAGTCGATTGCGCATGGAGAAGGACTGCTCATTACATATCTTACACGCAAGCAGTAATTATACAATACGCCACTCAGGTTATGCGTACATAAATCCTGACATGTTATTTAGTCTTGTGCACTCCTCCAGATCCTACATGATGCGCAAACAAACTACTTCTCACAGCCTATTTACAAATAAACATATCGTACAAGTCGGTACATCGCATCGCGGCTAAGCGTACTTAGTCGGAGATGGTAAGGATTTCCCTTGGCCTGCCAAGGGTGAGGTGTAGAGAGGCTGGGGACTCAACCTCCTCTTCGGAGATAGGCTCCAGACGAGAGGTGCTGCACAGAGTTGCTGGAGCAGGTGCCCTGTGTGGGACAACTCGAATCTGAGCGGGCACGAGGGGTGGTGCAGAACGAGGTAGGCAGGCGACGAGTAGCGGTGCGAGCAGTAGGAGCGAACGATGCTGATGACGAGACGAAAGTCAGTGGCGGTGCAGCATGCAGGAGCTCCCTCCTATTGGCGGCACAGCCATGGACTGAGTCCATGCGGGCAGCTACAAAGTCGTCCACCAGGTTGTCGAAGGCTGCCTCCAAAGCCCGGAGATACTGGCGAGCATCTCAAAATCCTTCGCCCCGCTTCTCCTCTCGGGGCAAGAGAACGGTAGTGGCAGGTGTATGGCACGTGACATGGCAGGTAGCGGTAGCGACGAGTCTTCATTGAAGGCAGGATATCCCTGAGACGGGCTATCGCCTCACGGGCTGCCATCTGTAGCGCGTGCTTCTCTGTGGGCATGGCTCTCCCCACGAACCGGTAACGCCAACTCGCCCTATCTTGAACTCCACCGCGCTTGGTGCATGGTTAGACGGTCATTGACCTTGTGCTGAGAGAGAGAGAAGATGGCGACATCTGGCCCCATCGCGACTTGGACGATGAAGGAGAGAAGCTTGACAAACCCATCGGGCATGTTGGCGAACATCTGCGACTCACAGTCGTTGCTGGCCATCTACAAAAGTAGGCAAAAATCCTGAGTAGTCAAATCATAAATTTATGCTGACTGTCAGAAATTGACTACATTTGTAAAAAAATAATAATAACTAGCTTTATTATGCTAATAACCGATTAGCGATCGCACCTAGTGGCTTCCTACAGTCAGCCTGGCTCTGGTACCAAGCTTGTCACGACCGGATTTTCAATAAAAATATTTATTGAACAACCGACCCATGAAATCCAATATGAGGATAAATCCTCCATATCGGTAAACAAAACTTGGATACAAGAAGCCAGTAGCATTACAATATTACAAGGGTCGGACTAAAGGTGCCCAACCAATTATTACAACACGCCAATAATTATACATGATGGCGGATATGGCACAAGGTGTAGGGTGAAAATACTACTGACTTGGAGTATGCGTGGTTGGTGGGATAACACAATGGGGTGGTTAATAAGTCTACTGCACTGGCGGCTCATCGTGCGTCAAGGTGAGGCTCGATGAATTTATTTGGGTAGCGGAAGCGGATATTTTACAAGGACTAATCCAGGGTCGCACGAGACTGACTGGGATTCCTCTAGGCGTCGGACTCGCTATCGAACTCTTCATCCAATAGACCGCCTTCACAAGATCTAGCCAAATCAATAAGCCGTGAGTACTATGAAAGTACTGCAAGACAGTTCGGACAAAAGATACAACAAATGGAAGCATGAATGCGATATAGTTAATCTTAACAATGCTCAATTTAAGCAGTATAGAAAAATAATTAAAATGGGAGTCGGCGGTAGTCCGCTCAAAAACCCAAGGAGGCAAACTTAAAACCGATCGGGTGTCTGAAGTGACGCCTCGAAAGGTGAATAAATAAGAAAAATATTGCCACAGTCGGGCGTCTGAGCGACACCTCATAAAGGGCTTATATTGAAATGAAAATGCATGCGCGCCGCAGTCGGACGTCTGAGCGACATCACAGAAAGGGGTTATAATAAAAATAAGTAACATCAATGCCGCAGTCGGACGTCTGAGCGACATCACATAAAGGGCTTATAATAAAAATAAGTAACAGCAATGCCACAGTCAGACGTCTGAGCGACATCACAGAAAGGGCTTATAAGAAAAATAAGTAACGGCAATGCCGCGGTCGGACGTCTGAGCGACATCACAGAAAGGGCTTATAATAAAAATAAGTAACAGCAATGCCGCAGTCGGACTTCTGAGCGACATCACAGAAAGGGCTTATAAGAAAAATAAGTAACAGCAATGCCGCAGTCGGACGTCTGAGCGACATCACAGAAACGGCTTATAATAAAAATAAGTAACAGCAATGCCGCAGTCGGACGTCTGGGCGACATCACAGAAAGGGCTTTCATCACAAAGATATAGCACTCATAATAAATATTCAACACATGAATTTAAACGGGTTAGTCCATCCACAGGAATAAACATTTAACCGGACTTAGTACTCTTGTGATTCACCGGAGTATCTGTCACCAAAACTGACACTTGTCAGGATATGATAATACAGAACTTGGACATGGATAAGATGATTCGAGGATTTATGACTCTGCAGAGTTTGTACTCAAATTACCCACAACCAACGGATTTCCGTAGTCCTGAAGGACTAGTTCTGTTTATGGTATTTCGGAAGAAACACAGCTAACTAGTACACACCCATCCTACCTCACGATGCCAGGAATCACCCCAGACGTCGTCCAAGAAAAACTTTGAGACGGGAGATCACAATCTCGAATAGCATGGGATCAAATTTATATTCAGCGCTCTAAGGGTGCCCCTCTCGTCCCAACCGAAACACCCATGCCCCCGATCGGATGACTGACTTTAATCCAGGCCATGGAACCATCATCACGGCCTCTCCATTTGGTGTGTACCAGGAAAGCGGTTTGCTACTTACTAAGCCATATCCCTTGCAGAAAACATGTGGTAGTACGGGAAGGGAAATACATGGGAACCGAACTGATACGGGTTGACACTGAAGTCAAATAGTATGGCATAAGACTGGCATGCTACAACACTTCCTACCCATCCTCATGCCAACACATGGCCGTGCACATTCACATCCAACACGTATGGATTATCGAACTCACTTGCCTCAACTTTGCATGAAAAATAACATTCATCGGTATACTCACAAACATGCCATGAAACTACTTAATGCAAACCTGCCAGAATACTCATCATATCAAAAGTTCAAACATGCTTGCCTGGTTCAGAGTAGTCAGAGCCTAGCTTGGTGAAGTTTGCGGTCCCGTCACCTCCTTCAGTATAAAGAAAACATACGCGCTAACGTAAATACCGTGAGGTGCACAAAAATTACTCCAAATATTTTTCAAATAAATCTGATAAAAAACTAGACAAAAATTTAAAGAGGACAGAAGAAGAATCAATCAAAATACTTTTTGATTAAAAGTTATAAGAGTTTTGGTCCAAGGACCCATCTGTAATGAAACAGAAAGTTTCTGTGGTGTTCTCGGAAAAAGTCCAGATAACGCTTCGCTCAAAAGAAACGGCCGAGAGATCGACAGCGGGCTCCACCCATCAGGTTTGAATTTTTAAACGAGGGAAAACAGAGCGCGACGGCGCCGAGAGGTGCGGTGGTCGCCGGCGGCGATCCACGGCGAGGTAAGGTGATCGGGGTGTACCTTCGTGATCAGTGCGCCCTTCCGCGTTGGTGGGTGGTGGCAGAGGTCGTCGGCGAGCACCACATCAACGGCGGCCCTTGCTCCGGCGGACGGCGGTTCGGACGGTCATGGATCTCACCGGAGAGAGCTGCGGGGCCAAAATTGAGGTGGGGGTTATCCTACTAGAGGTGGTACGAGGCTACGGGCGAAAGTAGGGCGGCAGAGGAGTTCTCACCGGAGAGAACGATGCCGGAGCCCGAGGCGGACGGAGGTGGCCGGAGTCGAGGAGGAAAGGCCCCTTGAGGCCCCTCCAGTGGCTAGGCGGGGTCTGGTGAGGTGGTGGAGTCGTGCGGAGGCGAGAGCATGCTCGGGGTGCTATATATAGCCGGCCCGAGTCGGTTGCCGTGAACGGATAAGTCCGGCGAGTTGATTACGGCGGCGCTGTGGCTGGACGGTCAGCTTAGGAGCTTGAGCATCGCCTAGGAGGAGTATTGGAGCCGTTGCCGTGTCCAACTCAGCACGGGAGGGCTGGTTACGGTCTGCCCTCGACGGAACGGCCGCACGGCCCGTCGGCGGCAGAGAGCGCGCTCTGCGCGTGCCAAGCCACGGCGATGGTGCCGCATGCGTGCGCTGGCAAGGAGGTGGCCATGCGGAGCCACCAGGACGCTTGGGCGGCGCCGAACGGCGTTGCGCCGCAGTTTTGCCCCTGTCGCCGTTACGGTGGTGCAGCCGCCGCCAGCAAGCACGCCAAGCAAGCAAGCGGGCTGTGGCGCCACCGACGCCAGAACGCGCCAAGCGCTTCGCTTGAAGCTCCGGACAAGAGGGATAGGCTGCGAGCAACGTGCCAAGGGCACTGTGGACTCGTGACTGAAGTTACTGACGGAGATCGACACTGAACTTCTGAATCTTCTGAAAGTGAACAGTACTAGTGCATGCAAGGTGTTCGATAGAATGATCTAGGCATGTAGGGATTTTTACTTGGGCTGGTTTTTGGTGGAGGGGCCTCTCATTGCATCTAGAGGCTGCCTGAATATTTGTGGAATTTTTGGAGTAATGTAGATATGAATTTCACCAAATTTGGCAAATCTGGTCCAAACTTGCAGGGACTATAACTTGAAATTTTTGAACAGAAGAGGAGTGGATCTTGATAGTTCTAGGTTGTGGGTACCAAGTACTATCCAAGGGAGTTGGTTTGAGGTCAAAATTCAAATGCATTAAGGTACTTGCTTTGCAAATTACCTAGGCTCAAAATAATAGACAGAAAAGATTTGGGAGAGAATTAATTGAAATAAAAATTCAGAAGAGAGTTGAACTAGTAGAGATAGAGTGTTTGGCTTTCCCAAAGTGGAAGGAGATATATTTGGGAAGATTTTACCATGTGGTGTATGGCCAAATTATGAATGATTTCAAATATGGGAGAGAATGAAAAACCCTTGGAGTTTCTTTTTGAAAGAAAAAAAAATAAACTTAAATTTTTTTTCTTGAATCCTTGAGGAGAGAGCAATCGGTGGAAAAATTTAAAAACCAAACACCAGAGTTGAAGGAGATGCAAAACTAAAATATTTTCCAGAGGGAAAAATCTTTTGATAGAGATTTTTGGAAGGGTTTTGGTGACCTCCTTCAAATCCAACAAAATTTTGAAGAAACCAAAGGAAAATTTTTGGAGTGTCACAGAATGGCTCGCCAGACACCTTGGCCAGGAAAAGCCAAGAACAATGGCCGCACTAACAAGCCTCATGACCCACTTTTGCGCGGGAGAGGATAGCTGGCTAGAAAGATGCAGTACCAGCGACCCAAGTACATCCAAAGTCAGGGACGGGAATGGGAAACCACGACGCAGCAAGGACCAACGCCGGATTAAGGGGAACGGTCCAAAGAGCGCAGCAGTCAACGCCGGATTCAAATGCTCACGACAGAACAATAAAAAACTGCCCCTTAAGGACAATAGCGATGAGCTATCCAACTTAAAAAAAATCTTAGACAAGATATGCCAAATCCACAGTACTCCCGGGAAGCCTGCAAACCATACCCACAGAGATTGTTGGGTCTTCAAGCAGTCCGGCTGACTCAACGCCGAACACAAGGGGCTCGACACACCAAGTGAGGATGATGACGACCACCACAAGCAGAGCCCCCGGAAAACAAAAGAATTTCCCACAATAGGTCAAAACAGTAAACTTACTTCAAGTAACAAAAGGGGAAAACAGAGCGGCACCCATTGAATTACGTGCCGCACAATCTACCCCAACGGAGTCCCAACACTACTTGTCAAAACCAATTACCTTGGACCATCAGGACTACTCCGAAAGTATCCGGAACGCAGGATGGACTGCCTTGATACTAGAACCTATAATTGACGGTCTTCAATTTACGCAAGTCCTAATGAACAGCGGCAGTGATTTAAACCTGCTATGTCAGGACACAATCCGCAACATGGGGATAAACCCAAACAGGATTAGCCATAGCAACACTTCCTTCCAAGGAATAATGTCGAGCACATATGCCCATTGTAATGGGCTCCCTACTATTGGAAGTTATGTTCGCTCACCCGACAACTTCCGCCGGAAAAGTTGATCTTCCACATCGCCCCATTTAAAAGTAGCCATCAAGCACTCATTGGGACGCCAAGCTTTCGCCGCTTTAACGCAATACCGCATTATGCATCTCTTAAACTTAAAATGCCCGGTCCACGAGGCATCATTTCATTAAAGGAAGCTGCGCGTGTCCTCAAGGAAAGAATGTGAGACTGCCTTAACAACCTCACACTAATACGGCCTTGCTGGCCAAAAGCGCCTAAAGCAGGTCGTTCGCACTTTTGACACGGTTAGGCGAGTCCGGCATAAATAGACATGATGTTTACTAGCCGCTGCACTTCTTACAAGGGGCTCCACGATGTACAACAAGAGACAATAAAGCTCAATTTTACTCATTTTTGAATCATACTCTATTTTATTTCCAATTACATTTTAGCGCAATCTTTTCCAAACTAAGTTCCTCTCTTTTACATATGAACGCCATGCTATACCCGTCCAGGATACGGCACAACGGAGACACAGGCGTAGACGTGCAGCAGGGACCCGTTGCAAGGATTCTATTCAGATTAAGACCCTGCGTAAACCTTTTTCACTATCTCTTGTTGTTACTCATCCCCCTGTCTCTTATTATAACCGAGGAGGAGGCTGGCGTTTTGGCATCGGCCGCGTCAGAAGTTTGCACGTACCTGGACACCAGGGGCTTGTTAGCAAGGGCATTGTTCGGCCCTATTTATAAAAGACCGAATACCTTAGGGAGTGTTCGGCGCCTCGAGTTAGGCCTTATATGCATCAGCTCCGAATCATGTCTTTGGTGAAATGTTGGGTTTGCCCGGCTCCTGTGTTTTGCTGCCTTACGCCCGCTTCTATCGCTAACGCGCACCGTGGAGAACGATCGCGATTGTGCCCGGTTCGCCGGGCGCGAGCACCTCAAGAGAGAAAGCCGAAACTGACCGTCATGATATAGCGAGAGACTGGTCAACCACTCGATGACTCACCGAATGTTTAGAATTCTCCGCATTAACGAAGGACCGCTTCCGGTCAGGCACATACGCACTCGAATTCGGGAGAGTGCGGTGCCCTCAGGGGCTATATAGTAGCCCCACCATCGAACTCCTATGGCTAAGTGAAAGTGATAAAGCATTATAGTCCGGTTGCCTAGTTTTCTACGCTACCACCTCCTTTATAGGACCAAGACGTTGGATTAAGTGTGAAAGTGCGACTTATTTGCAAACACCCCCGCACTATGTGCGTGGGGGCTGAAGCCGAAGACTGCCATCTTTCAGGTTATATACATATATACATCAATGGCCGCACAGGAGGTAGTTTGCTACTTGAAGGCACAAGTATAAAAAGCTCTTACATTAAATTGAAGCGTTGTTTCATAAAATTGTACATGTCATTCAAACATAACATCCTTCGAGAACTGCGTCTCTATTAAACGAGCGCCCGAAAGAACTTCCTCAAAATAGCGCTCGACTGGTACTCGGCTGCCGTCCGAATCTGGGGACGCAATATCGGTGGCCTTCATCTCAGCCCAGTATGCCTTGACACAGGCAAGAGCCATCCGCGCCCCCTCAATACACGTCGACCGCTTCATTGCGTCGATACGCGGTACCGCACCAAGGAACTGCTGCACTAAGCCAAAATAACTCTTCGGCTGGGGTCCGCCTGGCCACAAATGAGTCATGACATGCTTCATGGCAAGTCCGAATAATCGATTCAGCTCGGCCCATTCGGCCAACTGATCGGTCAACAGAAGAGGATGCTCTGGACTATGGAATTGCGACCAAAATAGCTCTTTCCTTCTGTGCCCCTTCTGGCCTCGGAAGTGCTCAATCGCGTCTGCAGCGCTCGCCGCTAAGTCCAGATAAGCATCCTCCGAACTCCATAGCTTGTCCAACTGAGCATACTTCGGATCCGTATATTTCCTCCGCAGCAGAAACGGTTTTCCAGCCGCAATATCCCCGGCCTGACTCAGCTCCTCCTTGGCAGCTCTCATAGCGGAACGGGCATCCTTGGATTCGGCGGTGGCCTTTGTCAGGTCCTCTTGTTCTGCTTGACGTTCTCTTTCAAGAACCTCGCAGCGGTCGGTAGTATTCTTCAGCTTCAGGGCCAAATCGGCTATTTCCTCTTTGCTTCGACAGTGAGCAGCCCGTTCGGCTTTCAGCTCTTCGGCCGCCTTTAAAGCGGCCGCATTACTCTTTCGGGCTTGCTCTTTAGCTCGGGCAAGTTCCGCCCGCAGCCTCTCCACAGCAGCGGCACCGTCTGCATCAAAGCATACAAGTAGTAAGGCACGGACGTCAAGCTCCCTTACCAGGTGTCCGCGAAGAAGTCGTATACCTTGTGACTCGTCAAACCGTTTATTGACCAGCGCGATGTCGCATCCGCCTCGCTGTTGCCGCTTTAGTTCGGCAAATTCATCATCCGACTAGCCACCGGACGCCCGCCACCTACATAGGAACGGCGACATGTTAGTATCGAGATTATGATCTCGCACGCTGTCGGTTGTGACAGCATACCGAGTCTCGAGGGCTACTATCTATACAGGCGCATTCTATATGCATAACGCCGAAGGTACATCATTTTTTCGTACCTCAAACCCCGCAAGAAACTTCTTGCAGCTTCATGCAATCCACTCTCAGCGGATGCAATTCTTTCAATTACCGTAGCCATTAGCGCACGGTGATCTTCTGAGATATACGCTCGCCCGAGCAGGTCCTTCAGCTCCTCCGACCGCACACCAGTTGGCGCCAGACCGTCCGGCCCCGCCGGACTCGGGGAAACTCTCCGTGACGACACTTCAGGGTCGCCCGCCGCACGCCTGGCGCGAGTAGGTGGAGGCGTTTCGCTCTCTATCATCTCCGGACGAAGATCCCCCGAAGACGAGCTCTGCTGAGAAGGGCTGAGATCCGAACTACAAGGTACAATTTCGGTTATCTTCAGAAATAAATACAGGGATGTTTTTTATTCACAGGACCCCTTCATTTTACTTACGGCTCGCTGGAGGGCTGATCCCCTTGGGGAAATAGTGCGGCTGGGGTACTTCCATGGGCCGGACTTTCTGACGAAGACTTCTTTCCCCGTTTTGAGGCCTTGGCTTCCGGGTCTTCGGAAGCGGTCCTCTTCTCCCCTTGGAGGGGAGGATCCCTGATCCCCTCTTCCTTGAAAGCCTCCTTCGCGGAGGCAGTTGCTTCCCTTCTCCCCCTTCGCCTTATTTAAAAGGCACGACCTTCAACATCTTGGTCAGCATGGGATCCGGCGTGGTCTCTGGGAGGGGAGCCGGACACCTTATCAACTTTGCCTTGGCTATCCACTCCTGTTCAAGAAATGGCTTCCTTAAAAGGCATATATATGATAAATGAGTGAACAGCCTGTCCGGTTACAGGGTTACTTACTTGAGTATTTGGGTCATTGCAGCTTAGACTTGCGTCCTCGGTCAAGTCCGGATACTTCTCTTGTGATCCGAAGAACAGTTTGTACATCTCCTTGGGTGTCGCACCCATAAAATGTTGGAGAGCTCGTGGTCCCTCCGGATTAAACTCCCACAGATGGAGGGGGCGACATTTGCAGGGCAGAAGGCGCCGAATCAGCATAACCTGCGCCGCCACGACCAGATTGATCTCTCTTTCTTGGAGGTCTCGAATCGGCCCTGCAATGAGGAACGCCCTTGACGGCCCCAGTCGAGCCCCCGGTTGACCCATGATGCCAGCCGCTGTGGTGGACTGAGCGAAAGGCGGGTGGCGCCACCTGGTTGGTGCCCCAGGAGCGGTGATATAAAACCACTCCGTTGCCGCAAACCAAGCTCCTCTTGAAAAGAGCCTCGGGCCATGGAGCATCAGACACTTGCTTATGACCGCCCCTCCGCACTCGCTTGTTGCCCTCGATCATCTTTGGCTCCACCTTGAAGGTCTTGAGCCAGAATCCAAAGTGAGGGGTAATATGGAGGAAGGCTTTACATACGACAATGAATGACGAGATATGGAGGATGGACTCGGATTCAAGTCATGGAAATCCAGCCCATAATAAAACATGAGCCCCGCACAAAGGGATCCGCCGGAAGCCTAAACCCGAAGGAAGTGAGACACGAACACCACGCCTCGCCGGGCTCGGAGTGGGAATGACCTGCCCGGAGCAGGCAGCCTATCACGAAATCTCGCCGGTTAGATACCGGCGCCTCGCAGCTTTAGCACATCTTCTTCGTGACGAAAGAAGACATCCATCGGCCGAGCTGGTCGGAGCCGACATCGTCGAAGGTCCGGCGCCTAAATCTGAAGCTTTGGGTGTTAGAACTCGGCGCGAGGCTAATTCGCTGGAGGGTGGAAAAAGAAGAGGGCCTTGGTCTCATTATAAAGAGGTTGAATACCAAGAGCCCTCCCCGTGGTCGATTGGGACTCGCCTTCGATAGAGGAGGCGTGCCAACGGGCACAGTTGGGTTACCCACGTTCGTATTGTTGAGAATCCCGGAATAAGGGGGCACGATCTACGCTTTGATAAGACGTGCCAAGGAAACCGCCTCGCTAAACGCGCTGAGGTGGGCCAGTAAAAAAACGATTCGAATAAAGGCTTGGCCGTGGTGTGATGTCACACCGCGGAATACGTCAGCAGATCTGTGCAAAAATTATTCTCTCTACGGTGGTATGTGGAACTTGTTTTCAGAGCCGGACACTATCCTTGTGTTCAAAACCTTCTAAGTATTCGGAGGAGGAACCCGTCTTGCAATGCCGAAGACAATATGCGCGCCGGACTCGTCGTCATTGAAGCCTGGTTCAGGGGCTACTGAGGGAGTCCTGGACTAGGAGTTGTCCGGATAGCCGAACTATCATCTTTGGCCGGACTCCTGGACTATGAAGATATAAGATTGAAGACTTCGTCCCTTGTCCGGATAGGACTTTCCTTGGCGTGGAAGGCAAGCTTGGCGATACGGATATGTAGATTTCTACCATTGTAACCGACTCAGTAACCCTAACCCTATTCGGTGTCTATATAAACCAAGGGTTTTAGTCTCAGAGGATGAACAACAATCATACCATAGGCTAGCTTCTAGGGTTTAGCCTCTCTGATCTCGTGGTAGATCTGCTCTTGTACTACCCATATCATCAATATTAATCAAGCAGGAGTAGGGTATTACCTCCATCGAGAGGGCCCGAACCTGGGTAAAAACATCGTGTCCCTTGTCTCATGTTACCATCCGCCTAGACGCACAGTTCGGGACCCCCTACCCGAGATCCGCCGGTTTTGACACCGACAGTCAGCCTCCCGACATGATTCTCAAGAAACAGAAATGCTAGATGAAGATAGTGAACGTAGCTCTGTAGTTGATTACAGCATTTCCCCTACACTAGCATCGCAGGTGCTTGCTCTAACTTGGCAGCGTGATATGTGGTTGCATGTTGCATATGGTGTCTAGATTGTAATTCTTCCAATCTGGTTAAACTGCATGTGCTAGTCTGCTTAGCTTATACTCCTGTAAATGTGACATTATACCTGTTAATGTGACATGCCTTCCTGTATTTAGTACATAGTACATCTGTCTATTAAGCATGTGCTTACATAGAACTATTGTTTTTTTTGTATCCCGCATCAATCAATATGACGAGACACCTTTAGTATATGCAGTGCGATATTAGTTGCATCTTTCATATGATTTATAGCATGCACTGCTTCTAATTTGTTGAAATTCCATTTATGATGGGATTCTTTTAACTTGGCAGAGTCATATTGGTTGCATCTTTCATGTGGTGTCTAGCTTGCATTGCTTCTTATTTGCTGGAATGGTTTTTGCTTAGTTTACACAAACAGTTGTGAACATGCCATGCCGTCTTGTTTTTCGTACATATTCCATCCTGGTATCATGTGTTTGCCTTACATCAAAGTAGTGATTGTCAGTATCATGCATGAATGAGTTCTGAAGAGAGAATTTTATTGCTTTTTCTTGTCGGTTTTACCTGACAATTCAAAATCAATAAAGCGAAAGGAAGTTAGCAAGGCAGCGGATAAAGGTGCTCCTTCCAAATGCAGGGCCTCTACAGTTTCTACTCCTCCACATCCCCAAGATGATTTCCAAGACAACACATGCATAGACACTCAACAAAGCTGTGTTTATGATGAGCACGTCTCCCCTAGTGCAGCATCACTGGTGCTCCCTCTAACTTGGCACTGTTATATGTGGTTGCATGTTATTTGTGATGTCTAGCTTGTATTGCTTCTAATTTTGTTGAATTCCATCTGCTTACTTTACACATTATACTTGCATAAGACACGTGTTCCTGTTTCTAGAACATACAATATCTGTATATCACACCATGTTCTTACATCAAATTACTACTATTGTGTAACCTGCAACAATCACTTATCATAAGACACGTTTGACTTCGGAGTGTGATATAGGTCACATCTCACATTCTTTTCTAACTTGTAATACTAATTTGTTGAAATGGCACTTATGACGAGACAGTTTTAACTTGGTAGAGTGATATTCGTTGCATCTTTCATATGGTGTCTAGCTTTCATTGCTTCTAATTTGTTGAAATGCCTTCTCCTTAGTTTACACATCATAAGTTGTGAATATGCAATGCTGTGAATATGCAATGGCACTAATGACGAGAGACCTCCAACACGGTAGTTTGATGTTGTTTGCATCTTGCATATAATTTATTTCTTATACTGCTTCACATTTGTTTAAACGCCATTTATGCTGAGACACTGTTAACTTGGCAGAGCGATATTTGTAGCATCTTTCAAATGGTGTCTACCTTCCATTGCATTGCTTCTAATTTGGTGAAATGTCTTCTTAGTTTACACATCATAGTTCTAGTTATCTCTTCCGTCCTATTTTTCATACATATTACATCCTCCTATCATGTGGTTTTCTAACATCAAAGTTTAGTTCGTCTGCATCACGCATCAATTTGTTCTGAATAACTAAATTGTTATTCGTTTTTCTTGTCGGCTTGGCTTAACATGGGACAGAGAAAGAGGAAGAAACACAGAATGGCAGGGAATAAGAAGCGGATGAATCCTGCATATTCTACTCGTACTGATGGTGCAATAGAAGGTGAAAGTCCAGCGGAAAATTCTACAAACACGGCATCCCATGCTACACGAGCTGCAAAAAAATCCAAACAGAAACAAATAGCTGCCACCAAACAAGCAGAGACAACCCTAGTTCTTGCAACACCTACCACAGTACTACCAGCTGCACGACATACTCGTGCGTCAACTGAGCTAGCAACACGTTCCCAAGTTCCCTTGCAACCTGCCACTACTTCCCAAGCACTCTTGACACAAGACGAGTTGGCAATATCAGATGAACCTTGTGAGCTTCAACATCAAGAAGGTAGTTGTTGGAGTCAAGTTACAGTTGCATGCTTCTTTATATGTAGTCTCACAGTTTGATGTACACTAACACTTCCTATGTTCGTTGTTGGACTAGCACCTAGGCGCAATAGGAAACAAACATCAGGGATAATGCTCGATAGGTTAACTAAATCTAGAGGAGGAAGAATGGAGATCCGTTTTGAGGCAGGTTTAAAAAGGCCACGTGATGCTACAGAGTCAGCCAAGTTAGTATCAGAGGTAGCGGTTGCCGTTAGGTGTCATGTACGTATCCTCCCAACATGGATTCAGTACAGGAATGACAAAGACGAAACCAAGTTCAACACCTTCCTCGACCATTTATTAGTAAGTATGGTTATGTATGGAAACTAGTAATATCGTCTTGCTCTGTCCCATACTTTCTAGGTTTCTGATAATGAGACTCCCATAATTTTCAACAGATGAGGTTCAAGTTGGATAGCCAAGATGATGCAACCAGACAAGCTTGCACCCATGTTTTCAAGTCCGCTCTGCGACAGTATCGGCATAACTTGAGGAAAACTCACTTTGAAGGCAAGGCTAACAGTGAACTTTCCCAAACATCTCCAGTGGAAAATATATCGGATGAAGACTGGAGGGGCCTTGTTAAACACTGGTCTGATCCGAAGTATCAGGTACATTATATATATGTGATCAGATCACATGTTGAAGTCCTATTGACGCATGTGCCACACAAATCTATCTTCTTGTAAGTGAACTGTTCAAAGAACAAGGCCAACCATACGAAAGTGAAATTCCAACAGACGACATGATCTCGTAGCTATATTGCACACTGCGAGGCTCTTGTAATTAGCTGTTGTTTCACTCTTTTTGCTGTACCATATTATCAGATCTATATTGACTTCTTTGAAATGCAGAGGAAAGCCCGCAAGGACCAAAAAGTACCTGAACCAAATGCTGTGGAAATCTTCAAGGATTGTCACACCAGCAAGAAGAAGGGCATGACTTGTCGGGACCCCGATCCTAAGTCACACCGATCTAGCATGTAACACATCATATCCCTTTGCGGCCTCACGCACGGTATCCCCACGGGTGTCGCCTTACCATGGCCCGGGACCGTTTGCGTCTCTTGGCTCGCGTATATGATAGTGCCGCTAGCATCCATATGACAAAGAACCCGGGCCGACATGGCTAGTCGTGAACCCAAAGCGGCGCTAACCTATGGGGACAGGCATACATGACTCATATCGAGCATGTCGGTCATCAACGTATATATTCGGGCTGTAGCACTGGGCTAACAGGACTCCGGTATCCCGGGCTGTAGCAGGCTAGGCAGGACTCGAATAACACGCGTGACATTTCCCGAGGGACAGACATAGGAACGGTGAAACACATGCCGCCAGTCAAGTGTCCAAGCAGTAGTGCTGGGCTAGCAGGACTCCGGTGAACCGGGCTGTAGCGGACTACTATCGCTCAAAAGCACGAGACTACATTTCCCCATAAGATAGGCTACCAAGGATAAACAACTAGGTTGTCGGATCCCACACATAGAAATACAAGTTACACGTACGCATAACATGCAAGTATGTGCTGTACAACATGGCATCACAACATAACGCAAACTCATATAGATAAAGGCTCAGAAGAGCCACATAGCAATAAATACAAACAGGGGTCACATGACCCATCATTCAGAGCATACAAGCAACAAGCGGAAGCATTACATGTCTGAGTACAGACATCTACAAAAGAAAAAGGCTGAGAAGCCTGACTATTACAAGACCCTCCCAAGGGTACAAGATCGTAGCTGAGGTAACAAGCTACTCGTCAAGTCCAAGCGAACTACTAGTAAGACCAAGTCTCCGCTGCAAAACATAAATAAAGCAACGTGAGTACAAAGGTACTCAGCAAGACTTACATCAGATCCTATCATACATGCATTAGTGTCAAAGGTAATGTGGGGTTTAGTTGCAGCAAGCCAGCTTTGACTCTGTGGCTATCCTGTTCTCGACTACAAGAAACTCTTGAGGTGAGACAACGCACACGCAGTCCACTAATCACCACATCAATACACTACTACGGATTCATTCCCGCCTCCATACGAGAAGGCCATCCATAGCACTCACACTTGTCTTGAGCATTTTAGAGTATCCACTTCAAGTTGTCTATGTACCACGAAGCATCCAAGAAGTCCATAACCGAGGACACGGCTATTCAATAGATCATGATAACCCCGCAGGGTGTACTTCTTCACACACGCCTCGCCACTTACCGCCATATACACGCCATGTATCTCGGCAACCTTCAAGCGGAAGCTCGGGCGAGGTGTCGGCCACGACCGACTAACCACACAAGACTCTAGTCCAGCTTATCGCCTATTCGGGTTCCATCCGCAAGGAGATCCGGCCGGGTGTCGCCACGGCCCCAAACGATGTGAGCAGGGTTCCCAAGCCCACCATCCGGTGCCACTTGGTACACCGTGCACCATGTTTAGTCTGTCCCAAGCCCACCTGCCGGGTGCCACTTGGTAGAAAAATAGCACTACCTACAAACACCGAAACTAGTTGCGACTCACGGACAGAGATCAAGTTGATTAATAAGTCGAGAGGGTCGAATTACCGGAACCCAATGTGTGGTAGTATCGAGTCATTGGACAACATACATAGAACTCAAGATGCTTAAGGACGGTTCGGTGAGACAACCCACCATGTACTCCTACATGGCCTCTCACCGCTACCTTTACCAAATCGTGTTCACACACTTCACTCTCAAAGATCGTAACATAGAACTGCACTCCAATTCATTCCCAATGAATCAGACCTGACACAACTCTAAGCAATAGCAGGCATAGCATGGTAGGAACACAACATGGCTCAATCAACTCCTACACATGCTAGTGGGTTTTAACTATTTATCGTGGCAATGACAGTCATGCAGAGGAATGGGTTCAACTACCGCAGCACAAAGTAGCGATGAATCGTTGTTGTCCTAATGCAATAACTGAGAGCAGGAGCGAGAGAGTAGGGTTTTATCGAAATGAACAAGGGGTTTGCTTGCTGGTAAATCAACAAGGAGGCACCGCTTCACAGACAGTACTCGGAACGCCTCCTGAGCAGGACCTATCGAGAAGGAACAGTGCCGCAATCAATACACAATCATATGCAACAATATGATGCATGGACATGGCATGTAGATGTGATGCTGTTTGAGTTAATGCAACCGTATTCGATTTGAATGAAGTCCATTTGAACCAAAGGTTCAAATGAAATTACAAAGTAAGCTCTTATAAGTGCCATTTTAGAGTTTCACTTATACAGCATGTATAAGTTGGTTTGTCAAGCATGAAACTAGTACAGATGGATAGATTGAATTTTTCTGATAATTTTTCATATATAAATTATTTCAATCTGAGCTACGGTTGAATTTCTATGAATTTTTGAAGTTTTGAATATATTCTGGAATTTCCTGATTTAAAATAATTCCAGAAAATAAAGTGTTGCGCCAGCATGACGTCATGCCTGCGTCAGCAGGTCAACTGCAGCTGGCCAGGGTCAAACCTGACGTGTGGGGGCCACACGTCAGTGACACGGGTTAACAGGGGGGTTAGTTTAGTTAATTAGTGATTAGGGGGGGCACTAGGGCCCACCGTCGATGTCGAGGGGGTTAGGTTAGTTGGTGATTAGCCTTAAGCTAATCACCGACGGCCGGACCCGTGGCAGGCTCAGCGACGGGCTCGTCGCCGCGGCTCTGACGCCGGGCGGAGTCACGCGCCACGGGCCACGGGCGGCGTCGGAGAGCACCGGCGAGCCCGGCTCTCGCGCATCCGTGGAACAGTGGGAGGAGCGGGGCGGCCGGAGCTCGCGGAGCAAGGCTGCGGCGGCGGCCGGAGTTCGGGCGCGAAGGGATCGGGCTGCGGGCACGGGAGGCCACCGAGGGGCTCGGCGGCACCTCGTGGCACCGTGGCGCGAAGGGGGCTTGGTTTGGGCGGAGGCGGGCGAGACGGCGACGGGCGACATGGACGGCGGCGGGAGGCTTCGGCCGTGGTGGGGAGCGGCGCTACGGCGTGGATAAGAGGGGGAGAAGAAAGAGGAACAGCGGCGAAGCTCACCGCGATCACGCAGAGCAGCACAGCGGGGTCGGGGAAGACTTGGTGACGGCGAATCGACGTCGGCGGACGGCGGAGCCCGAGGAGGAAGACGAGGGCGATAGCGGCGATGGAGGCCGTCCGGGGGTGCGTGGCTTGACGAGGAGGTAGCGGACGGCGGTGCGGAACTAACGGACACGGGGAGAGGGCGAGGGGGAGACGGTGGCCACGGCGGCAAGCGGTGGCGCTCTCGGTGGCGTTCGGTGCGGTGGGGAGAGAGAGCTCCAGGGGAGGGGGAGGCGAGAGAGAGTGGGGAAGGACCGGGCGCGTGGCGTCGCAAGGATCGCCGAGCGGCGAGGGGAGGCCAGGCAGGTAGGGAGGGAGGTGGCGTGGCGGGCGGGCCTGCTGCTGCCGGGCATCGCGCCCATCCCCTGCCGGGGAGGAAGACGACAGGGGAGGGAGGCGGGCTGGGCCGGGGCTGGCCAGCTGGGCCGGCCAGGCCGCAGGAGCTGGGCCACACAGGAGCTAGGCGCCGGGTAAACAGGTAAGTTTACCTATTTCGTTTCCTTTTCTATTTTCTGACATTTGTTTTGGTTTATTTAAAATACCAAACTAATTTATTTAATTATGCCAATTTTTGCAGGAGCTTACTATATTATTCCAGAGCTCCTCAACAAAAGGGCACAATTTTGGACAATATTTTATATATATTAAAATATATATCCAAGCAAATATTTACCGTATTAATTCCAAATGCCCAAACTAAATACTTATGAGATCCTAAAAATATTGGTTAGATTGTTAACTCTGTCCAATATTTTCAGAGGGCCACATGAGCATTTTCTTGGACCTTTTTGGAGCAATTTTTATTTAGGTCATTTCGAAAGTGATTCTGAGGGTTTCACAAATCCCCATTTCAAAATTAAAATGGAATTTAAACATGATGCACAATGACTAGCTAGCCTTAAGCATACCAGCACTAGGGATGTAACAACTCGCCCCCACTTGACAGAATCTCGTCCCGAGATTCAGGGGTCGACGGAAAGAAAGCGGGTACTCGAATAAGGCGATCTTCTCGCTCGGTAGCTTCTCTCTCGGAATGATGAGACCATCAACCTTGAGAAACTTGATATTCTCGACGTCGAGTAACACGTTCGCTTGATCAAGAATGCGAACCGGTACTCTCGGTAAGTGAGGTTATCTTGGAGATCAAGCGTTTAATGGTCCACTCCGCGGATAGGATCCGAGAAGCAACGCTGAGTTGAGAGGCGTGGAAGACATCATGAACTCGAGAAAGATGTGGGGTAGTTCCAACTGGTAGGCAACCTCTCCTCGTTTAGCGAGAATGCGAAAGGGCCAATGTAACAAGGAGCCAACTTGCCCTTGATACGAAACGATGGGTACCCTTTAAAGGAGTAACCCAAGGTAAGCCTTGTCGCCAACTTCATAAGCCACTTCCTTATGACGACGGTCATCTTGGCTCTTTGACGAGATTGGGCTGTTTTCAAATTCTCACGAATGATGCGAACTTGCTCTTCTGCCTCCTGGATCATGTCCGGTCCAAAGAATTGTCTTTCACCGGTTTCTGACCAGTTCAAAGGTGTTCGACATCTTCGTCCATAAAGAATCTCAAAAGGAGCTTTCTTGAGACTGGATTGATAGCTATTGTTATAAGCAAACTCGGCGAAGGAAGACATTTCTCCCAATCCATACCGAATGAGATAACATAAGCTCTAAGCATGTCTTGAGAATTTGGTTGACCCTTTCCACCGACCACTTGGTGAGGGTGGAAAGCGGTACTGAAGAAAAGATGGGTTCCCATGGCAGTTTGGAAACTCTCCCAGAAATGAGAAGTGAAAAGACTACCACGGTCTGAATTGATCTCTAGTGGAACACCATGGAGTGACACTATTCGAGAAATGTATAAGTCAGCGAGCTGACTAGCAGTGATACTCTCTCGAACAGGAAGGAAGTGAGCCACTTTGGAAAGACGATCAACGACTACAAAGATAGCATTATTCCCTTTCTTGGTCCTGGGAAAGCCGGTGATGAAATCCATACCAACTTTATCCCATTTCCACTCAGGAATAGCTAAGGGTTGAAGGGTGCCAGCAGGCCTTTGATGCTCTGCCTTAACGCGACGACAAACGTCACAGTTAGCAATAAACTGAGCGATTTCTCTCTTCATCCTAGTCCACCAGAACCTCTGGCGTAGGTCCTGATACATCTTAGTACTACCGGGATGAATTGTGAGAGGAGATTCATGCGCCTCCTTAAGAATCAGTTGTCGAAGATGTTGCTTCTTGGGGACCACCAGGCGGTGCCCAAAGAAAACGACACCTCGATCATCTATAGAGAAACTACCAGCAATACCCTTGGCAATGTTTCTCTTGATCCGGTAATCCCGTATCATGCTTCAGGCTTCTATGATATGATCCACCAGGTAGGTTTCGCCACCAAGGTAGAAAGGAATCCGTGAGGAGCAATGTGAAGGTTAAGCTTACAAAATTCCTCATGGAGAAGTGGTTGGCCTTGCTGCAACATGAGATTGTTGCAATAGGATTCTGACTTAACGCATCAGCCATGACATTGGCTTTGCCTGGGGTGTAGGTAATCCCTAGATCATAATCTGTGATCAACTCCAACCAACGTCTTTGTCTAAGGTTCAAATCTGGTTGGGTGAAGATATACCTGAGACTCTGGTGATCGATGTAGATCTCGCAACGTTTACCAAGAAGGTAATGTCGCCAGGTCTTGAGTGCATGGACTACGGCTGCAAGCTCTAGATCATGTGTAGGATAATTCTCCTCATGTGGATGCAACTGACGAGATGCATAGGCAATCACATGACGATCCTGCATAAGGATGCAACCTAGTCCCTGTCGTGAGGCGTCGCAGTAGATAACAAAGTCCTTAGTGAAATCCGGTGGCACTAGTATGGGAGCAGAAGTCAGGCGTCTTTTCAGTTCCTGAAAACTGTACTCACACTGTGGGGACCACTCAAACTTTTTATCTTTCTTGAGAAGTTCCGTGAGGGGTTTAGCTACTTTGGAGAAGTTTTCAACAAAGCGGCGACAATAGCTGGCTAGACCAAGGAAACTCCTAACTTGTTTAACGGTTTCAGGTGGAGTCCAATCAAGAACGGCCTGAACTCTCTCGGGATTGACAGCAATGCCCTTACCAGAGATTACGTGGCCCAGGTAGGTCACTTCTGGCAACCAAAATTCACACTTGGAGAATTTGGCATAAAGGCGGTGCTCTCTGAGTTTTTCTAGCACAAGTCTGAGATGTTCGGCATGCTCTTCCTCATTCTTCGAGTAAATAAGAATATCATCGAGGTAAACCACGACAAATTTATCTAAGTACTCCATGAAGATCGAGTTCATCAAGCGGAGAATGTAGCTGGGCGTTGGTTAGACCAAAGGACATGACGGTGTACTCATCTTGGCCGTAACGAGTGACAAAAGCTGTCTTGGGAATGTCTCCATTCCTGATCTTGATTTGATGGTAGCCTAACCTCAAATCCATCTTAGAAAAGACTGAGGATCCAGCGAGCTGATCATACAGGTCGTTGATCCTGGGGAGCGGATACTTGTTCTTTATCGTGACCAAATTAACGGGACGATAATCTACAACCATCCGGTCCGTACCATCCTTCTTCTTGACGAAGAGGGGCACGGGCAAGCCCAAGGAGAAGAACTAGGACGGATGAAACCCTTTTGCAAGGACTCATCAAGTTGTTTCTTAAGCTCGGCTAGTTCTAAGGGTGCCATCTTATAAGGTCTCCTAGAGATTGGGGCGGTTCACAGGATAAGATCTATGATTTAACTCTACATCTCTGTCGGTGGAACACCTGGCAGTTCCTCGGGAAAAACGTCCGGAAAGTCACGGACTACCGGGATATCTTCAAGGTCTGGAAGAGGGCTGGCATTAAGAGAATAGAGTTGATGCTTTGCAACCCTAGTGGAGACAGTGACTATCTTGCCAGATGGGTGTGTAAGCTGAACAGACCTAGTGAAACAATCAATCTTGGCATGATGAGCTGTCATCCAGTCCATACCCAAGATGATGTTAATATCTGAAGACTTGAGGGCTACAAGTGAGGCAAGGAATACAAGTCTGTCAACAAGGATTTCGTTACCATGGCTTATACAAGAAGTTTGCCATTTGGATCCAGGAGTTTGAATGACTAGCGGAGAGGGCATATCACAAAATGATATGTTGTGCAAGTTAGCATAGCTTTCAGAAATGAAGGAATGAGATGCTCCAGTATCAAATAGAACTGAGGCGGCATGACAATTAACAAGGAGTGTACCAAGAACGACATCCGGATCATCATGAGCGTCTTTAGCTGAGACGTGATGCACACATCCACGTTCAGCGGGAGCTGACTTGACACTGATCATCTTGCGTGATGGCTTAACACAGCCAACAGGCTTCTCGAGCTGGGGTGGAGCATAACTGACTTGAGAGCAGTCTCGTGCATAGTGTCCTGGCTCTCCGCATGTGAAGCAAGTCCCTGAAGTTGGACGTGGACCTGCATTGACAAGTGGTCTACTAATAGGCCTGGGTGGAGTATGTAACTGAACTGGGTGAGGCGCCATATGGGATGGCCTCGGTGAATATCCGGGTGGAAGAGCAGAGTTCGGAATCCAAATTCGGCGTTTCTGCGAACTAGAACCGGAGGATGAAACCAATTCACGGTGGTGCTTACGAGACTCCTCGTAGGTGAGCTGAGCTGTCTCTGCGTTAATGGCCTTGTTCACAAGAGCTTGGAATGTATCACAATGGTGCAGGTGGAGGTCACGACGCAACTTGGGGTTGAGACCCTTCCGGAACCTAGCCTGCTTCTTGGCGTCCGTGGACACTTCTTCTGTGGCATAACGGGCAAGGTTCTCAAACTCTCTGCTGTAAGCATCAACAGCCATCTCACTCTGGGTGAAACTACAGAACTCTTCTCTCTTGCGATCGATGAGGGCTTCAGGAATGTGATGCTCGCGAAAAGCCTCGGTGAAATCTCTCCAGGTTGGAATCTGACCAGCTGGAAGCATAGCCTCATAGTTCTGCCACCAAAGACTAGCATGACCTTCCAGGTGGTATGCAGCATAGGTGACCTTGTCATCTTCAGATACGTTTGCGGAACGCAGCTTATGAGTGATGCTACGAAGCCAGTCATCTGCATCGAGTGGCTCGATGGAATGATGAAAGGTAGGTGGGTGCAAGCGAATGAAGTCATGAATGGTTGCAAACCCTTTAGACTGATGTGCGGTGTTCTCCTCGTCACGCCAACAAACGGTTAGACTCACGCTTGTTCCTCTCCATTTCCAACATGAACCCTGTCAATGAAGGCTGGTCGGGAGGATCCTCATCCCTTCCATCTCCGTGGTTCTGGCTACGAGCAACAGAACTTCGCTTAACTGATGACATCCTGAGAAACGAAACCAAGGACGGAATCACATCACTACATACTGAAAATGTGGGACACTGATATTAGTAACTCTCGAACTCCTGGGGCAATTCCGGCAGCATAACGGCAGTAAAATGTTCAAAATGAAGCATTCTGCAAAATGGGGTAGCACCATACTCAACATCATCAATCAAAGGTTCTGGGATAATACTAAACATGCCATACCGAGGGTACTCGAAAACTGGGGTAAGACTCTGACCAACCAATCCTATGGGACTACGGAAATAGTAACACGTGATCCTAATAGACAGAAGAGATAGCCTAGTTCCTTAACCCCGTAGGAAAGATAGGACGACTCAGATCAGAGGCCATGAGGTAAAGGAGTAAAAGAGCCTTACGTTCCCTTCCACAATCAATTCCCCTATATAACTAAAGCATTTCTAGACTCAACTTGATCAGGTTGGCTTGGAAGTCCTCTGAGCAGTCAGCTCGATACCAAAGCTGTCGGGACCCGATCCTAAGTCACACCGATCTAGCATGTAACACATCATATCCCTTTGCGGCCTCACGCACGGTATCCCCACGGTGTCGCCTTACCATGGCCCGGACCGTTTATGTCTCTTGGCTCACGTATATGATAGTGCCGCTAGCATCCATATGACAAAGAACCCGGGCCGACATGGCTAGTCGTGAACCCAAAGCGGCGCTAACCTATGGGGACAGGCATACATGACTCATATCGAGCATGTCGGTCATCAACGTATATATTCGGGCTGTAGCACTGGGCTAACAGGACTCCGGTATCCCGGGCTGTAGCAGGCTAGGCAGGACTCCGAATAACACGTGTGACATTTCCCCGAAGGGACAGACATAGGAACGAAGTGAAACACATGCCGGCCAGTCAAGTGTCCAAGCAGTAGTGCTGGGCTAGCAGGACTCCGGTGAACCGGGCTGTAGCGGACTACTATCGCTCAGAAGCACGAGACTACATTTCCCCATAAGATAGGCTACCAAGGATAAACAACTAGGTTGTCGGATCCCACACATAGCAATACAAGTTACACGTACGCATAACATGCAAGTATGTGCTGTACAACATGGCATCACAACATAGCATAAACTCATATAGATAAAGGCTCGGAAGAGCCACATAGCAATAAATACAAACAGGGTCACATGACCCATCATTGAAACATACAAGCAACAAGCGGAAGCATTACATGTCTGAGTACAGACATCTACAAAAGAAAAAGGCTGAGAAGCCTGAATATTACAAGACCCTCCCAAGGGTACAAGATCGTAGCTGAGGTAACAAGCTACTCGTCGAAGTCCAAGCGGAACTACTAGTAAGACCGAAGTCTCCGCTGCAAAACATAAATAAAGCAACGTGAGTACAAAGGTACTCAGCAAGACTTACATCGATCCTATCATACATGCATTAGTGTCAAAGGTAATGTGGGGTTTAGTTGCAGCAAGCCAGCTTTGACTCTGTGGCTATCCTGTTCTCGACTACAAGAAACTCTTGAGGTGAGACAACGTGCACGAGTCCACTAATCACCACATCAATACACTACTACGGATTCATTCCCGTCTCCATACGAGAAGGCCATCCATAGCACTCACACTTGTCTTGAGCATTTTAGAGTATCCACTTCAAGTTGTCTATGTACCACGTAAGCATCCAAGAAGTCCATAACCGAGGACACGGCTATTCGAATAGATCATGATAACCCCGCAGGGTGTACTTCTTCACACGCTCTCGCCACTTACCGCCATATACACGTCATGTATCTCGGCAACCTTCAAGCGGAAGCCTGGCGAGGGTGTCGGCCACGACCTGACTAACCACACAAGACTCTAGTCCAGGCTTATCGCCTATTCGGGTTCCATCCGCAAGGAGATCCGGCCGGGGTGTCGCTCACGGCCCCAAACGATGTGAGCAGGGTTCCCAAGCCCACCATCCGGGTGCCACTTGGTACACCGTGCCACACATGCCTAGTCTGTCCCAAGCCCACCTGCGGGTGCCACTTGGTAGAAAAATAGCACTACCTACAAACACGAAACTAGTTGCGACTCACGGACAGAGATCAAGTTGATTAATAAGTCGAGAGGGGTCGAATTACGGAACAATGTGTGGTAGTATCGAGTCATTGGACAACATACATAGAACTCAGTGCTTAGGGACGGTTCGGTGAGACAACCCACCATGTACTCCTACATGGCCTCTCACCGCTACCTTTACCAAATCGTGTTCACACACTTCACTCTCAGCATCAGAACATAGAACTGTACTCCAATTCATTCCCAATGAATCAGACCTGACACAACTCTAAGCAATAGCAGGCATAGCATGGTAGGAACACAACATGGCTCAATCAACTCCTACACATGCTAGTGGGTTTTAACTATTTACTGTGGCAATGACAGGTCATGCAGAGGAATGGGTTCAACTACCGCAGCACAAAGTAGCAGATGAATCGTTGTTGTCCTCATGCAATAACTGAGAGCAGGAGCGAGAGAGTAGGGTTTTATCGAAATGAACAAGGGGGTTTGCTTGCCTGGTAAATCAACAAGGGAGGCACTGCTTCACAGACAGGTACTCCGGAACGTCTCCGGAGCAGGACCTATCGAGAAGGAACGGTGCCGGCAATCAATACACAATCATATGCAACAATATGATGCATGGACATGGCATGTAGATGTGATGCTGTTTGAGTTAATGCAACCGGTATTCGATTTGAATGAAGTCCATTTGAACCAAAGGTTCGAATGAAATTACAAAGTAAGCTCTTATAAGTGCCATTTTAGAGTTTCACTTATACAGCATGTATAAGTTGGTTTGTCAAGCATGAAACTAGTACAGATGGATAGATTGAATTTTTCTGATAATTTTTCATATATAAATTATTTCAATCTGAGCTACGGTTGAATTTCTATGAATTTTTGAAGTTTTGAATATATTCTGGAATTTCCTGATTTAAAATAATTCCAGAAAATAAAGTGTTGCGCCAGCATGACGTCATGCCTGCGTCAGCAGGTCAACTGCAGCTGGCCAGGGTCAAACCTGACGTGTGGGGGCCACACGTCAGTGACACGGGTTAACAGGGGGGTTAGTTTAGTTAATTAGTGATTAGGGGGGGCACTAGGGCCCACCGGTCAGTGTCAGGAGGGGTTAGGTTAGTTGGTGATTAGCCTTAAGCTAATCACCTGACGGCCGGACCCACGTGGCAGGCTCAGGCGACGGGGCTCGTCGCCGGCGGCCTCTGGACGCGGCGGAGTCCGCGCCACGGGCCACGGGGGCGGCGTCGGAGAGCACCGGGGCGTAGCCCGGCTCTCGCGATCTGTGGAACAGTGGGAGGCGGGGGCGGCGGAGCTCGCGGAGCAAGGCTGCGGGCGGCCGGAGTTCGGGCGCGAAGCGGGATCGGGCTGCGGGCACAGGAGGCCACTGAGGGGCTCGGCGGCACCCTCGTGGCACCAGGGAGCGCCTGAAGGGGGCTTGGTTTGGGCGGAGGCGGGCGAGGCGGCGACGGCGACATGGGCGGCGGCGGAGGCTTGGCCGTGGTGGGGAGGCGCTTCTGGCGTGGATAAGAGGGGAGAAGAAAGAGGAACAGCGGCGAAGCTCACGCGATCCGCAGAGCAACACAGCGGGGTCGGGAAGACTTGGTGACGGCGAATCGGCGTCGGCGGACGGCGAGCCGAGGAGGAAGACGAGGCGATAAGCGCGATGGAGGCCGTCCGGGTGCGTGGCTTGACGAGGAGGTAGCGGACGGCGGTGCGGAACTAACGGACACGGGAGAGGCGAGGGGAGACGGTGGCCACGGCGGCAAGCGGTGGCGCTCTCGGTGGCGTTGGTGCGGTGGGAGAGAGCTCGAGGGGAGGGGGAGGCGAGAGAGTGGGGAAGGACCGGCGCGCGTGGCGTCGCAGGATCGTCGAGCGGCGAGGGGAGGCCGGCAGGTAGGGAGGGAGGTGGCGTGGCGGGCGGCGGCCTGCGTCGAACACGCGCCCATCCCCCTGTCGGGGAGGAAGACGACAGGGGAGGGAGGCGGGCTGGGCCGGGGCTGGCCAGCTGGGCCGGCCGGGCCGCAGGAGCTGGGCCGCACAGGAGCTAGGCGCCGGGTAAACAGGTAAGTTTACCTATTTCGTTTCCTTTTCTATTTTCTGACATTTGTTTTGGTTTATTTAAAATACCAAACTAATTTATTTAATTATGCCAATTTTTGCAGGAGCTTACTATATTATTCCAGAGCTCCTCAACAAAAGGGCACAATTTTGGACAATATTTTATATATATTAAAATATATATCCAAGCAAATATTTACCGTATTAATTCCAAATGCCCAAACTAAATACTTATGAGATCCTAAAAATATTGGTTAGATTGTTAACTCTGTCCAATATTTTGAGAGAACAGATGAGCATTTTCTTGGACCTTTTGGAGCAATTTTATTTAGGTCATTTCAAAGTGATTCTGAGGGTTTCACAAATCCCCATTTCAAAATTAAAATGGAATTTAAACATGATGCACAATGACTAGCTAGCCTTAAGCATACCAGCACTAGGGATGTGACATGACTACACCAGTCAAAGCCACTGTTGTAAGTCCTTAATCCTCATGCCTTTTAACTACTACTTACTCTGACTTGTGCCTTGAACTGCATGGTTTGCAGCCAATGTCTATTACTCTTTTCAATTTTATACACAATTGTCTTAGCGTATCATTGCACCATACAAGGTTTAAAAGGGAGGAGTGATGTTCCTTTGATCTTGACCAGTAATCTAGTTCCGCTTGGACTTTCCCACACAACGTTACAATTGCCTGTTTGTCTATTCTCAGTTGTTTTGTGATATGAATGATGTCATACTATGCTTACCGTATTATAAACTTCATCTCTTTATCCTTAGCCCTCAATACAATGTGAAGAAATAGACAATACATTAGCGACGGTACATGGTCATATGTTTGGAACCTGGTTTTATTATGTACTTTGCAATAAAATACAACTAATATTTTACATGGGTTCACTAGAATAAGTGTTGTATATAGACCAAAGCTATTTTGTTTGGTTTTGTTGCCTCCTTAATATCTTCTATTCTGGTACTACTAATGTGAAACCTCAACTTTTCAGCGAGCTATGGAAAAAATGGTGGAACCGCCACCTTCTGAAGGTGGCGAGGCAACTATAACCGCAATGTCAGCTCTTTACTCAGTGGGTCAGATACTGTCCACTAACAATGCCAAAAGCACGTTCTGCGTATCTTGGGTTGGTTGTTAAGGCAATATCGTCCAAACTGCCTCATGATCAAGATATGCAAGCTCAAAGCAATGTTGTATCTGCGCTCCAGACACAAGTCCATTCCCTAACAGAGGCCCTTTGTGAAACAAGGAGAAACATTGCTCAATGTCGTCAAGAGATGCATGGTTTTGAAACCAGACTATCAGACATTTGCTATGTTGTTCAGGAGCCTAGGGGAAATGAAGGCGAGGGTTATGGTGCTCCATCAGACAATACATCATGAAAACGTAACAGTCAGGTCAAATGAACCGAGCTTCTGAACTTCTGGTGGTGCATTTATCTGCTAGACCGTTAAGTTTTATGCCAACCTTCCTTTTGTTATATAGTTGTAATTTGTTTTGGTGCGATACAAATTTTATTCTTAACGTGCAGCCACCGGCTGAAGAAAACAGCAAGCCATTTTTTTATAGTGTAGGGTGTTCCCTATATTTGCACTAGTGGCGATCTTTGATACCGAGTGGATGTAATCTGTGCAATCGCCTTAATAGGCTAGCATTAGTTTCAGCCTTATTTATTTCCTAGTCTTCTTTTTCCCTGGTTTGCTAGTGGCCACAACTACCCATGGGCCATATACGGGCCGTAGGAACCATGGGTCTCCTACGGGCCATCGATAAATGGGCCTGTAATCGGTGGGCCTCGGGCCGTCGAGAAATGAGCCTATAATCGGTGGGCCTCGGGCCGTCGGATAAATGGGTCTACATGGGCCGTAATCGGGCGTAATTGGTATCGGCCCAGCACGGTAACGGGCCGTTAACATGCCGTAGGACTGCAAAAGCTTAATTCTGTCACAGGCATAACGGGTCGTTAATGGGCTAGAATATAGGACGGTCTAGCCAGAAACGGGCCGACTCTTGCCATGGGCCGAATTTGGCACATTAGGGTAACAGGCCAGTAACGAGCCGACTCTTGCCATGGGCCTAATTTGGCCCATTTGGGGAACATGCCAGTAACGGGCCGACTCTTGCCATGGGTCGAATTTGGCCCATTAGGGAACAGCCGATGTGGTAGGAATGTCGAGGGCGAAAAGGAGCCCAAGAACGTATGGGCCGTCAATAGGCCGAAAGCTAACACGGGCTGGAAACGGACCATGTAAATCACGAGTCGTTAACGGGTACAAAGGAAACTACTGTTCATTATGGGCTAGAGTCACCGTGGGCCTGTAATGGGCCGAAAGATACGAAGGCCTTATATGGGCCAAAAGACGTCGTGGGCCATACAGGGGCTGAAAGTGAAATGGGATGGTGTTATATTCGACGGCCCACATGACTTTGTTGGGCCGATTTCCTTTAGTACCTAACAGGCCGTGAGTTAACGGGCCGTAAAATGGGCTATTTGTGAAGAGACCGTTAACAGGCTTTTCATGGGCCAGCCCGTTAACTTTTGACCAAGTCAAGCGAATTGGCTTTGTAAGCTAAATGGGGCGATGGTGGGCCGTGGCACGTGTCGACATATCATAGGCGCCTATCGACCCAATGACAAGGCGACACGTGTTTACGTCCGGCCAATAAGAATTTTACACATGGAAATTTCCCATTGGTCGGGCTTTAACGGGTTATCGGATCCAAAACCCGACCCGATAGCTTAACGGCGTTCGTTACGGTGGATGCCGCGTGTCGGTCACCCTTGACGAAAACACTTACGTGGACGCGCGATTTATCGTCATGGAAGTGGACAATTCCGTGATGATAATTTTGGTAATGTCATGGAACACTTCTACGACAGCACATGTATGACTATCTTGATTCTGTCATAATTTTTTCATGCATGTACATGCATGACAAAAAACGCGACCTACTGTGACAAACACGTATCATCACGGAAGTGTATTTTTTTTGTAGTGTTCCCTAGTGGCACCCGGCGAATCGTCTGGAGTTTGATATGTAGCGAAGAGGGATGGCTCCAGAGGGGTCGAAGTAGTTGCCGGGTCGGATGAGTGGAGTTGCACCGGTGCAGCAGGCGTCTGTGCAGTCGACCCCGACGGACGATCAGTCGTCAATGGGCTAGCGAATGTGACGTTAGTCCGAACTGTCGCCTCAGGCGCCGGTGTCGACTGAGGGACTTGGACTTCAAGCTTCCTCCTGCTCGAGCCTCCACTCTTGTTCTTCCTCTCCTGTAGAGGCACTTCTTCTTCTTCGTTGTCAGGAAGCACAACGATATCTTGCGGAGCTACATAAGAAGAGAAGTATCAAATTTTCAGTCAATCGACCACCCACTCGACTAAACAGAACTCGGTCAAACGAACTTACCAGCTCGTGAGGTGGCCTCTTCATCTCTCGGTGCCTTGTCAATGTCCATGTCAGTGGCAGCAGAGGTGGGGCTGGAAGGACACAAGAATTGGTCGGTCAGATCAAAGAAAACCTTCAGTCGACTTAGGGAAACACAAACAAGATACCCACCCTGAGGCAACGGGGACGTCCATCTTGATTCGCGGCAATGTCTTCCGGGTCTTGGAGGGAGCAACTTTAGGCTGCTTGGCCACCTTCTCCGTCGACTCCGGAGTCGATGTCCGAGTGCGCTTCTGAGTATTGGCACTCGGACCCACGCATTTCCCGCGCCCGCCGACCGGATCATGCTGCTGTTTGGATCGACGTTCAGAGCGTGGCGGCGAGTCGGCTTCCTCCTCCTTGTCTGATTCCTCGCTCTCCTCCTCCTCGTCGTCTTCCTGAGAATCCCACTCGGCACTATCTTCCGCGCTGTCCTCCCCCTCCTGGGCCTGTTCCAAAGCTTGTTCACCATTGGGCATCGAATGCATCTCAGTGAACACCTACAGAACAAATTGGCCGAACAAGAGTCGGTCAATATCAAGTGCAGTTGGAGCATGAATGAGAAGCAGTCGGAATGAAAAGCGTACCTTGTCGGGTGGGTTTACGCTGCTAAAGGGAACGACTCGCCTAGATCCTCTGGGATTGTCCTGATTGCATGTGATGCTCCTCAGCCACAGAGCTACTGTTTCAGACGTCACTTCTTCTAGATGGACCTGAGCGGTGTCGTTTGGCCCGGAATATAGCCACATCGGGTGATCGTGGGCCTGGAGAGGCTGGATGCGTCGACTGAGGAACACCTCCAATAGATCCAGACCCGTAACACCATCATTGATAAGCTGAACCACCCTATCCACCAACATCCTCGTCTCCATGGTCTCGCCCGCAGTCACTTTCAGTGGAGCAGGAGTCTGGACCGGTCAAACGAGAAGTGGGGGAGGCCGGTCGACTGACCTGGAGCCACGGCATCCTGGCAATAGAACCAAGTCGACTGCCAGCCTCTAACAGAGTCAGGAAGAGTCATGGAAGGAAAGGCACTCCCTTTTCTCTTTTGGATACCTAACCCCCACACATCTGGATGACATGGGTTTTCGAGTCACTCGACTTCGCCTTTTTTACCGATTGGGAATGAATGGTGAAGATGTGTTCGAAAAGACCCCAGTGCGGTCGACACCTCAAGAAGTTCTCACACATCGACATGAAAGCAGCTAAATACGTGATGGTGTTGGGGGAGAAATGGTGGAGTTGAGCGCCGAAAAAGTTCAGGAACCCCCGAAAGAAAGGATGCGGGGGAAGCGAAAAGCCGCGGTCGACGTGGGTGGCGAGCAGAACGCACTCACCCGGTCGAGGCTGAGGACTCATCTCCCCCTACGGCAGCCTCGCCGCTCCCTTGGCGATTAGCCCTGACTCCGCCTGCTCGTCCAGGTCCGCCTGCCGAATCGAAGACCGGATCCAATTGCCCGGGATCCAGCCCATCGGCAGCCCCGCGCGCGACGATGACCCGCGTTGCTGCTTCTTGCCCTTCGCCACCTCCTTCATCTTCTTTGCGCGCTCTAGCGCCGCCGTCTTGTTCTTAACCATGGCGACGGGGCAGCGGCGTCGAAGCGGAAGAGTAAGGTGCGGTGGAGAAGTGGAGAAAGAAGAAGGAAGAGAAGATGTGCACTGTGCGGACGCCTCGGTCCGGTCACCTTATAAGAGATTATTTCCGAGTGACTGACGCATGGGACCGGACGATCCCGTCAAATCCCGCAACAGTCGCGCGCAGCGTACGTGGCGAAAGAGGCGGCGCGGGAATCGATGAATCACTGTTTATCCGCTCCGCCCACTTCGGCACTCCCCGTCCGGCGCGCTTCCCCAAAATTTCGTATCCCGTGAAATCCGGGATACACTGTAGACAATCACGCCCAGGATCCCGCGCTCCAACACAACACTCGGCACATAAGATCAACAGTTCACTCGACTGTCCACGGAATGGATCAAGGTGACTGAGTCGACACCAAATACCGACGCAGGCGTTCGGACTTGCAGAAAGCATTCGCGAGGTCCCAAAGCTCGGAACAGGTTCAATTTCAGCCTACTTTGCACTCGCACCATAATCCATTCGGGGGCTATTGATGAGGATACCGACCTGGGGTAGGGTCATAGGCCTGACCTACACGTCCTACCCAAGGTCACTACCCCAGAAGATAAGAAGACCAAGAATCCACTCGACGATGTAATCACTCGACCGTCATTCCCCACCTTCACTCGACCATATGGGGAATCACTCGACTATATCGAAGACCAGGAGTCGGAAGAACGCACAATGGCTGGGCATTCACTCCTTAGGCTTCATGAGCATTAAGAACATTTAAGACTGCCGTTACCTGTAATGCCCTCACTTTATGTACACTATGCTCTTTGTAATGGAGGTGGGCGGGTGTCCTGCCGCACTCTATATAAGCCATCCCCTCCTCTGGGACAAGGGTTCGCACCTCTGTAATACAACACGCATAATCCAATCGACCGCCTCCGGGCACCGAGACATAGGGCTATTACTTCCTCCGAGAAGGGCCTGAACTCGTAAACCTCGTGTGTACATCTTCGCCATAGCTAAGTGTTGGGAACGTAGTAATTTCAAAAAATTTCCTACGATCACGCAAGACCATGGTGATGGCATAGCAACGAGAGGGGAGAGTGTCCGTCCACGTACCCTCGTAGACCGAAAGCGGAAGCGTTATAACAACGCGGTTGATGTAGTCGTGCGTCTTCACGATCCGACCGATCCAAGCACCGAGCGTCACGGCACCTCCGAGTTCTGCACGTTCAGCTCGATGGCGATCCCGGACTCCGATCCAGCAAAGTGTCGGGGATGAGTTCCGTCAACCTGACGGCGTGGTAGCGATGTTGATGCTCCACCGCGCGGGCTTCGCCTAAGCTCATGACGATATGACTTCTCCGGCGCGAGGCTTCTCCTAAGCTCGCGACAATATGACGAAGTGGAATATGGTGGAAGGGGCACCGCTTGCGGCTAAGGCAAGATCCGTAGATCAACTTGTGTGTCAGGGTGCCCCCTGCCCCGTATATAAAGGAGGGAGGGAGGAGGAGGCCGGCCCTAGTAGGCGCGCCATGGGAGTCCTACTCCCACCGGAGTAGGATTCCCCTTCCTAATCCAACTAGGAGTCCTTCCATGTATTGGGAGTAGGAGACAAGTAAGGGAAGGAAAAGGAGAAGGAAGGAAGGCGCCCCCTCCTAGTCCAATTCGGACTAGTCCAAGGGGGGCGGCGGCCACCCTTTGGCCCTTTTCTCCTTTCCCGTATGGCCCATTAAGGCCCAATACGAATTCCGTAACTCTCCGATACTCGAAAAATACCGAATCACTCGGAACCTTTCCGAACTCCGAATATAGTCGTCAATATATCGATCTTTACGTCTCGACCATTTGAGACTCCTCGTCATGTCCCGATCTCATCCGGGACTCGAACTCCTTCGGTACATCAAAACTCATAAACTCATAATAAAGCTGTCATCGAAACCTTAAGCGTGCGGACCCTACGGGTTCGAGAACTATGTAGACATGACCTAGAACTATTCTTGGTCAATAACCAATAGCGGGACCTGGATGCCCATATTGGTTCCTACATATTCTCGAAGATCTTTATCGGTCAAACCGCATAACAACATCGTTGTTCCTTTGTCATCGGTATGTTACTTGCCGAGATTCGATCGTCGGTATCCAATACCTAGTTCAATCTCGTCACCGGCAAGTCTCTTTACTCGTTCTGTAATGCATCATCCCGTAACAGTCACATTGCTTGCAAGGCTTATAATGATGTGCATTACCGAGAGGGCCCAGAGATACCTCTCCGACAATCGGAGTGACAAAACCTAATCTCGAAATCGCCAACCCAACATGTACCTTTGGAGACACCTGTAGTACTCCTTTATAATCACCCAGATTACGTTGTGACGTTTGGTAGCACCAAAGTGTTCCTCCGTGGCAGGAGTTGCATAATCTCATAGTTACAGGAACATGTATAAGTCATGAAGAAAGCAATAGCAACACACTAAGCGATCAAGTGCTAAGCTAACGGAATGGGTCATGTCAATCAGATCATTCAACTAATGATGTGACCTTGTTAATCAAATAACAACTCCTTGTTCATGGTTAGGAAACATAACCATCTTTGATTAACAAGCTAGTCAAGTAGAGGCATACTAGTGACATCTTGTTTGTCTATATATTCACACATGTATTATGTTTCCGTTAATACAATTCTAGCATGAATAATAAACATTTATCATGGTATAAGGAAATAAATAATAACTTTATTATTGCCTCTAGGGCATATTTCCTTCAGTCTCCCACTTGCACTAGAGTCAATAATCTAGTTCACATCATCATGTGATTCAACACTAATATTCACATCGTATGTGATTAACACCCATAGTTCACATCGTCATGTGACCAACACCCAAAGGGTTTACTAGAGTCAATAATCTAGTTCACATCGCTATGTGATTAACACCCAAAGAGTACTAAGGTATGATCATGTTTTGCTCGTGAGAGAAGCTTAGTCAGCGGGTCTGTCACATTGAGCCGTATCTATTTTGCAAATATTCTATGTCTACAATGCTCTTGCGGAGCTACTCTAGCTAATTGCTCCCACTTTCAATATGTATCCAGATTGAGACTTTAGAGTCATCTGGATCAGTGTAAAACTTGCATCGATGTAACTCTTTCTGACGGGCCTTTTATCACCTCCATAATCGAGAAATATTTCCTTAGTCCTTACTAAGGATGTTCTTGACCAATGTCCATGATCTACTCCTAGATCACCATTGTACTCCTTGCCAAATTCAGAGCAAGGTACACAATAGGTCAGTACATAGCATAGCATACTTTATAGAACCTATGGTGAGGCATAGGGAATGACTTTCATTCTCTTTTCTATTTTCTGCCGTGGTCGGGATTTTGAGTCTTACTCAATTTCACACCTTTGCAACACAGGCAAGAACTTTTCTTTGACTGTTCCATTTTGAACTACTTCAAAATCTTGACAAGGTATATATTTATTGAAAAAACTTATCAAGCGTCTTGATCTATCTCTATAGATCTTGATGCTCAATATGTAACAGCTTCACGAGGTCCTTCTTTGAAAACTCCTTTCAAATACTCCTTTATGCTTTGCAGAATAATTCTACATTATTTCCGATCAACAATATGTCATTCACATATACTTATCGAAATGCTGTAGTGCTCCCACTCACTTTCTTGTAAATCTGAGGCTTCTCCAAAAGTCTGTATAAAACCATATCTTTGATCAACTCATCAAAGCGTATATTCAACTCGAGATGCTTGCACCAGTCCATTGATGGATCGCTGGAGCTTTGCACATTTTGTTAGCTCCTTTAGGATTGACAAAAACTTCTGGTTGCATCATATACAACTCTTCTTTAATAAATCCATTAAAGAATGTAGTTTTGCCATCCATTTGCCAGATTTCATAAAATGTGGCAATTGCTAACATGATTCGACAGACTTAAGAATCGCTACAGTTGAGAAAATCTCATTTGTAGTCAACACCTTGAACTTGTCGAAAACCTTTTTGCGACAAGTCGAACTTTGTAGATAGTAACACTACTATCATCATCTATCTTCCTCTTGAAGATCCATTTATATAATATGGCTTGCCGATCATTGGGCAACTCCATCAAAGTCCATACTTTGTTCTCATACATGGATCCTATCTCAGATTTCATGGCCTCAAGCCATTTCGCGGAATCTGGGCTCATCATCGCTTCCTCATAGTCCGTAGGTTCATCATGGTCTAGTAACATGACTTCCAGAACATGATTACCGTACCACTCTGGTGCGGATTTTACTCTGGAAGACCTACGAGGTTTGGCAGCAACTTGATCTGAAGTTTTATGATCATCATCATTAACTTCCTCACTAATTGGTGTAGGAATCACTGGAACTGATTTCCGTGATGAACTACTTTCCAATAAGGGAGAAGGTACAATTACCTCATCAAGTTCTACTTTCCTCCCACTCACTTCTTTCGAGAGAAACTTCTTCTCTAGAAAGGATCCATCTTAGCAACGGAAAAACTTGCCTTCGGATCTGTGATAGAAGGTGTACCCAATAGTCACCTTTGGGTATTCTATGAAGACGCACTTCTCCGATTTGGGTTAGAGCTTATCATGTGAAAACTTTTTTCATATAAGCATCACAACTCCAAACTTTAAGAAACGACAGCTTAGGTTTCTTGCTAAACCATAGTTCATACGGTGTCATCTCAGCGGTTTAGATGGTGCCCTATTATCGTGAATGCAGCTGTCTCTAATGCATAACCCCAAAACGATAGTGGTAAATCGGTAAGATACATCATAGATCGCACCATATCCAATAAAGTTCGGTTATGACGTTCGGACACACCATTATGCTGTGGTGTTCCAGGTGGCGTGAGTAGTGAAACTATTTCACATTGTTTTAACTGAAGGCCAAACTCGCAACTCAAATATTTTTCCTCTGCGATCATATCGTAGAAACTTTATTTTCTTGTTATGATGATTTTCCACTTCACTCTGAAATTCTTTGAACTTTTCAAATGTTTCAGATTTGTGTTTCATCAAGTAGATATACCTATATCTGCTCAAATCATCTTGTGAAGGTCAAAAAATAACGATACTTGCCACGAGCATCAACACTCATTGGATCGCATACATCGGTATGTATTATTTCCAATAAGTTAGTAGCTTGTTCCATTGTTCCGGATAACGGAGTTTTAGTCATTTTGCCCAAAAGGCACGGTTCACAAGCATCAAATGATTCATAACCAAGTGATTCCGAAAATCCATCTTTATGGAGTTTCTTCATGCGCTTTACACCGATATGACCCAAACGGCAGTGCCACAAATAAGTTGCACTATCATTATTAACTTTGCATCTTTTGGCATCAATATTATGAATATGTGTATCACTACGATCGAGATCCAATGAACCATTTTCATTGGGTGTGTAACCATATAAGGTTTTATTCATGTAAACAGAACAACAATTTATTCTCTTACTTAAATGAATAACCGTATTGCAATAAACATGATCAAATCATATTTATGCTCAACACCAAATAACACTTATTTAGGTTCCACACTAATCCCGAAAGTATAGGGAGTGTGCGATGATGATCATATCAATCTTGGAACTACTTCCAACACTCATCGTCACTTCCCCTTCAACTAGTCTCTGTTTATTCGTAACTCCTGTTTGAGTTACTAATCTTAGCAACGAGCAGTATCAAATACTCAGGGCTACTATAAACACTAGTAAGGCACACATCAATAACCTGTATATCAAATATAACCTTGTTCACTTTGCCATCCTTCTTATCCACCAAATATTCAGGGGTAGTTCGCTTCCGGTGACCAGTTCCATTGCAGCAAAAGTACTCGGTCTCGGGCTTAGGTCTAGACTTGGGCTTCTTCACTCGAGCAGCAACTTGCTTGCCGTTCCTTTTGAAGTTCCCTTCTTCCCTTTGCCATTTTCCTTGAGACTAGTGGTCTTGTCAACCATCAACACTTGATGTTTTCTTGATTTCTACCTTCGCCGATTTTAGCATCGCGAAGAGCTCGAGAATCTTTTTCGTCATCCCTTGCATACTATAGTTCATCACGAAGTTCTACTAACTTAGTGATGGTGACTAGAAAATTCTGTCAATCACTATCTTATCTGGAAGATTAACTCCCACTTGATTCAAGCGATTGAAGTACTCAGACAATCTGAGCACATGCTCACTAGTTGAGCGATTCTCCTCCATCTTTTAGCTATAGAACTTGTTGGAGACTTCATATCTCTCAACTCGGGTATTTGCTTGAAATATTAACTTCAATTCCTGGAACATCTCATATGGTCCATGACGTTCAAAACGTCTTTGAAGTCGATTCTAAGCCGTTAAGCATGGTGCACTAAACTATCAAGTAGTCATCATATTGAGCTAATAAGCGTTCATAACGTCGTATCTGCTCATATTGAGCTAGCCAAGCGTTCATAACGTCGCATCTGCTCCTGCAATAGGTCTGTCACCTAGCGGTGCATTAAGGACATTATTCTTCTGCGCAGCAATGAGGATAAACCTCAGATCACGGATCCAATCCGCATCATTGCTACTAACATCTTTCAATACAATTTTCTCTAGGAACACATATGAAAACATAGGGAAGCAACAACGCGAGCTATTGATCTACAACATAATTTGCAAAATACTACCAGGACTAAGTTCATGATAAATTAAAGTTCAATTAATCATATTACTTAAGAACTCCCACTTAGATAGACATCTCTCTAGTCATCTAAGTGATCACGTGATCAAATCAACTAAACCATGTCCGATCATCACGTGAGATGGAGTAGTTTCAATGGTGAACTTCACTATGTTGATCATATCTACTATATGATTCACGCTCGACCTTTCGGTCTCGTGTTCGAGGCCATATCTGTTATATGCTAGGCTCGTCAAGTTTAACCTGAGTATTCGCGTGCGCAACTGTTTTGCACCCGTTGTATTTGAGCGTAGAGCCTATCACACCCGATCATCACGTGGTGTCTCAGCACGAAGAACTTTCGCAGCGGTGCATACTCGGGAGAACACTTCTTGATAATTTTAGTGAGAGATCATCTTATAATGCTACCGTCAATCAAAGCAAGATAAGATGCAAAAGGATAAACATCACATGCAATCAATATAAGTGATATGATATGGTCATCATCATCTTGTGCTTGTGATCTCCATCGCCGAAGCTTACCGTCATGATCACCATCGTCACCGGCGCGACACCTTGATCTCCATCGTAGCATCGTGGTCGTCTAGCCAACTATTGCTTCTCGACTATCGCTACTCCTTAGTGATAAAGTAAAGCAATTACATAGCGTTGCATTTCATACAATAAGCGACAACCATATGGCTCCTGCCGATTGCCGATAACTTCGGTTACAAAACATGATCATCTCATACAATAAAATATAGCATCACGTCTTGACCATATCACATCACAACATGCCCTGCAAAAACAAGTTAGGCGTCCTCTACTTTGTTGTTGCAAGTTTTACGTGGCTGCTACGGGCTGAGCAAGAACCGTTCTTACCTCGCATCAAAACCACAGCGATACTTCGTCAAATAGACTCCGTTTTAACCTTCTCAAGGACGGGCGTATGCCTCGATTCAACTAAAGTGAGAGAGCAGACACCGCCGGTCACCTTTAAGCAACGAGTGCTCGGGCGGTGAAACCAGTCTCGCGTAAGCGTCTGGCGTAATGTCGGTCCGGGCCGCTTCATCTCACAATACCGCTGAACCAAAGTATGACATGCTGGTAGGCAGTATGACTTATATCGTCCACAACTCACTTGTGTTCTACTCGTGCACATGACATCAACGCATAAAACCAGGCTCGATACCACTTGTTGGGAGCGTAGTAATTTCAAAAATTTCCTCACGATCACGCAAGACCATGGTGATGGCATAGCAGCGAGAGGGAGAGTGTCCGTCCACGTACCCTCGTGAACCAAAGCGAGCGTTATAACAACGCGGTTGATGTAGTCGTGCGTCTTCACGATCCGACCGATCCAAGCACCGAGCGTCGGCACCTCCGAGTTCGCACCGTTCAGCTCGATGGCGATCCCGGACTCGATCCAGCAAAGTGTCGGGATGAGTTCCGTCAACCTGACGGCGTGGTGGCGATGTTGATGCTCCACGGCGCGGGGCTTCGCCTAAGCTCATGACGATATGACTTCTCCGGCGCGGGGCTTCTCCTAAGCTCGCGACAATATGACGAAGTGGAATATGGTGGAAGGGGCACCGCACACGGCTAAGGCAAGATCCGTAGATCAACTTGTGTGTTCAGGGTGCCCCCTGCCCCGTATATAAAGGAGGGAGGGAGGAGGAGGCCGGCCCTAGTAGGCGCGCGCCATGGGAGTCCTACTCCCACCGGAGTAGGATTCCCCCTTCCTAGTCAACTAGGAGTCCTTCCATGTATTGGGAGTAGGAGACAAGTAAGGGGAAGGGAAAAGGAGAAGGAAGGAAGAGCGCCCCCTCCTAGTCCAATTCGGACTAGTCCAAGGGGGCGGCGGCCACCCTTTGGCCCTTTTCTCCTTTCCCGTATGGCCCATTAAGGCCCAATACGAATTCCCGTAACTCTCCGATACTCCGAAAAATACCGAATCACTCGGAACCTTTCCGAACTCGAATATAGTCGTCAATATATCGATCTTTACGTCTCGACCATTTGAGACTCCTCGTCATGTCCCCGATCTCATCCGGGACTCCGAACTCCTTCGGTACATCAAAACTCATAAACTCATAATAAAACTGTCATCGAAACCTTAGCGTGCGGACCCTATGGGTTCGAGAACTATGTAGACATGACCTAGAACTATTCTTGGTCAATAACCAATAGCGGGACCTGGATGCCCATATTGGTTCCTACATATTCTCGAAGATCTTTATCGGTCAAACCGCATAACAACATCGTTGTTCCTTTGTCATCGGTATGTTACTTGCCGAGATTCGATCGTCGGTATCCAATACCTAGTTCAATCTCGTCACCGGCAAGTCTCTTTACTCGTTCTGTAATGCATCATCCCGTAACCAACTCATTGGTCACATTGCTTGCAAGGCTTATAATGATGTGCATTACCGAGAGGGCCCAGAGATACCTCTCCGACAATCGGAGTGACAAAACCTAATCTCAAAATACGCCAACCCAACATGTACCTTTGGAGACACCTGTAGTACTCCTTTATAATCACCCGATTCGTTGTGACGTTTGGTAGCACCAAAGTGTTCCTCCGGTAAACGGGAGTTGCATAATCTCATAGTTACAGGAACATGTATAAGTCATGAAGAAAGCAATAGCAACACACTAAACGATCAAGTGCTAAGCTAACGGAATGGGTCATGTCAATCAGATCATTCAACTAATGATGTGACCTTGTTAATCAAATAACAACTCCTTGTTCATGGTTAGGAAACATAACCATCTTTGATTAACAAGCTAGTCAAGTAGAGGCATACTAGTGACATACTGTTTGTCTATATATTCACACATGTATTATGTTTCCGGTTAATACAATTCTAGCATGAATAATAAACATTTATCATGGTATAAGGAAATAAATAATAACTTTATTATTGCCTCTAGGGCATATTTCCTTCACTAAGGTCTTGCCTCTCCATACCTACCCCCCTTTCTACTGTCAGACTTAGAACCACGACACTACCTAGTATCTGAAAATTGCAGTTTATTGAAACGGGTAGGAAGCATAGGAAGCAAGGGAAAATGTTGAAAGATACAGCAGTAGCGCGGGAATAGGAAAGCGCCACAGCTAATTAATAGTAGCACATTCCCGAGAAGCGCTACTGATATAGTCGGTAGTATTAGCGCGGGTATAGACCGCGCTACTACTAACAGTTAGCTGTAGCGCTGTAGTAGTAGCGTGACCACCCGCGCTGCTGATAGCCTCAAAACCCGCGCTAGTAATAGGGTTTTCCCTAGTACACTACAAAAAAAAGACACATCCGTGACATTTTGGACCGAACAAAAATCTTTTCTGTGATACTTATGCCACTTCTATGACGATAATTGTGACAAAACCCGGTATCATCATAGATGTTGTGGGGTCCTACTTCTATGACAAAAAATCATGACAAAAAATGGGCTTTTCGTCCTGGGCGGGTCGGAGACGCAGCTGCATGACATTCTTTGGGCCGTCCATGATGGAAAAAACTGTGGTAGAAGCGAGGGCGCGGAAAATATCGAGGAGTCCCCGGTTACGGTGGGTGGTCGGGGGCCGAGCGATGCGCCTTTCTCTCGTATTTACGCGCGTGTGTGGGAGGCGTTGGGCTCTAACTGAACCCGAGTGAGGCGTTGGGCTCTAACTTGTGACGCCCCCGATTCAATCGTACACTAATCATACACGCAAACGTGTACGATCAAGATCAGGGACTCACGGGAAGATATCACAACACAACTCTAAAGTAAAATAAGTCATACAAGCATCATAATACAAGCCAGGGGCCTCGAGAGCTCGAATACAAGTGCTCGATCATAGACAAGTCAGCGGAAGCAACAATATCTGAGTACAGACATAAGTTAAACAAGTTTGCCTTAAGAAGGCTAACACAAACTGGGATACAGATCGAAAGAGGCGCAAGCCTCCTGCCTGGGATCCTCCTAACTACTCCTAGTCGTCGTCAGCGGGCTGCACGTAGTAGAAGGCACCTCCAGTGTAGAAGGAGTCATCGTCGACGGTGGCGTCTGGCTCCTGAACTCCATCGTCTGGTCGCAGCAATCGGGTAAAGAAAGGGGGAAAAGGGGGAACAAGGCAGCCGTGAGTACTCATCCAAAGTACTCGCAAGCAAGGAGCTACACTACATATGCATGGATATATGTGTAAAGGGCCATATCGGTGGACTGAACTGCAGAATGCCAGAATAAGAGGGGGATAGCTAATCCTGTCGAAGACTACGCTTCTGGCAGCCTCCGTCTTGCAGCATGTAGAAGAGAGTAGACTGAAGTCCTCCAAGTAGCATCGCATAGCATAATCCTACCAGGCGATCCCCTCCTCGTCGCCCTGTTAGAGAGCGATCACCGGGTTGTATCTGGCACTTGGAAGGGTGTGTTTTATTAAGTATCCGGTTCTAGTTGTCATAAGGTCAAGGTACAACTCCAAGTCGTCCTATTACCAAAGATCACGGCTATTCGAATAGATTAACTTCCCTGCAGGGGTGCACCACATAACCCAACACGCTTGATCCCATTTGGCCGGACACACTTTTCTGGGTCATGCCCGGCGCGGAAGATCAGCGCGTCGCAGCCCCAGCTAGGCCAGCAGAGAGGTCAACACGCGGTCTAAACCTAAGCGCCACGAGTGCAGGCCCATCGCCCTTAGCACACCTGCATGTTGTGAACAGCGGCGGAAGCGAACTAGCTCCCTTAATACAAGAGCGAGCTTACGTTCCAATCCGGCGTCGCGCCGCTTCGATCGGCCGGCGTCCACGAAGGCTTGGCTGATACCACGGCGTCGAGTGCCCATATCTTTCCCACGTAGTTGGTTAGTGCGTATAGACCAAATGGCGGACTCAGATCAAATACCAAGAACTTCGTTAAGCGTGTTAAGTATCATGAGCGCCCGAACAGGGCCAGGCCCACCTCTCTCCTAGGCGGTCTCAACCTGCCCTTTCGCTCCGCCACAAAGTAACAGTCGGGGGCCGTCGGGAACCCAGGCCCACCTCTACCGGGATGGAGCCACCTGTCCTTTCAGCCCCCATCTCCGGACAGTATCACATGTAATGTAATAGTGTAAAGTATATAGTATATGCCCGTGATCACCTCCCGAAGTGATCACAGCCCAGTAGTATAGCATGGCAGACGGACAAGAGTTTAGGGCCATTGATGGAAAACTAGCATCCTATACCAAGAAGTAGGATAGCAGGTAAGGGTAACAACTGTATCAACAATGACAGGCTATGCATTAGAATAGGATTAACCGAAAGCAGTAACATGCTACACTACTCTAATGCAAGTAGTATAGAGAAGAATAGGCGATATCTGGTGATCAAGGGGGGCTTGCCTGGTTGCTCTGGCAAGAGAGAGGGGTCGTCAACACCGTAGTCGTACTGGGTAGCAGCGGCGTCGGTCTCGGTGTCTAGCGAGAGAAGAGGGGGAAGAAACAACAAATATAAAAGCAAACATAAGCATGACGATGGAAGACATGACAATGCGCGGTGCTAGGTGTGCCCTAACGCGGTAGGAGGTGGTACTAGCGAAGGGGGAAACATCCGGGAAAGTATTCCCGGTGTTTCGCGTTTTCGGACAGATGAACCGGAGGTGAAATGTTGCAGGTTTGCTATGCTAGGGATGTGTGGCGGGCGAACGGACTGCATATCCAGATTCGTCTCATCGTTCTGAGCAACTCTCATGAGCGATTGCACCGCAGGCTACGTGTTGCTGAACCTGAGCGGTCGACCGATGGCTGTTAGCTGAACCCGATCGAGCGATTCCTTCGCTACTCCTGCTAACTGAAGCCGATCGATGCTGTCTCTGGATGAACAGTGAGTGTTGTTGGGGGGGTTGGATGAACAGTTCCCAGTGGGGATGGATTAACAGGATCCCGTGGCGTTGCCTCTGGATGAACATGACCCTGGTCGTTCGAGCCGGTTGGGGCTGGATGAACAGGACCCCGTGGAGGGCAGGATGAACAAGACCAACCCGTGGAGGGCAGGATGAACAGTAGATGGTGGAGGGATGGATGAACAGTTGCCCGTGGAGGGGTGGTTGAACAGGAGCCCGTGGAGAGGGCTGGTTGAGCGATGGCCGGTGGAGGCGGCGGTGGAGGCTGGATGAACAGGAGCCCGTGGATGAACAGTCGCATGTGGAGGCCGGAGGAGGTCGACGGTGGATGAACAATAGCCCGTGGAGGCTGGAGGGGGTCGACGGTGGAGATGAACAATATCCCATGGAGTCCCGTTTTGCGGTACGCCGCACCCCTCCCGATGAACAGGACCCCCGTTTCGACCGTAGTGCTTCAACACAAGTCTGTTTCCTCCGTTTTGCGGTACGCCACACCCCTCCCGATCAACAGGACCCCCGTTTCGATCGTAGGAGGTCTGTTTCCTCCGTTTTGCGGTACGCCAGACCCCTCCCGATGAACAGGATCCCGTTTCGAACGTGGCCAGTCGAACACAAGGCTGTTTCCTCTGTTCTGCGGTACGCCAGGCCTGGTTTCCATCGGCTGTTCCGTCCAAGCCTTCTCGATGAACACGGCGATGCATTCCGTTCCGACCCAGCCGGTTGGCTCCCCATGAACACGACGACGACGCTGTTTCTCCGTTCCGAACCAGCCATGTACACGAGCCCTGGCCGTACGTATGCGCGAGTAGGCGTTCGAGACCCTGCCCGTATGTATGTACGTGGCCGTATTTTCTTTCTTGCACACTGGCCGTTGTACGTACGTGTACATGCTATGTGCGCGCCTCTACTATGACACGTGCGCGCCTCTACATCGACCAGTATGTACGTACACGTTCGCGACCAGAATGACAACGCTACGTGCGCTTCGACCAGGTGGGTGATACGTCTCCAACATATCTATAATTTTGATTGTTCCATGCTATTATATTACCCGTTTTAGATGTTTACGAGCTTTATTATACACATTTATATTACTTTTGAGACTAACGTATTAACCGGAGGACCAGCCCATATTGCTGTTTTATTGCCTATTTCAGTGTTACAAAAAAGGAATATCAAACGGAGTCCAAACGGAACGAAACCTTCGGGAGCGTGATTTTTGGAACGAACATGATCCGTGAGACTTGGAGTACAAGCCAGGGAAGCTTCAAGGAGGCCAGGAGATAGGAGGGCGTGCGCCCCTGTCTCGTGGGCCCCTCGAGCGTCCCCCGACCGACTTCTTTCACCTATATATTCCAATATACTCTTAAAACATCGAAGGACACAATAGATCGGGAGTTCCGCCGCCGTAACCCTCTGTAGCCACCAAAAACCTCTCGGGAGCCCGTTTTGGCACCCTGCCGGAGGGGAAATCCATCACCGGTGGCCATCTTCATCATCCCGGTGCTATCCATGAGGAGGAGGGAGTAGTTCACCCTCGGGGCTGAGGGTATGTCCCAGTAGCTATGTGTTTGATCTCTCTCTCTCTCTCGTGTTCTCTCTATGGCACGATCTTGATGTATCGCGAGCTTTGCTACTATAGTTGCATCTTATGATGTTTCTCCCCCTCTACTCTCTTGTGATGAATTGAGTTTTCCTCTTGAAGTTATCTTATCGGGTTGAGTCTTTAAGGATTTGAGAACACTTGATGTATGTCTTGCCGTGCTTATCTGTGGTGACAATGGGATATCATGTGCTACTTGATGTATGTTTTGGTGATCAACTTGCGGGTTCCGCCCATGAACCTATGCATAGGGGTTGGCACACGTTTACGTCTTGACTCTCCGGTAGAAACTTTGGGGCACTCTTTGAAGTACTTTGTGTTGGTTGAATAGATGAATCTGAGATTGTGTGATGCATATCGTATAATCATGCCCATGGATACTTGAGGTGACAATGGAGTATCTAGGTGACATTAGGGTTTTGATTGATTTGTGTCTTATGGTGTTATTCTAGTACGAACTCTTGAATAGATCGATCCGAAAGAATAACTTTGAGGTGGTTTCGTACCCTACCATTCGTTTGTTCTCCGCTATTAGTGGCTTTGGAGTGACTCTTTGTTGCATGTTGAGGGATTGTTATATGATCTATCTATGTTATTATTGTTGAGAGAACTTGCACTAGTGAAAGTATGAACCTTAGGCCTTGTTTCCTACCATTGCAATACCGTTTACGCTCACTTTTTTCATTAGTTACCTTGCTGTTTTTATATTTTCAGATTACAAAAACCTATATCTACCATCCACACTACTAGGAAAAGGCCTACTAGTGGCGCACCAGTTTTGCCTACTGATGGCGCACTACTGGTGCGCCACTAGTACCACGCCACTAGTATTTTTTACTAATGGCGCACCTGTGGTGCGCCATTAGTATAGCCCACGGCGCGCCATTAGTAGCAATTTTTTTAAAATATTTTTTTCAGAATTTTTTTAATTTTTTTAATTTTTTTCTTAATCTCGGGTCTCTATGGCTTAATCTTAGGTCAATATACTTAATCTCGGGTCAAATCGCACTCTGTGGTCAAACTTCCCTAAAGGTCACCTATCCTCACACTACTCCAGCCCGAGCACACTTAACTTCCCAGTTCTATCCAACCCCAGCACCACCTCACTTCACAGGCACTTGTTGATATATCTATCATATCAATCCTATTAAACCTTGTTGATGTATAAGACTTTGTTCATGTTCATGATTATGGTGAAATTTTCAAAAAATATTTCAAACTTCCGGGTCATATTACGTATCATATTTTTAAAAAAATTCCAATTTTTTTTGAAACCAATTTTTTTCTGTTACTAGTGGCGCACCTAGCAAACGGTGCGCCACTAGTAAGTTTGAATTTTTTTTCCATTTTTTCCCTCTAGATCTTGAAAGCCCCGTAACTTTTTTCTGTTAGGTTTTTGGATTTTGAAAATATTTAATGGGGTTCATATAAAAAACTTTTTAATCTGAGGTCATATGCAAAAGTTATGCCCATTTTACAAATTCCAGAGAGATTTTGCAAATAAAGTCGAAATTCATATTTGTAAATTTCCCAACAAGTAGACCACATATCACATGGGAAACTTATTTTCTTTTACTTTTTTGACATTTACAACATTTTATTTTATTTTTTAAACTAAAAAGGCGGTCCACGGGGTGCAATTTTTGGGCCAAGTTAGTAATGGCGCACCATGGGAGTGGTGTGCCATTAACTAGTTTTGAAAAAAAATTAAAAAAAATTGACTTTTTTTTTTAAAAAAACTTAGTAATGGCGCACCGGTGGACAGTGCGCCATTACTAGTTAAAACTAGTAATGGTGCACTGTCAACTAGTAATGGCGCACTGTCCACCGGTGCGCCATTACTAAAATATTTTTCAAAACTACTAATGGCGCATGGTGGGTGTGGTGCGCCATTACTATGTCAACAAGTAATGGCGCATTATCCCACGGTGCGCCATTAGTAACAATTTTTTTTAAAACTACTAATGGCGGACCACACACCAGGTGCGCCATTAGTAATATATTACTAATGGCGCACCTGTATGTGGTGCGCCATTGCTATTAGTGTCCATATTATCTATAGCCCTTTTCCTAGTAGTGCCATATTGCACTCGTATCACCATATCTTCGCCGAACTAGTGCACCTATACAATTTGCCATTGTATTGGGTGTGTTGGGGACACAAGAGACTCTTTGTTATTTGGTTGTAGGGTTTCTTGAGAGAGACCATCTTCATCCTACGCCTCCTACGGATTGATAAACCTTAGGTCATCCACTTGAGGGAAATTTTCTACTGTCCTACAAACCTCTGCACATGGAGGCCCAACAACGTCTACAAGAAGAAGGTTGTGTAGTAGACTTCAAGCTCTTTTCTGGCGCCGTTGCCGGGGAGGCTAGGTAAGCGGCACTCACACCCCGTCAACTAAGCTCTTTTCTGGCGCCATTGCCGGGGAGGTCAGTGCTTGAAGGTATATCTTTAGATCTTGCAATCGAATCTTATTGTTTCTTGTTTTATCACTAGTTTAGTTTATAAAAGAAAATTAAAAAATTTGGAATTGAGTTTGTCTCATACGCTTCATCTTAGTAAAATCTTTCGTGAGTATGATGGAAAGGAAAATTGTGCTCAAGTGCTAGAAGAAGAACTCTATAAAATGTTTGGTCTTACATCTTTGAATGATGAGCATGATTGCAATGTTCTTAGTATGAACTCCTTGAATATCCATGATGCTAATGATCTGCAAAGCCACAAGCTTGGGGATGCTATGTTTTATGAAGATGATATTTTTTGTCCCCGAAGTTTTGATGAGCAAATTTATTATGATGAAAGCATGCCTCCTATTTATGATGATTATATTGATGAAAGTGGGTTTGGAAGAGTGTCAACTTTAGGAAGTAATGATCCCACTATTTTGTAGGATGTTGAATCTTATTGTGATGAATATAAAAGTGGATTTGGAGAGGTCCTGACTTTATTTAGTGATGAATCCACTATCTCGGAAGAGGTTCCAATTCATTATGAGAACAAAGTTGCTATCTATGATGATTATTGTGATGACTTGTATGCTATTAAGAATAATGATAACCATGAAACTTTTCATCATGATTTTAGTTTTCAATTGGATTATGCCTCACATGATAATTATTTTGTTGAGTTTGCTCCCACTACTATTCATAAAAATTTTGCTTATGTGGAGAGTAGTAAATTCTCTATGCTTGTAGATCATGAAAAGAATGCTTTAGGTGCTGGTTGTATTGTTGGATTCATTCATGATGCTACTGAAAATTATTATGAGGGAGGAATATATGCTTGTAGGAATTGCAATAGTATCAAGTTTCCTCTCTATGTGCTTAAAATCTTGAAGTTATGCTTGTTTTGCCTTCCTATGCTAGTTGATTATTGTTCCCATAAGTTGTTTGCTCACAAAATCCCTATGAATAGGAAGTGGGTTAGACTTAAATGTGCTAGTCATATGCTTCAAGATGCTCCCGTTATATTTCAATTCTTATCTTTTATGTGAGCACCATTGCCATCATCATGCCTAGCTAGAAAGACATTAAAGAAAAGTGCTTGTTGGGAGACCACCCAACATTTACCCTTACTCCTTTTGGTGTGTCCACATGATTATTCTACTGTAGTAATCATGTTTTTTAGCTTTTGTTTCAATAAAGTGCCAAGTAAGACCTTTAGGATATCTTACAGTGATAGTTGTGTTGATCCTGCTAAGAATCAGAAACTTCTACACCCAATAAATTAGTTTTTTTAATTCACATAAATGTGCTTCTGACCTAATTCTTTTTGCTCTGGATTGGCACACAAATTTATTAGGACTTCCTAATTTGGTAGAAGTTTTGGAGTTCCAGAAGTATACGTTTGATACAGATTACTACAGACTGTTCTGTTTTTGACAGATTCTGTTTTCTATGTGTTGTTTGCTTATTTTGATGAATCTATGAGTACTATCGAAGGGTATGAACCATACATAAGTTGGATTATAGTAGATATTACACCAATATGAATTTAGAATGAGTTCATTATAGTACCTAAGTGGTGGTTTTATTTTCTTATACTAACGGAGCTTACGAGTTGTCTGTTGAGTTTTGTGTTGTGAAGTTTTCAAGTTTTGGGTAAAGATTCGATGGACTATGGAATAAGGAGTGGCAAGAGCCAAAGATTGGGGATGCCCAAGGCACCCCAAGGTAATATTCAAGGACAACCAAGAGCCTAAGCTTGGGGATGCCCCGGATGGCATCCCCTCTTTCGTCTTCGTTTATCAGTAACTTTACTTGGAGCTATATTTTTATTCGCCACATGATATGTGTTTTGCTTGGAGCGTCTTGTATGATATTAGTATTTTCTTTTTAGTTTTACACAATTATACTTTTTGTACACACCTTTTGGGAGAATCCCACTTGATTGAAATTTATTAGAATACTCTGTGTGCTTCACTTATATCTTTTGAGCTAGCTAGTTTTGCTCTAGTGCTTCACTTATATCTTTTAGAGCACGGCAGTGGCTTAATTTTGTAGAAATTTCTAGTCTCTCATGCTTCACTTATATTATTTTGAGAGTCTCTTAGAACAGCATGGTATTTGCTATGGTTATAAAATTGGTCCTAGAATGGTAGGCATCCAAGTTGGGTATAATAAAAACTATCATAGGAAGTGAATTGGATGATATGATCAATTTGATACTTGATAATTGTTTTGAGATATGGAGGTAGTGATATTATAGTCATGCTAGTTGGGTGATTATGAATTTAAAGAATGCTTGTGTTGAAGTTAGCAAGTCCTATAGCATGCACGTATGGTTAAAGTTGTGTAACAAATTTGAAACATGAAGTGTACCGGGATTGTGCATCCTTATGAGTGGCGGTCGGGGACGAGCGATGGTCTTTTCCTACCAATCTACCCCCCTAGGAGCATGTGCGTAGTGCTTGGTTTTTGATGACTTCTAAATTTTTGCAATAAGTATATGATTTGTTTTGACTAATGTTGAGTCCATGGATTATACGCACTTTTACCTTTGCACCATTGCTAGCCTCTTCGGTACCATGCATTGCCCTTTCTCACCTTGAGAGTTGGTGCAAACTTCGCCGGTGCATCCAAACCCCGTGATACGATAAGCTCTATCACACATAAACCTCCTTATATGTTCCTCAAAACAGCCACCATACCTACCTATTATGGCCTTTCCATAGCCATTCCGAGATATATTGCCATGCAACTTTCCACCGTTCCGTTTATCATCATGACACGCATTAATTTTGTCATATTGCCATTGCATGATCATGTAGGTCACATCATATTTGTGGCAAAGCCACCATACATAATCTTTCATACATGTCACTCTTGATTGATTGCACCATCCCGGTACACCGCCGGAGGCATTCATATAGAGTCATACCTTGTTCTAGTTTTGAGTTGTAATTCTTGTGTTGTAATCAATAAAAGTGTGATGATCATCATTATTAGAGCATTGTCCCAAAGAAAAAAAAGAAAAAGAGGAAAAAAAAGAAGAAAGGCCAAAAAGAAAAAAAGGCCCAAAAAGAAAAAAAAGAAAAAAAAGAAACAAAAAGAATAAAAAATAAAAAGGGGCAATGTTACTATCTCTTTTTCCACACTTGTGCTTCAAAGTAGCACCATGTCCTTCATATAGTGAGTCTCATATATTGTGCTTCAAAGTAGCACCACGTTTTTCATATAGTGACACTACTAGGGAAAAGCCTAGCAGCAGCGTGGGTTTTGGGCCTATTAGTAGCGCGGGGGCCAGCGCTACTAATAAGGCGCTATAGCTAACGTATAGCAGCAGCGCGGGTGCCACCCGCGCTACTACTATGTCCTTTAGTAGTAGCGTGGGTAAAACCCGCTACTACTACTGTGGGGTTTTTGAATTTTTTCAAAAAAATATTTTGATTTTTCCCCTAATTTTCAAATTTCTAAATTATTTTAACCTCAAATCTCTAATCACCCCTCATCGCTGCTCAATTTAATCTCTAATCACCCCTCATCATTCCAAATCATCTAACTTCCCGGACGGTCACCCATCCTCTCACTACTCCAGCCTGAGCACGCTTAACTTCCGGGTTCTATTCTTCCTCGTTTCCAAGTCTGCACTTGTTGTTTTCCTGACATTAGTAAGATGTCAATCCTATTAACCTCAGGAATTTAGCTTGAGCATTAAGTCACACATTTCACTATTTGAGTTTAAAACTATTGTTCTAAAAAATTAGTAACACTAATATTTCTTGAATAATTAGTTTGACCATAGTTTGACCATAGTTTGGCCATAGTTTGACCAGATTTGACCAAAATTCAAAAAAACAAAAATAATTATTTAGTAACACTAACATTCTAGAATAATTAGTTTGACCATTGTTTGACCACAGTTTGACCACACAGTTCGAAATTTTTTCTATTTTTTCCACACTAGATCTTAAAAGCCCCGTAACTTTTTTCTGTTAGGTTTTTGAGGATTTTGAAAATGTTTAACGGGGTTCCCCCAGTTAAATTTGGACGTAACTTTTCGAGTAGATGATTTTTCATATAAAAAACTTTTTCATCCGAGTTAGTATGCAAAAGTTATGCCCATTTTTACAAATTCTCGAGAGATTTTGCAAATAAAGTCGAAATTCATATTTGCAAATTTTCCCAACAACTAGACCACATATCACATGGGAAACTTATTTTCTTTTATTTTTTAGACATTTTCATCATTTTCTTTTATTTTTTTTAAACTGAAAAGGCGATCCACTAGGGGGGGAGTTTGAAAATGGGACCTTTAGTAGTAGCGCGGTTTTTTACCCCCTCGCTACTACTATGGCACCACTTAGTAGCAGCGAGGGCTAAAAACCAACGCTACTTGTCGTGGAATTGTCACGGCAGATGTCCTCATGAAAGGACTTAGTCGTAGGGCCATCGTATGGGTTAACCTAGAGGGGTTAAAGCGGACACAAGACACGGGAATTATACTGGTTCGGCCCCTTCGATGAAGGTAAAAGCCTACGTCCAGTTGTGATGTGATTGATATGATTTCGGCGACTAGGGAGCCATAGCTTTGCCTCAGCCTCGAATTCTCTGTGTCTAACTCGCCGCCGGGTCGTCCCCTTATATACACGGGTTGATGCCCGGCCGGTCTACAGAGTCCCAATCCGGCTCATACAAGCGTCCGGCTCGGTCTCTTCTTTCTTGTCTTACAACACAAGTTACAATACTAAGGCGGTTTACATAAATGGACCTTAATTAGCCTCTGGGCTCCGGGCCTCCTCCGTGGGCTGGATCATGGACGAGGTAAACCGGCCCTTCCGGGCGGTTCACACTCGATAGTTGTATCCCCAACATTAGGCCCAGATTGACTTGAACGGTTCATGTTAATCTTCAACACCTTCGAAACTCTGATCTCCTTTCACATTTTGTAAACCGCCACCTGCTTGAACTGCCGTGATGTCATCTTCCGATCCGCGTGTCGAGGCGTCTGGCGTCATCTTTAATAAAGAAATCCAAACAGTAAGATTCCTGCATTTAATGCCATTTCGAAATCGGCGGCCGCTGCACCGTCCGCGCTTTTGACTCCTCGATTTTCGCGCCCGTTGATTGCTCCGGTTCCTTATAAATAGACCGGCCGCCTCCTGTCTCTTCTTCTTCTTCTTCTCCTTCCTCGCGACGCTCCAGTCTTTGAAGCTCCGCCGTCGCCTCCGACCTTCGAACGACGCGTCAACGCCGGGCCGCCGCATCGACCTGACCGTATCAGAATTTTCCGGCGCTCCTCCTCGGCCTTGCTCATCAGGTAAGGTCCTTTTTCGAACCCTAGATCCCATCTGTAGATCTTGTTCATCCCGCAGTTCATCTTGGTTTCTTCACACCTGCTACGCCATGGCCATGCGATCCGGTCGTACCGTACATCCTGTGCGGGTGACCGCACCGCCGTCCATTAAACCCTTCACGCATCTTCCTTTTTTCGTAGATCCTCGAGTTTAGAATACCCGAACCCTCCTGCTCTCTGCATAGGTCGTGAAGGTTTTTCTTACTGGAACTTCGGTAGATCTCGATTATTTCCATTCGCATGTGAAACCTGTTTCTGTCCACACTTAGTAGATTTTTCAATTCAGCCTTATTCGGCGGTTTAACTTTTGATAGCTAATCCGTCACTCCATTAGTCCTCAGTTAAACCGGAATGGGAAGCCGGCCGCTGAATCGCCGGTTTAACAATGCATAATATGCCTGAACCGTTTAATGGTGAACCGTTTCTCCCTTTCTTTCACAGCTTAGTCTTCCGGAATGGCTCCTCAATTTTCAGCCTGCAATTGGGTCCGGTCAAAAATCTCTGAAACGCAACTCAACGGCTATGTCACCACGGCTCCAAAAAATGTCCTCCAGTGGCGTGTTCCGGATGGCGAGTTTCCTCCCGAGCCACAAGAGGGAGAAGTAATTGTGTTTATGCAGCACTTAGACCGGGGGTTCTGCCCGCCCGGTTCAAAATTTTTCCGGGACGTCCTTGCAAGTTTGCAACTCCATCCGCAGGATATCGGCCCGAACTCTGTGTCAAACATATGAAACTTTCAAGTCTTCTGTGAAGTCTATCTTCAGGAAGAACCCTCTGTGGAGCTATTCCGGGATTTCTTCCACTTGAACCGCCGTACGGAGTTTTCTGATGGTCCCAACAAAGAACTAGGCGGCGTTTCAATCCAGAAAAGGAAGGAAGCGGACTTTCCTCACGCCAAACACCACAGCCATCCAAAGGATTGGAACCAAACCTGGTTCTATTGCCGGAACACCGCTCCTGCCAACGAGAATCCCTTGCCGGGTTACCGTCCTCACCGGCTCAGCAACAACCATCCGCTGCCTTTACGCTTAACCGCCGCGGAACGGAAGAACATTGCACCTCAGATCATCAAACTCCGAGCTCTGATGGCCAATGGACTAACTGGTGTGGACCTTGTGCGATGCTGGGTTTCTTGGGGCATCTTGCCTTTGAGCCGCCGGCCCGGATTGATGCACGAGTATACTGGCAGCCTCAAAGACCCTCAAAGGCGTCACGAATCTTATATTTACTAATTGGAGGCATCATACTAGCCTTCACGTTAGTCCACATAAGCAAGATTAATTTAGCCATTAGATTTTAAATTTAATGGTCAAGATCTATTAACAGATGCTACCTTATTTTCTTTTAGAAAAAGCACCGCGTACGTAAAGTGGACAAAATCCACACGTACAAGAAAAGAGGTCCACACACGTACAAGGAAAAGAAGTCCTCAACACCCTTGTCTCAAAAAAACAGCCTTCATGAAAAAATTAACCCACACGTACAGTACTAGAAAAGAAGTCCCACGTATGCATGTCTCAATAAAAAAACCACCCATCCCTCATGCACACAAAAGATTTATCCTGTCTTCTCTGTTTTTTTGTTGGTCGTGACCCTCTCATGACAGGAAAAATCGACATGTAAAAAGAAGCGCTCGAGCCCCATTTAAAAACTTCACATCGCAGGTTGCAAAAATAAATAAAAACCACACGCATGTTTCCTTGAAAAAAAATCCTGAAACATACATATAAAGAATCATCAAGCCTCAGGTTAAGAAAATATATACACCTAAAAGAATCAATCTCATCATACACAAAGACCTTTCAAGATAAATAGATAAAATAAATTTTCAAAAAAAGATAAAATAAATAAGACACAAACATACAAAATCTCTCTATAACGGCTCCTAAATATCACCGCTGCAAAGGTCACCAATTGAGTAAGTGAAATCACCTGATTATAAGCCAACTATGAAATTATGTAAAAAGTGTCATAAAAATTTAATAAATATAAATTAAAATAGGCAATCTAGACTTTTGAGTATTCCAAATAGGGATATTTCACAATCGCCTACATTTTAAATTTATACACATGCTTTTTCAATTAGTATGAAATACTATACTATTTAATTCGATACTACAGATAAGTATATCAATTGTATTGAGCAGTGAGTGTGTGTATGCATGTTTGTCTCAAATTTTCTTGACCTGTTTATATAACCTATCATGTGGGTCAAATTCATAAATATTATTTCCTCCGTCAGAAAATAAGTGTCTCGGCTTTGTAGTAACTTCAATACAAAATTGTACTATAGTTAAGACACTTATTTTAACATGGAGGGAGTATTTTCTAGGTCAGGAAGATGTGTATCTTGCCATAAGGATCAAACTAATCGTACTTTATCCATCGTCCATCACTTAGCAGGTGACATAAAATTAGCAAATATATGTACTTTCCATAATGATAGGAAGGATTCATTTAAACAAATAACGTCGGTCGCAACATAAAGGGAAAATGAATGCACTCTTTTCAATCTTAAAAGCCTAAAAATACATGTGTATATTTTGTGTTATCATTATTTGAATAATAAAGCATTTCTCCATTAGTGTGATATCGAGAATCTATAGAATGTTACTATAATTATGTATGTAATTATGCATCCCTATAATATCTAGACCGTGCAGACGCACGGGTTGATGACTAGTTACCAATAACTGAATTTGAGGTCACAGAGGCTGTAAAGAAGATGCTTGATGAACCAATCTCCGTCTGCAGCCTAACCGGATTGGCTCCGTTCTGTGTTGCCAACCCGCCGCCTGCGGTAAGGCTTTGCTCACCGCTTTTCGAGCCTTTAATATTTTGTTGATATTCATTAATCCTTGCTACCTCGCAGGCTGACAGCTCCTTCTGGAGACGGACCAAACCGGCCCGAGCTCCGCGTATAAAGTCCAAAGCTACCAAAAAGGCCGGCAAGAAAACCGCCGGGTCTTCTGATCCGCCGGGAGATGAAGAATCTGAAGCTGAGTTAAAACTTGATATCCTTACGAGGGAGCCGCCGTAAACCGGCTCTCCTCCTTGTGTTTCTTCTTATGATTTATCCCTCTATTCTTCCCTGTACTGATAAATGTAACTCCCAGGATGATGCTGAAGCCAGCCATGCCGACCATGTTGAGGTAATCCTTCTTTCTTCCGACTCCGACCTCGTGCCGGTTAAAAGAATTCGCCGTGCCGTTCGGAAAGTGAAAAAATCTCATTCCTCTACTTATTTGAAGACACAGCAGGCCGAAGAGCGCCGTACAACCCGGCACAGTGGTCAACAGATTCTATCCTCCGGTTTACCAGATACACCAAACCGGAAGCGTCGCCCAGAGGTGACTTGTTCTCCTGAAAAACGTTATCCCTTAAAGGGTTTCTTCCGATGTCCTCTTAATTCGTCTGACCCGAATTATCAGGCCTCTTCCAACTCTTCTGGCGGTTCATCAACCACGCAACTGCCTCCGCTGAAAGTTGCTGCAGGGTATGTAACTGCTGTCCATCAGTTCGATTTACAACTGCCTTGGTTGATTTGCCTTAATCCAATTCTGAACATTGCAGCACCAAGGCTCGCTTGAGTAAGAAAGCGAAAACCCTTGACCCTACTGCGGATGTTGATCCGAAAAACCCGGAACAAACCCACGAAAATCCTGAAGTGCCAAAGATAGCTCGGCGAGTTGTACAAAACGATCTTGCTGATCCGCGGAAGCTGAACGGAGGTCCAAATGGAAACTTCACAGCCTGCTCCACCAAACCCGCCCGATAGAGCGAGTCGTAACGATTGAACCGCCGAGCGAGTAAGCAAACATCAAGCCCAAAGAAGACCGCCGAAAATGACGATGTTATTGTGACAGGCACTGGCTACGCTGCTCCTAGCCAACCGGTCGCTTTAACAAAACATAGTGCCAAGGGCGAGTCGGCCGCCGTGAGTAAAGATAAAGGAAAAACAGACCTGTCAGCTTACGACAACTTCTCTGCCCAAGAACTGCACTCCGGGTTTCTGAACCGGCTCTATACCAGCGGTGACCTTGAAGCTGGTCTGGTAAACCGGATGAAGGACCGCTATGAGGTAATGAATTATGTCTTTCCTGTACTTTAGCTGTCTAGTAGCCCCCAAGGGTCGGTTCAACTTAACATAGTTAAACCGGGACTTAATTTCTGTACCCAAATGGCAAACTGAGATCAATTAGCCATTAGCCCCCAAGTGCCAAGGTGAATATGTATATTGAGCTTGGGACTTGATAATGAGACGCCTAACATGCTTCCTTTGTTACCAGAATGAAATAGAGCAGCAAAGCGTGCAACTCAAAGACCTGCGAGCCAATCTGGAGACTCAGCAAGCAGAAACCACTAAGGCCAAGGACGAATTGAGAACGGCCTTGGCCACTATGGTACAGCTGAAGGAGTGGTATAAATCCGAACAAGCCAACTGGGACACCGAGAAGGCCGGTTTGAAAAAACGGGCAGAAGAAGCCGAAGCAGCCCTTAAACCGGTGACTGAAGAGCTTACCGGACTCAAGCGCCAAGTGCATGCCATGACCTCTGCCGTCTTTGGTAAGAAACTATGCACTGACTATCTTAATGTTGATATTTCCGCCGGTTTATCCTGAGTTGTCTTAAACCGGTGCGAGCAAGCGTATTGCACATATGGGCTCGATGTGCGGAAGAAGCTCAAGGCTGCTTATCGCTGATTGAGCAGCTGTATACGGCGCCAATGAGTCATATGTGCTACATCATACGACAACATGGCGCCGTCCCTGATCAGAGAAACCCTGGACCGGTTGTCCATGGTTCCGGGGCAACTTGAAGAGTTGAAGCGATCCGCGGCTCGGGCTGGCACCTTACTGGCTCTGACGCGCGCCAAGGCGTGGATAGCAGATCTTGATCCGGCTGACATAGCCAAAGGTTTCCCCAGTGCTCAAGAGAATGGTGAAGCCTTCGATAACGACGCCCTGAAACGGATCACAAAGGAAATGCGTCCGCTGGCGAGTCAACTGGCAGACGAAGCCAACCTGACGGTTCACCGCTCCTTTTATGACGCCAACAACAAGCGGGTGGAGTTTGTCATCCCGGAAGTGCAGAGCCTTGTTCCCCCAATCCGTAAGCACACTTATGCCCCTGACGTTGATCCGGCTGAGCTGATAAGTGAAGAAGCTGTCTTTCAGGCCTTAACCCGGATTGACTGGTCTACCAATGACTTCCGGGCTTTGGGTGAGGAAGAAGAAGAAGTTGAACCGACGTCAGGCGCCCCCTCTACCTCGTGTCAACCCGGCGAAGCAGCGTAATCTGTCAAGCCGGGTGACGCATCCGAAGCTTCAAGGCATAACCCCACATGAAACGCCGGGCCTCAAAAGGCTTTGTAATAGGATAGTCAGTACTTTATTTTGAACAATGCCGTTACAACCTCAGTCTGTAAACTTTTGCATGGCGGTGCTGGATACTTTGGTTTTGAAGTAGTGAATCCTTCAACATATTTTGCCTGCAATCACAAATTCTGAAACCGCCATGGCGGCTTGCGCCTCTAGCCGGATTGTGATGCCAATATATTTATATAAGAAAATATCGAGGTATACGATCAAAATTGTGTGATACAAACATACCTGCCAGTGTCGGGCACACAGTTGGCTTTAGCCAATCCTGAAGCGGAGGCTTTATAAACCATCACCGTCAAAGGAGAACAATCCCTGTGTGTATAATATCGATTTACCGTGTAAATCGTGTCGGGCATGATAAGCCCCCTGTTACTCCATAATGGGATGTTAACAGCAAAATCAAACCGGGACAATCAATCGCCTGATTTAAAAATGGACCAAATTCTGAAAACTTGAATCCGGTTGAAAGAAGGTTTGTCGGTTTAAGAAAACAAACAAAAGCCAAATTATACGTATAAAAAACACATGGAAGCAAAAACAATGACAAAGACTGTTTGCAAGAAGAGGCTTTATTGAGCCTGATCAGATGGCGTTACCATGGTCGGACAGGACCAAGCTCCCTATAAGGTGTAGCGATGGTTCAAGTCAGCCAGGTCCCCAACTGACATCGTGGCATTACGCCGATCAAGTGGCATTGCATTGGTTCGGGTTCGACCAAGCCCCCAAGTGATTCTATGGCCTTAGGCCGACCAAGAGGCGTGACTGGTTCAGACGTGACCATGTCCCCAAGTGATCTGGTGGCTTTCGCCTGTCAAGAGGTGTTGCATTGGTTCGGACATGACCAAGCCCCCAAGTGACAAAAATTTCACAAAAGCAAGGCCAAGGGTTAAACAGGAGGCCGCTTCACGACAGCATCTCCATGTACCCAAACCGGACTTTTATACAGAACAGATACCCCGCTTTAGCCGAGGATCCGGTTTATTGCCTTTATTCATAATATATACATTGTCTTAATATGTACATAAGTGGAGCCAATGGCTCAGGTATAATAAGGCCGAACATGAGCTATGTTCCACGGCCTGTTGGTCTCCTCCTCTGACGTGCGTGAGTCCTTTCGCTCTCGAACATCAATCAGATAGTAGGACCCGTTGTATAGATTCTTGCTGACCACAAAAGGCCCCTCCCAAGGTGGGGATAGCTTGTGCATATCTTTCTGGTCTTGAATGAGCCGCAACACTAAGTCTCCTTCTTGAAAGGTTCTGGTTTTAACCCGCCGGCTGTGATACCGACGAAGATCCTGCTGGTAAACCGCCGAACGAGCAGCTGCCATATCGCGCTCTTCGTCCAGTCGATCCAAATCGTCTTGCCGTGCTGCCTCGCTATCTGCCTCAACATAAGCTGCCACTCGAGGCGAGTCGTGACGGATATCGCTGGGAAGGACCTGTTGGGGAACGTAGTAATTTCAAAAATTTTCCTACGATCACGCAAGATCATGGTGATGCATAGCAACGAGATGAGAGTGTTGTCTACGTACCCTCGTAGACCAGCAATGGAAGCGTTGACGCAACGTAGAGGAAGTAGTCGTACTTCTTCCCGATCCAACCGATCCAAGTACCGAACGTACGGCACCTCCGAGTTCTGCACACGTTCAGCTCGATGGCGTCCCTCGAACTCCGATCCAGCCGAGTGTTGAGGAGAGTTTCGTCGACCTGACGACGTGGTGGCGATGATGATGTTCCACCGCGCGGGGCTTCGCCTAAGCTCCGCATCGGTATATTCGAGGTGTAGTTTAGTGGAAGGGGCACCGCACACGGCTAAGGAACGATCTCAATGATCAACTTGTGTGTCATGGGGTGCCCCTGCCCTGTATATAAAGGAGGGAAGGGAGGGCTGGCCGGCCAAGGAGAGGTGCGCCAGGTGTCCTACTCCTACTAGGGTAGGATTCCCCCAAATCCTAGTCCAACTAGGTTTCCCCAAGTGGGAAGGGAGAGAGAGGGCGCCTTCTCCTAGTCCTAATAGGACTAGGGAAGGGGGAAGGTGCGACCAGCACTATGGCCCCTTTCTCTTTCCCACTAAGGCCCATCAAGGCCCATTGACCCCCAGGAGGTTCCGGTAACCCCGGTACTCGGTAAAATTCCCAATTTCACCGGAGTGATTCCGAGTCAAACATAGGCTTCCAATATATCAATCTTTATGTCTCGACCATTTTGAGACTCCTCGTCATGTCCGTGATCTCATCCGGACTCGAACAACCTTGGTACATCAATATCATATAAACTCATAATAACCATCATCGAAGCGTTAAGCGTGCGGACCCTACGGGTTCGAGAACTATATAGACATGACCGAGACACCTCTCGGTCAATAACCAATAGCGGGACCTGGATGCCCATATTGGCTCCTACATATTCTCTGAAGATCTTTATCGGTCGAGACCGCATAACAACATCGTTGTTCCCTTTGTCATCGGTATGTTACTTGCCCGAGATTCGATCGTCGGTATCCAATACCTAGTTCAATCTCGTTCTTGGCAAGTCTCTTTTCTCGTTCCGTAATACATCATCTCACAACTAACACATTTAGTTGCAATGCTTGCAAGGCTTATGTGATGTGCATTACCGAGAGGGCCCAGAGATACCTCTCCGACAATCGGAGTGACAAATCCTAATCTCGAAATATGCCAACCCAACATGTACCTTCGGAGACACCTGTAATGTACCTTTATAATCACCCGATTCGTTGTGACGTTTGGTAGCACCAAAAGTGTTCCTCGGGCAAGCGGGAGTTGCATAATCTCATAGTCATAGGAACATGTATAAGTCATGAAGAAAAGCACTAGCAACAAACTATACGATCAGGTGCTATGCTAATGGAATGGGTCATGTCAATCAGATCATTCAACCAATGATGTGATCCCGTTAATCAAATAACAACTCCTTGTTCATGGTTAGGAAACATAACCATCTTTGATTAACGAGCTAGTCAAGTAGAGGCATACTAGTGACACTCTGTAGGTTTATGTATTTACACATGTATTACGTTTCCGGTTAATACAATTCTAGCATGAATAATAAACATTTATCATGATATAAGAAATAAATAATAACATTATTATTGCCTCTAGGGCATATTTCCTTCAGTCTCCCACTTGCACTAGAGTCAATAATCTAGTTCACATCGCCATGTGATTTAACATCAATAGTTCACATCTATATGTGGTTAACACCCATAGTTCACATCGACATGTGACCAACACCCAAAGGGTTTACTAGAGTCGATAATCTAGTTCACATCGCTATGTGATTAACACCCAAAGAGTACTAAGGTGTGATCATGTTTTGCTTGTGAGATAATTTTAGTCAGCGGATCTGTCACATTCAGAGCCGTAAGTATTTTGCAAATTTCTATGTCTACAATGCTCTTGCGGAGCTACTCTAGCTAATTGCTCCCACTTTCAATATGTATCCAGATTGAGACTCGAGTCATCTAGATTAGTGTTAAAACTTGCATCGGCGTAACCTTTTACGATTTAACCTATTTTCACTTCCATAATCGAGAAACATATCCTTATTCTACTAAGGATAATTTTGACCGCTGTCCATTGATCTACTCCTAGATCTCTATTGCACTCCTTGCCAATCTTAGTGGTATGGTATGCAATAGACACTGCACACAGCATGGCATACTTTATAGAACCTATGATTGAGGCATAGGGAATGACTTTCATTCTCTTTTCTATTTTCTGCCGTGGTCGGGATTTGAGTCTTACTCAATTTCACACCTTTGCAACACAGGCAAGAACTTTTCTTTCACTGTTCCATTTTGAACTACTTCAAAATCTTGACAAGGTATGTACTTATTGAAAACACTTATCAAGCATTTTGATCTATCTCAATAGATCTTGATGCTCAATTTGTAAGTTACTTCACCGAGGCCCTTCTTTGAAAAACTCCTTTCAAATACTCCTTTATGCTTTACAGAATAATTCTACATTATTTCCGATCAACAATATGTCATTCACATATACTTATCAGAAATGCTGTAGTGCTTCCACTCACTTTCTTGTAAATACAGGCTTCTCCAAAAGTCTGTATAAAACCATATGCTTTGATCACACTATCAAAGCGTTTATTCCAACTCGAGATGCTTGCACCAGTCCATAGATGGATCATTGGAGCTTGCACATTTTGTTAGCTCCTTTAGGATTGACAAAACCTTCTGGTTGCATCATATACAACTCTTCTTTAATAAATCCATTAAAGAATGTAGTTTTTGACATCCATTTGCCAGATTTCATAAAATGTGGCGATTGCTAACATGATTCGGACAGACATAAGCATCGTTACGAGTGAGAAAATCTCATCGTATTCAACACATTGATCTTGTCGAAAACCTTTTGCAACAAGTCAAGCTTTGTAGATAGTAACACTACTATCAGTGTCCGTCCTCCTCTTGAAGATCCATTTATTTAACATGGTTTGCTGATCATCGAGCAAGTCAATCAAAGTCCATACTTTGTTCTCATACATGGATCCTATCTCAGATTTCATGGCCTCAAGCCATTTCGCGGAATCTGGGCTCATCATCGCTTCCTCATAGTTCGTAGGTTCATCACGGTCTAGTAACATGACTTCTAGAATAGGATTACCGTACCACTCTGGTGCGGATCTTACTCTGGAAGACCTCGAGGTTTGGTAGCAACTTGATCTGAAGTTTCATGATCATCATCATTAACTTCCTCACTAATTGGTGTAGGAATCACTGAAACTGATTTACGTGATGAACTACTTTCCAATAAGGGAGAAGGTACAATTACCTTATCAAGTTCTACTTTCCTCCCACTCACTTCTTTCGAGAGAAACTCCTTCTCTACAAAGGATCCATCTTAGCAACGAATAACTTGCCTTCGGATCTGTGATAGAAGGTGTACCCAATAGTTACCTTTGGGTATTCTATGAAGACGCACTTCTCGATTTGGGTTCGAGCTTATCGGTTGAAAACTTTTTCACATAAGCATCATAACTCCAAACTTTAAGAAACGACAGCTTAGGTTTCTTGTTAAACCATAGTTCATACGGTGTCATCTCAGCGGTTTAGATGGTGCCCTATTAAGCGTGAATGCAGCTGTCTCTAATGCATAACCCCAAAGCGATAGTGGTAAATCGGTAAGATACATCATAGATCGCACCATATCAAAATAAAAATACGATTCTGACGTTCGGACACACCATAACATTGTGGTGTTCCAGGTGGCGTGAGCTGTGAAACTATTCCACATTGTTTTCATTGAAGACCAAACTCGTAACTCAAATATTGATCTCCACGATCAGATCGCAGAAATTTTATTTTCTTGTTGCGATGATTTTCCACTTCACTCTGAAATTCTTTGAACTTTTCAAATGTTTCAGACTTGTGTTTTCATCAAGTAGATATACCCATATCTGCTCAAATCATCTTTGTGAAGGTTAGAAAATAACGATACTTGCCACGAGCATCAACACTCATTGGATCGCATACATCGGTATGTATTATTCCCAATAAGTCAGTAGCTTGTTCCATTGTTCGGAGAACGGAGTTTTAGTCATCTTGCCCAAAAGGCACGGTTCGCAAGTATCAAATGATTCATAACCAAGTGATTCCAAAGTCCATCAGCATGGAGTTTCTTCATGCGCTTTACACCAATATGACCTAAGCGGCAGTGCCACAAATAAGTTGCACTATCATTATTAACTTTGCATCTTTTGGCTTCAATATTATGAATATGTGTATCACTATGATCGAGATCAATGAACCATTTTCATTGGGTGTGTAACCATATAAGGTTTTATTCATGTAAACAGAACAACAATTTATTCTATTACTTAAATGAATAACCGTATTGCAATAAACATGATCAAATCATATTTATGCTCAACACCAAATAACACTTATTTAGGTTCCACACTAATCCCGAAAGTATAGGGAGTGTGCGATGATGATCATATCAATCTTGGAACTACTTCCAACTCTCATCGTCACTTCACCCTTAACTAGTCTCTGTTCATTCTGCAACTCCCGTTTCGAGTTGCTAATCTTAGCAACCGATCAAGTATCAAATACTCAGGGGCTACTATAAACACTAGTAAAGCACACATCAATAACATGTATATCAAATATACTCTTGTTCACTTTTCCATCCTTCTTATCCACCAAATATTTGGGGTATTACCGTTTCCAGTGACCATTTCCTATGCAGTGTAAGTACTCAGTCTCAGGCTTAGGTCTAGACTTGGGCTTCTTCACTCGAGCAGCAACTTGCTTGCCGTTCCTTTTGAAGTTCCCCTTCTTCCCTTTGCCATTTTCCTTGAGACTAGTGGTCTTGTCAACCATCAACACTTGATGTTTTTCTTGATTTCTACCTTCGCCGATTTTAGCATCGCGAAGAGCTGGAGAATCTTTTTCGTCATCCCTTGCATACTATAGTTCATCACGAAGTTCTACTAACTTAGTGATGGTGACTAGAGAATTCTGTCAATCACTATCTTATCTGGAAGATTAACTCCCACTTGATTCAAGCGATTGAAGTACTCAGAAAATCTGAGCACATGCTCACTAGTTGAGCGATTCTCCTCTATCTTTTAGCTATAGAACTTGTTGGAGACTTCATATCTCTCAACTCGGGTATTTGCTTGAAATATTAACTTCAATTCCTGGAACATCTCATATGGTCCATGACGTTCAAAACGTCTTTGAAGTCCCGATTCTAAGCCGTTTAAGCATGGTGCACTAAACTATCAAGTAGTCATCATATTGAGCTAGCCAAACGTTCATAACGTCATATCGCTCATATTGAACTAGCCAAACGTTCATAACGTCGCATCTGCTCCTGCAATAGGTCTGTCACCTAGCGGTGCATCAAGGACATAATTCTTCTGCGCAGCAATGAGGATAAACCTCAGATCACGGATCCAATCCGTAATATTGCTACTAACATTTTCAATACAATTTTCTCTAGGAACACATATAAAAACACAGGGAAGCAACAACGCGAGCTATTGATCTACAACATAATCTGCAAAATACTACCAGACTAAGTTCATGATAAATTAAAGTTCAATTAATCATATTACTTAAGAACTCCCACTTAGATAGACATCTCTCTAGTCATCTAAGTGATTACGTGATCAAATCAACTAAACCATGTCCGATCATCACGTGAGATGGAGTAGTTTCAATGGTGAACATCACTATGTTGATCATATCTACTATATGATTCACGCTCGACCTTCGGTCTCTGTGTTCGAGGCCATATCTGTTATATGCTAGGCTCGTCAAGTTTAACCTGAGTATTCGCGTGCGCAACTGTTTTGCACCCGTTGTATTTGAGCGTAGAGCCTATCACACCGATCATCACGTGGTGTCTCAGCACGAAGAACTTTCGCAGCGGTGCATACTCGGGAGAACACTTCTTGATAATTTTAGTGAGAGATCATCTTATAATGCTACCGCCAATCAAAGCAAGATAAGATGCATAAAGGATAAACATCACATGCAATCAATATAAGTGATATGATATGGTCATCATCATCTTGTGCTTGTGATCTCCATCGCCAAGCACCGTCATGATCACCATCGTCACCGGTAGCGACACCTTGATCTCCATTGTAGCATCGTTGTCGTCTCGCCAACTATTGCTTCTCGACTATCGCTACTCCTTAGTGATAAAGTAAAGCAATTACATGGCGTTGCATTTCATACAATAAGCGACAACCATATGGCTCCTGCCGATTGCCGATAACTTCGGTTACAAAACATGATCATCTCATACAATAAAATATAGCATCACGTCTTGACCATATCACATCACAACATGCCCTGCAAAAACAAGTTAGGCGTCCTCTACTTTGTTGTTGCAAGTTTTACGTGGCTGCTACGGGCTGAGCAAGAACCGTTCTTACCTCGCATCATAACCACAGCGATACTTCGTCAAATAGACTCCGTTTTAACCTTCTCAAGGACGGGCGTAGCCACACTCGATTCAACTAAAGTGAGAGAGACAGACACCCGCCGGTCACCTTTAAGCAACGAGTGCTCGGGCGGTGAAACCAGTCTCGCGTAAGCGTCTGGCGTAATGTCGGTCCGGGCCGCTTCATCTCACAATACCGCTGAACCAAAGTATGACATGCTGGTAGGCGGTATGACTTGTATCGTCCACAACTCACTTGTGTTCTACTCGTGCACATGACATCAACGCATAAAACCAGGCTCGATACCACTGTTGGGGAGCGTAGTAATTTCAAAAATTTCCTACGATCACGCAAGATCATGGTGATGCATAGCAACGAGATGAGAGTGTTGTCTCGTACCCTCGTAGACCAGCAGCGGAAGCGTTGGCGCAACGTAGAGGAAGTAGTCGTACTTCTTCCCGATCCAACCGATCCAAGTACCGAGCGTCACGGCACCTCCGAGTTCTGCACACGTTCAGCTCGATGGCGTCCCTCGAACTCCGATCCAGCCGAGTGTTGAGGAGAGTTTCGTCGACCTGACGGCGTGGTGGCGATGATGATGTTCCACCGGCGCGGGGCTTCGCCTAAGCTCCGCATCGGTATATTCGAGGTGTAGTTTAGTGGAAGGGGCACCGCACACGGCTGAGAGCGATCTCAATGATCAACTTGTGTGTCATGGGGTGCCCCTGCCCTGTAAATAAAGGAGGGAAGGGAGGGCTGGCGGCCAAGGAGAGGTGCGCCAGGTGTCCTACTCCTACTAGGGTAGGATTCCCCCAAATCCTAGTCCAACTAGGTTTCCCCAAGTGGGAAGGGAGAGAGAGAGGCGCCCTTCTCCTAGTCCTAATAGGACTAGGGAAGGGGAAGGTGCGACCAGCACTATGGCCCCTTTCTCTTTCCCACTAAGGCCCATCAAGGCCCATTGACCCCGGGAGGTTCCGTAACCCCGGTACTCGGTAAAATTCCCAATTTCACGGGAGTGATTCGGAGTCAAACATAGGCTTCCAATATATCAATCTTTATGTCTCGACCATTTGAGACTCCTCGTCATGTCCGTGATCTCATCCGGGACTCGAACAACCTTGGTACATCAATATCATATAAACTCATAATAACTGCCATCGAAGCGTTAGCGTGCGGACCCTACGGGTTCGAGAACTATGTAGACATGACCGAGACACCTCTCGGTCAATAACCAATAGCGGGACCTGGATGCCCATATTGGCTCCTAGATATTCTCGAAGATCTTTATCGGTCGAACCGCATAACAACATCGTTGTTCCCTTTGTCATCGGTATGTTACTTGCCCGAGATTCGATCGTCGGTATCCAATACCTAGTTCAATCTCGTTCTTGGCAAGTCTCTTTTCTCGTTCCGTAATACATCATCTCACAACTAACACATTTAGTTGCAATGCTTGCAAGGCTTATGTGATGTGCATTACCGAGAGGGCCGAGAGATACCTCTCCGACAATCGGAGTGACAAATCCTAATCTCGAAATATGCCAACCCAACATGTACCTTCGGAGACACCTGTAATGTACCTTTATAATCACCCGATTCGTTGTGGCGTTTGGTAGCACCAAAAGTGTTCCTCGGGCAAGCGGGAGTTGCATAATCTCATAGTCATAGGAACATGTATAAGTCATGAAGAAAAGCACTAGCAACAAACTATACGATCAGGTGCTATGCTAATGGAATGGGTCATGTCAATCAGATCATTCAACCAATGATGTGATCCCGTTAATCAAATAACAACTCCTTGTTCATGGTTAGGAAACATAACCATCTTTGATTAACGAGCTAGTCAAGTAGAGGCATACTAGTGACACTCTGTAGGTTTATGTATTTACACATGTATTATGTTTCCGGTTAATACAATTCTAGCATGAATAATAAACATTTATCATGATATAAGGAAATAAATAATAACATTATTATTGCCTCTAGGGCATATTTCCTTCAGGACCGCCTCCGCTCCATAGACCATAAAGAACGGCGTGTATCCAGTGGATCGGTTGGGGGTAGTATTTATACTCCATATCACCGATGGTAGCTCTTCCAACCAACAACCCGGCGTCCTCTCTAAAGGGACCATAAGTCGGGGTTTGATACCTTTCAAGATCTCCTGATTAGCTCGTTCCGCTTGACCATTGGATTGCGGGTGGGCTACGGAAGAAACATCAAGCCGGATGTGCTCTCGTTCACAAAATTCCTTCATAGCTCCTTTGGACAAATTGGTGCCATTGTCCGTGATGATACTGTGTGGAAACCCAAACCGGAAAATCACCTTTTTGATGAACTGAACCGCCGTGGCCGCATCACACTTGCTAACAGGCTCTGCCTCAACCCACTTGGTAAATTTATCAACCGCCACCAACAGGTGGGTCTTTTTGTCCTTGGACCTTTTGAAAGGTCCAACCATATCCAACCCCAAGTGCAAAGCGGCCAAGTAATTGGAATCATCCTCAATTCTTGGGCTGGCACATGAAACACGCTGGAGAACTTTTGGCAACCATCACATCGTCGACCAGATCCTCCGCATCAGCATGGGCGGTCAACCAATAGAAACCATGGCGGAACGCTTTGGCCTGAAGGATTTTGAACCGGCGTGGTGACCACAATCCCTTCATGGATCTCTCGCAATATCTCACAGCCCTCTTGGGGGACACACAACGCTGAAACGCCCACGACACCTTTGCAATGGTGCAACTTCGCCATTAACAATGGTCATAGACTTAGACCGCCAAACTATCTGCCGGGCCAACGTCTCATCTTACGTAACTTCGCCCGGTTCATGTATGCCAAATAAGGGCGTCAATCCGGAATGACATGCAGGGCCGCCACCAATTGAGCCTCCGGATCAGGGATAGCCAAATCAATTTCATCGGGAAGCTTAAGCGGCGGATTGTGCGATACATCAAGGAAGGCGTTAGGCGGGACGGTTTACGTTGAGAGCCCAGCCGGCTTAAAGCATCAACCGCCGTTCTTCCGACGATCCACATGGTCCACCTGATATCCTTTAAAATGTCCTGCAACAACATCCACCTCCCGACGATATGCGGCCATGAGTGGATCTTTGGAGTCCCAAGTACCTGATACTTGCTGGGCCACCAAGTCCGAGTCACCAAAGCATTTAACCCGGCTGAGATTCATTTCCTTAGCCATCCGGAGACCATGGAGCAAAGCTTCATACTCAGCTGCATTGTTAGTACAAGGGAACATTAGGCGGAGAACGTAACAGAACTTGTCACCTCGCGGGGAAGTTAATCGACTCCAGCCCCGAGCCCTCAATTGCTGGACCCATCAAAGTGGATGGTCCAATAGGTATGATCCGGCTTCTCTTCTGGCGCTTGCAACTCCGTCCAATCATTAATGAAATCCACAAGTGCCTGAGATTTTACGGCCGTCCGAGGCACATACCTTAAACCGTGCGGCCCAAGTTCTATAGCCCACTTAGCAATCCGGCCAGTCGCTTCCCGGTTCTGTATGATATCGCCCAAGGGAGCCGAACTGACCACTGTGATGGGGTGCCCTTGGAAATATTGCTTTAGCTTCCGGCTTGCCATAAAAACCCCGTACACCAGCTTCTGCCAATGCGGATATCTCTGCTTAGACTCAATGAGGACCTCGCTGATGTAATAAACCGGCCGTTGAACCGGATACTCCTTCCCTGCCTCCTTCCGCTCCACCACGATAGCCACGCTAACTGCCCTGGCATTAGCAGCAACATATAGCAGCAGCGGCTCTTTGTCAATGGGGGCGGCTAGAACCGGCGGGTTGGCCAACTGCCGCTTCAAATCCTCCAATGCTTCATCAGCGGCTGAACTCCAGACAAACTGATCCGTTTTCTTCAACATCTGGTACAAAGGAATGGCCTTCTCGCCTAGACGGCTGATAAACCGGCTTAGCGCAGCAATCCGGCCTGCCAAACGCTGGACGTCATTGATGCACTTCGGCTTAGCCAAGGAGGTGATAGCCGTAATTTTTTCCGGATTAGCTTCGATCCCCCTGTTGGACACGAGAAAACCCAATAACTTGCCTGCCGGAACACCAAAAACGCACTTGGCCAGGTTGAGCATCATTTTGTACACCCGCAAGTTGTCAAAGGTTTCCTTTAGATCCTCAATCAAGGTTTCCTTCTTCCTTGACTTAACCACGATATCATCCACATACGCATGCACGTTACGGCCGATCTGTTCGTGCAAGCAACTCTGAACGCAACGCTGATAAGTCGCTTGGGCGCTCTTGAGTCCAAAAGGCATAGATACATAGCAGAAGGCTCCAAAGGGGGTGATAAACGATGTCTTCTCCTGGTCCTTAACTGCCATCTTAATCTGATGATAACCGGAGTACGCATCCAAAAAGCTCAGACGCTCACAACCCACCGTAGCATCAATAATCTGGTCAATGCGGGGGAGGGCGAAAGGATCTGCTGGACAGGCCTTGTTAAGATCTGTGTAATCCACACACATGCGCCAAGTGCCGTTCTTCTTAAGAACCAACACCGGATTGGCAAGCCACTCTGGATGAAAGACTTCGACGATAAACCCTGCTGCCAAGAGCCTAGCAACTTCTTCTCCGATGGCCTTGCGCCTTTCCTCATTAAACCGGCGAAGAAACTGCTTCATCGGTTTGTATTTTGGGTCAACATTAAGAGTGTGCTCAGCGAGTTCCCTCGGTACACCTGGCATGTCAGAAGGCTTCCATGCAAAAATGTCCCGATTCTCACGGATGAACTTCGATGGCGCGCTTTCCTATTTAGGATCAAGTTGGCACCGATGGTGAACTGCTTGGGCGAATCGCTGGGCACAAAATCAACAAGCTTCGTCTCACCGCCGATTTGAACTTCAAGTCCGGATCATGCTCCGTGGTTGGCTTCTTCAAAGGGTCATATCCGCGGATCAACATTGTCTTTATAATACTTTAGCTCTTCCGTGGCACAAACCGACTCTGCGTAAGCTGCATCACCTTCCTCGCACTCCAAAGCGATCCGGCGGCTCCATGAACCGTTATCGTTCCTTTGTGACCCGGCATTTTCAGCTGTAAGTAAACATAACAGGGCCGTGCCATAAACTTAGCATAAGCCGGCCGCCCAAAGAGGCGTGGTAAGGGCTTTGAATTTTCACCACCTCAAATGTCAATGTTTCGATCGGAGTCATGTTAGTCCCCAAAGGTCACCTCGAGCTATCTTACCGACCGGCACGCCAACTTGCGGGCACCACTCCGTGAAACACTTGTCTTTGGATGGCCTAAGATGCCTATCCACAACCCCATACGCTGAAGGTCTCGTAGTACGGGATGTTGATGCTGCTTCCTCCATCCATAAGAACCTTGGTAAACTTGTACCCTCCTACGGGTGCCACCACCAGGGCTAAGCGACCGGATTGTAAACCGGGAGGATGGTCCTCTCTGCTCCACACGATCGGTTGCTCGGACCAGCGTAGGTAATGCGCGGGCCGTTCAACAACACCGACCGCCCGCTTCGAAGTTTTCGGTCTCGTCTGTCCAAGCTGGTGGTAAAGGCGTGGTACTGCCCACCATTCAAGCTGCTTTGGGTTACTTTGATAACCCATTGCTGCTGTTGTTGATTGTAGCCCCTTGGTTCGATTGTTCGACTGTTCGATTACCTTGATTATTCGATTGGCTTGCCGCCCGGATTACCACGAATCCTGGGCGGAATTTCCTCCACCGTAACCCGGGGCGGACCCTGAACCGCCACCGGCCCTTGATCATACCGGAAAGAGTTGCAGTTTTTGAACTCCTGCATAATATAACAAACCTTCCAAAGGTGGTTCGCGGTGCCTCCTTCGTCCGATGCTTCGGACAAGGTTGATTCAATATGAAATTCAAGCGATCCGGATTGTGACCGCCCGGTTTGATTGCCTACCCTGCGCCGCTGACCCTTGTCCTGCAGCGTTGGTGTTAGCCACAAAGCCCATGTTGTCGTTAAACTTACGCTTGTTCCTCCATTGCTGCCGAATGATGCTGCTGGCCCTGGAGTTGCCGTTCTGTTTCCCTTCCCACTTCATCATTCTCAGATTCGGGATCCTTGGTACTATCGAATCAGCGTACTTTACCAGCGCCCATTAGAGTGCCCATGTCATGGCAAAAACGCTTCATGCGGCCAGCTTCAATTTCAATGGCTCGAACCGCAATTGGCTTCCAAGGTCAAGATCGCGGAATCAGGGTTGATCCGGTCTCAAGAATGTAAAACTTCAAAACAGGCGCACCCAATGGGTTGTGGATTCTCCCTCCGCTGGACACAAGCTGCTAAATCCACCACGAGACATGGGCTGTTTACAGGTGTCTTTGAAATTTTGAATGAATCGGGTTATGGCTGGGTCCACAAACTGATAGAGTTGGGCGGCAAATTTTTCAACCAAGTCCGGGCCGTACCTTCCAACATCATTGTGAAGTACTTCGCACATGCGGCTTCATCCACATCTAGCATCTCCATGGCCATCTCATAGCTTTCTATCCATGCTTCTGGAGCCAAATCGGCAGTATAATTGGGCACCTTGCGCGGCCCCTTGAAGTCCTTGGGCAAGCGCACATTGCGTAAAGCGGGGACGAGGCAAGGCACCCCCAAAGAGCCAGACGTGACCCCTGGTTCGAAGGTGGTCGGACGAACCGGCGCGAGCGGATGATCCTCTGCTTGTGCTGCTAACTCGGCCTCCCTACGTGCCCTGGCGCGGTCCACCACCACTTGAGCATCCTCAAAGCCACCCGCCGGATTGTTGCCGCGAGGCGGACCACGCTGCGCATTGCTTGACACGGCCGGTTCGTCGACGCGTCGGCTATAGCTCCGGCTTGGGCGGGGGGTGGAGTGGATCCGATCCCGACTGTATGAATACGCTTCTTGCTGAGCCAGGGCCGTCCTGAGGAGCTCCTTAACTCGGCGTGTCTCTACCGCCTATGGTGAATCGCCTTCAATTGGAATCGCCTCCAACCGTGCCGCAGCCGCCACGAGGTTATCCATCGGGTTGGAGTAGTGACCCGGAGGTGTCTGCACGGTCTGGGGCGCACCGGTATGATGGCGAGTTAGATCTATCACACGGGGCTGAACCGGTGCGGCCGTCCCAGGTGCTTCCGGCCGGTTTACCAACGGCGGCGGATTACTGGTCCCTGCCCCTGGGGTATTGAAAAGCTCCCTTCCCTCAAAAACTGAAGGTAAACGGGACCTGTACTTCCTTTTCATGACTTCCTGTGACGCGCTCTGGTCCAGCCTGAGCCTATAAGCCTGCGCATCCAAAGCGGCCCGTTCCGCCGCCATCCTTTCGTCCGCGGCCGCCAGGTCCGCTTTAGCATTAGTGATCTGTTCCCTCACCTTTGCAATCTCCGCGTTGTGCAGGTCCTGATCCGGCGGATTAGCTTCCGCCATGAGCACAGCCAATCGTCAAAAGCTCGACAAAACTTGAGCGGCGGGCGCAGGGGCCTCCATCGGCTGCCATCACGCTGTTGAACCGGCGACCAGGGCGCCATGGTCGAAGAGTGAAGCGCCGCTGCGTACCGCCATGAAGATCCCAACCCGGTTGGGTAGATCGAAGGGTCGGAATACTCTCACCGTCGGAACAGCCCCGATCCGGCCATCCTGCAGCTGGTATAGAGACTCGGTTTCTCCGCCCGACGATTAAATCGCGAGTAGACAACAGTTTCGTCACGGATGCTGATCCGTCCTCGTAGCCTCCGTGGGCGACTCCCACGAAAACATGCCTGACCGCCCGGTTTAGCGAGGGCAGGACTCTTCTTCGCCCGCTGAGCCGTCTCGGCGAGGTCGGTCAGAGCGTCGGCCCAGGCCCTGGCTCGCCCGATCTTGCCGATGAACACGTGTATGCCGCCAAAGGGACCCGGTACCCGTACTCAAGCGAGCCGGCCTCGGGGCCCGATCCGCGTCGTCGATGTAGAGCTTGCCGCGGCGACTCTTAGTCATCCGGCCTTTGCATAGCCTTGAGTCGCCGAACTTGCCCTCTAAGATCATCAAACCATCGTGCGATAGCCCCACGGTGGCGCCAAGCTGTCGTGGAATTGTCACGGCAGATGTCCTCATGAGAGGACTTAGTCGTAGGGCCATCGTACGGGTTAACCTAGAGGGGTTAAAGCGGACACAAGACACGGGAATTATACTGGTTCGGCCCCTTCGATGAAGGTAAAAGCCTACGTCCAGTTGTGATGTGATTGATATGATTTCGGCGACTAGGGAGCAATAGCTTTGCCTTAGCCTCGAATTCTCTGTCTCTAACTCGCCGCCGGGTCGTCCCCTTATATACACGGGTTGGCCTTGGCGGTCTCTGAGTCCCAATCCGGCTCATACAAGCGTCCGGCTCGGTCTCTTCTTTCTTGTCTTACAACACAAGTTACAATACTAAGGCGGTTTACATAAATGGACCTTAATTCGCCTCTGGGCTCCAGGCCTCCTCCGTGGGCCTGGATCATGGACGAGGGTAAACCGGCCCTTCCGGGGCGGTTCACACTCAGTAGTTGTATCCCCAACACTACTGCTATCAAACTTAGTAGTAGCGAGGTTTTAAAAACCCGCGCTACTACTATGGAATGTCCGGGGGGGCACGGTAGAGACCGCTTAGTAGTAGCGAGGGTTAAAAACCTGCGCTACTGCTATCAACTTAGTAGTAGCGAGGTTTAAAAACATGCGCTACTGGTAAGTAGCAGTAGCGAGGGTTTTTAACCCTCGCTACTAGTAACTTTCTGTGTATAGGCTTTTCCCTAGTAGTGTGAGTCTCATAGGTTGTCATTTTCATATACTAGTGGGAATTTTTCATTATAGAACTTGGCTTGTATATTCCTACGATGGGCTTCCTCAAATGCCCTAGGTCTTCGTGAGCAAGCAAGTTGGATGCACATCCACTAGTTCCCTTTTGTTGAAGCTTTCATTCATTTATAGCTCTAGTCATCCGTTGCATGGCAATCCCTACTCCTCATGTTAACATCAATTGATGGGCATCTCCATAGCCCGTTGATTATCCTCATCAATGTGAGTCTTTCTCCTTTTCTGTCTTCTAAACACAATCCCCATCACCATATTCTATTCCACCCATAGTGCTATAACCATGGCTCACGCTCATGTATTGTGTGAATGTTGAAAAAGTTTGAGATTATTTAAGTACGAAAAAAATGCTTGTCCTGTCATCGGGGATGTAGAATTCGGTAACATTTTTGTGTGACGAAAATGAAGCATAGCCTAACTATATGATTTTGTAGGGATGAACTTCCTTTAGCCATGTTATTTTGAGAAGACATGATTGCCTTGATTAGTATGCTTGAAGTATTACTATTTCTCATTTGGATCTGAAAATTCATGCCACAATAAAGAAAAATTACATTGAGAATTATGCTAGGTAGCATTCCACATCAAAAATTCTGTTTTTATCATTTACCTACTCGAGGACGAGCAGGAATTAAGCTTGGGGATGCTTGATACGTCTCCAACGTATCTATAATTTTTGATTGTTCCATGCTATTATATTACCCGTTTGGATGTTTACGGGCTTTATTATACACTTTTATATTACTTTTGGGACTAACCTATTAACCGGAGGCCCAACCCATATTGTTGTTTTATTGCCTATTTCAGTGTTTCGAAGAAAAGGAATATCAAACGGGAGCGTGATTTTTGGAACGAACATGATCCGAGAGACTTGGAGTACAAGCCAGGGAAGCTTCGAGGAGGCCAGGAGATAGGAGGGCGCGCCCACCCCCCTGGGCGCGCCCCCCTATCTTGTGGGCCCCTTGAGCGTCCCCCGACCGACTTCTTTCGCCTATATATTCCAATATACCCTAAAAACATCGAAGGACACAATAGATCGGGAGTTCCGCCGCCGCAAGCCTTTGTAGCCACCAAAAACCTCTCAGGAGCCTGTTCCGGCACCCTGCAGGAGGGGGAATCCCTCACCGGTGGCCATCTTCATCATCCCGACGCTATCCATGACGAGGAGGGAGTAGTTCACCCTCGGAGCTGAGGGTATGTACCAGTAGCTATGTGTTTGATCTCTCTCTCTCTCGTGTTCTCTCTATGGCACGATCTTGATGTATCGCGAGCTTTGCTATTATAGTTGGATCTTATGACGTTTCTCCCCATCTACTCTCTTGTGGTGAATTGAGTTTACCTCTTGAAGTTATCTTATCGGGTTGAGTCTTTAAGTATTTGAGAACATTTGATGTATGTCTTGCCGTGCTTATCTGTGGTGACAGTCGGATATCACGTGCCACTTGATGTATGTTTTGTTGATCAACTTGCGGGTTCCGCCCATGAACCTATGCATAGGGGTTAGCACACGTTTTCGTCTTGACTCTCCGGTAGAAACTTTGGGGCACTCTTTGAAGTACTTTGTGTTGGTTGAATAGATGAATCTGAGATTGTGTGATGCATATCGTATAATCATGCCCACGAATACTTGATGTGACAATGGAGTATCTAGGTGACATTAGGGTTTTGATTGATTTGTGTCTTAAGGTGTTATTCTAGTACGAACTCTTGAATAGATCGATCCGAAAGAATAACTTTGAGGTGGTTTCGTACCCTATCATAATCTCTTCGTTTGTTCTCCGCTATTAGTGACTTTGGAGTGACTCTTTGTTGCATGTTAAGGGATTGTTAGATGATCTATCTATGTTATTATTGTTGAGAGAAGTTGCACTAGTGAAAGTATGAACCTTAGGCCGTGTTTCCTACGATTGCAATACCGTTTACGCTCACTTTTATCATTAGTTACCTTGCTGTTTTTATATTTTCAGATTACAAAAACCTATATCTACCATCCATATTGCATTTGTATCACCATCTCTTCGCCGAACTAGTGCACCTATACAATTTTCCATTGTATTGGGTGTGTTGGGGACACCAGAGACTCTTTATTATTTTATTATAGGGTTGCATGAGAGAGACCATCTTCATCCTACGCCTCCTACGGATTGATAAACCTTAGGTCATCCACTTGAGGGAAATTTGCTACTGTCCTACAAACCTCTGCACTTGGAGGCCCAACCACGTCTACAAGAAGAAGGTTGTGTAGTAGACATCAGTGGATCCCGACTATCAGGCACTTCCTTCCCTGCGAAGATGTAGCTGGTGGGTCCCAGATGTCAGGGGGGCGAATCGTTTTTTTTTTGCCCGGACGCACTTCCTTGCATGCGAAGATGTAGCTGGTGGGTCCCAGCAGTTAGGGGGAAACATTTTTTCACGAAATACGGTGGCCCGTCCGGTGGGTCCCCGCTGTTAGGTGGAGGAATAATTATCTTGCGCGTAATAAGGAGGCACTTCCTTGCTGCGGCCGTGGACCCAGCTGTCAGCCTCTCCACGTACGGTCCACGTCCGATGGAAGCCGTTCCTTGACCATGTTGACGACGCCACGCCGAGAGCACCAGGGCGGTGGACGATGGCGAGGCCTAGGAAGGGGACGATGCGGAGCCGGGGAAGACACATCAGTGGAAGCCCGCGCGGAGAGGATTACGTGGGTTCACTGGTTCGGCTGCGGTGTGAGGCTGCCATCGCCGCAGGGCCTGGCCAGCGGTGGGAATAGTAGGGCGGTGAGGCCTCCACGGTAGCAACTGCCAGCCACGGGAGGTAGGATCATGAGGCACGACCGGCGCTGCTTTGGGTGGCTGGAGCAACAAGACCAGAGGTTGAAGAAGCACTATGGCTGTTGGATGGACATCGTACGGTCACGGGAGCTAGAATCGTTCATATTTGACTAAGTTCACAAAGCATTCGGTCCCTATCAACTTAGTAGGCCCACAAGTCAGCCTCCCACCAAGGTGGGTCCCAACTAGCAGGGGGAGTATTCATTTTTTTATGCGTAATAAGGAGGCACTTCCTTGCGTGCGAAGATATAGCTGGTGGGTCCGACCTGTCAGCGGTGGGAATGTTTTTTCGCAAAATACATAGGCCCTTCCGGTAGGTCCCAGCTGTCAGGTGGAGAAATAATTATTTTGTGCGTAATAAGGAGGCATTTCCTTGCGTGCGGCCGTGGACCCAGCTGTCAGCCTCTCCACGCATAGTCTACTTCCGATGGTGTCCTTCGTTGACCACGTCGACTACTCCGCGCCGAGCGCATGCAAGGTGGTGGACAACGGCAAGGCCCCGGACAGCAACGAGCCGGAGATGGGAAGACGCGGGAGTAGAGTCGCAGACGAAGAGGTGTACGAGGGTTAACTGGTTCTAGTGCGGTGTGTTCCGGCAGTTGGTGGAGAAGAACAGGAGGTGTGGAGGGGTGGAGGGATGGCCTGGCCAACGGTGGAGTAGTGCTTCACAGCGAAGCGTGCTAAGCACACCTTCTAGCAGCAGGAGGCGGGAGCAGGTGGTCCCGACGGCGCTGGAGGAAGAAGATGAGAGATTGAAGATGGATGCCGGTCGTTTGATGTAAATCCAACGGCTAACGATGTCAGAATCATTTGTTGACTAAGTTGACAACGACTTGCATTGGCTTCGGCCTATTGGCCCACATTTCAGCCTCCAAAAATATGGCACGTATTCAACCCATTTTTTCAGAATTTACAGTCTTTTTTTAGCGGGGTAGAATTTTCAGTCCATTTGATCTCTTTTTTTGAATTACAGTCCATTAGCTGGGCTGGGTGAACAAATAATGTAGCGTCCATGTGGCTCATTTATGTTTTTCCTAAAAAATTACAGGCCATTTGCACTTTTTTGAAAAACACGATTTTGCTGGGCTGATTCTAATTAAATAGTTGGGGTGGGCGCAGCAATGTTATCAAAAAGTAAACAGCGGCTGAGCATTTTGTTATATATATATTTAAATAATAAGTGATTTATTATTACATTAGTCCTTAAATGTTACCAAACTTTTCTACATAATCACCAGGAATTTCGTTGCCAAAAAAATTCCAGGATTTTATTGTTAAGAAATTATTTTTATTAAGTTAACAAGATGTGGGATATTTTTTTCTTACATATGTAAGTATCTGTTAAATATATGATGACAATAATAACAATTATATATAACTAGTAGAACGCCCGTGCGTTGCCACGGGCCAACAAATGGATCTATTATGACCCGCTCAATTTCAGCTCTTTGATCATTGTGTTATTATTCCTCCGGTCCTTTTTAGTTTGCATATAATTTTTGTCTGAAGTAAAAATATCTCTAATTTGACCAAACTTATAATAAAAGTATTGACATTCATAATACCAAATCAACATCATTAGATTTATTGTGGAACATAGTTTCATATTTTATATATTTGGTATTGTAGATGTTGATTTTTTAATATAAATTTGGGTCAAACTTTGCAAAGTTTGACTTGACACAAATCTTATACGCGGAGTCAAAAGGGCCGGAGGGAGTACTTCACTATGTTGCTACTCCACTGAAAATCCGACTTGTGCTTCCTCCGGGTCTATGAAATGGTTGAGTCCCATCATCCCTAACCCATAGTCTAACATATGGAGTCATTTGGCTTCAACTCTGCATTGCCACCCAATTCAAAATTCACATAGGTTTTCTCCAAGTCTGCCAAACTACCATGGGCATCCCATCAGCCAACTTCTAATTTCTTCCAACATTCGTCATCCACTCCCTCCTAAAAGTTCAGACAAATTAAAGAAGTACCCCATACAACTTCGCAATAGCGATATAGAACATCAAAAATCCCAAATTGCTCTCATTTTCCTTTTTTTAAGTATTGCATATAAAGAAAAATAGTTGGAATCATATCATATGCAGATAATGATCAAGGTGTAGCACTTCCATTCTCGAATTAGAAACAAATCACATGAAACAAATTCTTCTCACTTGAATTGATGGCTCATGCAACATATTTTTATTGTGTTATGTAAATGATTGCATGCATCGCATTCCATCTAGTTGGCTACTATGACATAACTTAATGACAGAGCAACCAGTCACTGATGTCTGCACTTCCCTATTGCTCTCAAATGCTCGTGCTCCTTTCCCTTCCCATTGATACCACAACTTTCCCTAAGTAGGAGATCCATACAATGTAAAATTCTTTCATAGAAAACATAATCGATGTGCATATTTGCTATCTCAGTCATTTACAATCCCTCAGGTGATTCTCCTACTCATAAAACCTCAGTCGCCAAACTTTGTGATGGTTCATTAGCAGGACATGCTTGTTTCTTTGACACACACTCAAAACAGTTAAAAACTCTGCTGATGAGATTCTTTGTATTTATCGTAACACGGATACTCAAAATAGAAGAACTATGATCACCTTCTCACTGAAATAATGAACAAAATGTAGTGCCCGATCAAGAGAATCCTTGTCGGTGGCAGCGGGGGCATACATATTTTTAGTAGTTCAACAACAATAGTGTCACACATGTACTTTTTAAATCTTTTTTCAACCATCTCGATCAAATTCTTTCTCTTAAGACATCTTTATTTTCAAGAGTACGCATAGGCGTACCATATTTTTATAGAAGGAAGAAGCAGATTACAAGAAGACTACCCTTGTTAAGAACTACAAGCGTAGCACAAACTCCACACCTTAGCAGTCTGAAGACATGTCACCATACACATTACAACCATAACACAAGATGCCTACCTAAACTGAAAGACAAAGTCGTGTTTCAAGTGACACTGGACGCCTCCGAAGATAAGACACCATCAAGACTTCCCTGGTCAAAGCACTACCCACCCATGTAAGCCTAAAAGACACTACCCACCCATGTAAGCCCCAAAGACATGTCGGCGAGGAGGTAGCAGCACTTGGTCGGACTCGAGGAGGCACCGTCTTGGACACATGAGCGACGGCGTACATAGAGCCCTTGAAGATCAAACTGTGTTAGCAATGAGAACCAAATGATCGCAACACAGGACCTGCATGTCGTGTCTTCATACATGATGCTCCCAACGGAGAAACGACGTTGAGAACGCAGGCATCGCCAACTCTAACTTGAACCTAGGCTTTCACCCAGAGACAACCACCAAACACCAATGTGAGGGGAAAGATGTCGACACACCTCAACAGCGCCTCCAAGGAGTGGAACGGAACCCACAGGCGTCGTCGCCACCGGCACAACCAAAGCTCGACATAACTTTCATCCATAGCACTACACATATCTAGCTCCGCACACCAGAATGGGGGCAACACCATCCAAGTTTGAACACATTACCGCCGCCACAACACCTCTTCATAATGGCCGGAGCACCGTGGTAACCGCACAAGCGAGAGCACAAGCCATCCTCCTTCCCCAGTCGCACAAACACACTCCATATAATTTTTCAAATAAAGCATGCCTCATTTTCAGTCGCACAAGCACATTCAATGTAAAGTCCTCTTTATCAAGTTAAGACATCTATATCTTGCAAATACAGCATGCCCCATTAATATAATTTCTCATAAGTTGATAAAATGAGAAGCATACACATAGAAAATAATTTGTCTATTTGTGTGAAACAATTCTAACACAAACACACTCACATGGTAGAAAGGATTTTGTGGATGCCATCATATGAACAGGTAGATCTAAAAGTTTTAAATATTCCATGGCAATGGTATGTACTTTTCCGTTTAATCTATTTTGCAATATCATAACACGAATCATTACAAACAACACTTGCCTTGTCCCCTCAGGTATTCTCGAGGTTTTAGCGTAATGTCAATTGAGCATTGTTCAACAAAAGTACTATTGAACTGGCTAAGAACTTATATTTTACCTAAGTGCTACTGCGATCTATACATCAAAGCATAATCAGCCTACAGATATTCCTACATCAAAAAAAAAAATTCTTCTTTGAGATACTCACTCAGTCCCATAATATAAGATTTGGTGCTGCTTGGAAGATGCCCTCTTGCGCCGATTTCACTTGCTGCATCTTGCATACGTGCAGTACCATGTCATTGTCAAGGAAAGCACGCTGCCATTGGCAGAGCTCTTGCAGGTTAAAAGGAACCTCCTTCTCTTGGTACCAGCAGAACCCATAGGTCAAAGGGCCCACCCCGTTGTTTGGGGTGCTCAAACCTGTAAACTTGTCAACTACAAAACTTTCTGATCTTCGAAAAAGGAATGGATAATTTGTTAAGGGTTTTACATCGATAAAACAATAAAGGGAACAGAACACAAAGGGAAACGACCCTCATACACACACTCGGGTCTGTGTAGACAGTTCTTATGCATATATAAGAGGAATGACATAGGGACAGATTGCCAGTGGTTGTCAGAAACAACCTGAACCAAGCTTAGAAATATTGTGCATTATATAGATAGATGGGGCACAGCCTGAACCAAGCTTACAAATATCATGCCTTAAATAGATGAATGCAGTGGAACATAAATAGATGAATGCAGTGGAACGCACACATAGTTTACTACTAATATATCCTGCAAGAGATGTGTAATATACATGTTCATGATTTTAAATTTATGGATAGAAGTAAACAAATATAGTTTGTCCAACGACGATCATCATGTATGTCTTTTATGGGCAAATTATCCCAGGTAAATGGATTGGAAGGAGAAAATGAAAAACCCTAGCGCGAATCTGTACCTAAGTGATATATTCTTCTCAAGCTTCTCAACTACGGCAATTCCGTGCACACACAAATAATTGCAGATCCATCAACAACAAAATTAATTTCACATTGGTCAGAATCAGTTCAGATCTCACCTAATACAAACACATGCCCTCTTCATGAGACCCTGAACCTTTCTTGCCCTTTGTGTTCAAATAAGTGTACCATTTAATAGCAGACCAATATTTTGTCTTTGGTTTATACATGACTTGCTCAATGCTCATAGTATAAAGCCAACTCGGTTGTAAAGGGAACTGAAAAAACCACTCAAAAAAGTTAGAGAACCCAAAAAAACTTCTGGACTGAAGTATAACTACTGAAATGGAGCGCGCACCAACCGTCGAGATGCAACCGCTCGGGCGCTCGATCGCAGAAAATGAATCCGGCGAATATGAGGAAGGAAAGGTCTGCTAGTCTGTAATTGAGATGCAAAGAATCATGATTTATATTTAGGAGACCAAATAGGGTAGTAATCTAAATTTTCAGCTCGAGAACACAAACACTCGCAGCAATCTCGAAGGTACAAATTAGCCAATAATAGAACCAGATATAGAAAGAAAGAACATCTTCACTCCCACTTAATCCAAGGAATTCACACCAAAAAAGTCTCCAACTTTCCTTTGGTTCCAGTCCATCACAATTTCAGAAACACCCTTCAATAATCTGCATTCAAGAGGTCAACTGAATTAAAAATGTTGTAAGTACAAGCATTCAGGCTGGTGATATTGTTATAAATGTGTTGTCGAAGATTTGTAGAAACAAACTAAACGAGCTCTATCTTCTTTTCACTTTTTTCCTTCTGAGGATAGAAAAATAGAAATACCTCTGTTGGACCGCTCAAGTAGTAAAAGGGATCATTGCCCTTGCTACACATGGGCCATGGCTCCAAATTCAGAAGTCATGATCATTTGCATTCAGAGACTATCTTCAGAAGGATCTTGTTTGTGTTAGTGCTTCAGTATTGTCTGCGGCAAAGGATTAATAAGTTTGTTTTCGCACATGTGCGCTTAGCAGCTAGCTGCGGTTGATATGTTTGTTGTGTATATTGGCTGATTTTCCTGAATTCAGGCGTGAGGAACGAAACATTAGACTCAGGAGTATAAAACCTTGTATAGCATATATATTACACAACTACTATCTAACATCACAAAATGACCTGCACTGGAATCTTGCGAAGGATGTTTTACATTCATTTGAACAACGACAAGTAGGGTGGCTACTATTAAACGCGTGCTACCGGATCATGCACACACACACTGGCAGAGTGCCTTGTTCTTGTTTTTGCTAGTGTAGCGTTGCTTTCTTCGACTACTCCGCCAATGGACTGGTTCAGTGTGAGAAGAGGCATAACTGAAGCCCTACGAAAAAACAGGACTGAGACATGAATATTAAGGAGAAGGAAGAATAATGTCCAAAGAATAACGCTTTCACCTTTTCGATTAAAATACGGTTTGGTTTACCCAGATATATGGACACCTTTGTATACCCTAAGTCCTATCTAGGTTTTTAAGTATTTTGTTCTTGTGCATTGTCCTTGATTGTCTTTCTAATTATTTCTAATGTTAGCATTACTTGTCAAAAAAGTACATTTGGACTTCCCAGCTACATTCTATCTGACATGCCATCAGAATTTGAGTGTCCGTCACCGTTAGAAAAATATGTAAAGAAAAAAGTTAGTCTAGTATGGTGCACCATGTGTTTTCCCACTATATCACGCCCAATACTAAACAATATATGTGCCATGTCAAGAGACTAAAATCTAAGAAGATCATGGCAGGGAATTCACACAGCTAACAGTCGGCCTGAATTAAACTCTTGGAAAATTTGCATTATGCATACAGCAAGCCTCACGCATAGAGTCATACAGACATAGGCATAGTGGCATATCCCCAATCATGAACTGCCGAACAAGCCATCCAATGCACAATTTAAAATTGAGAACAACGAGCTTTGGGTATTTGAAACAGATTTAGTTTAACTTCCTGCCAGGTTTGGTTTTTATGACGGACTTGGCGTTCTATTAATAATATTTTCAACAATCCATGTAAACCATTGCTCAGTACTTTGAAAAAATACAACAATGCATTGCGGTGTGATCAAAATATATCTTGGCAGCAGTATTTTCTTTCGAATCCATACGAACATTGCCATCGGCTGTGTTCATAAACAATTGGTATTCCTCTTAAATGAATAATGTTGTGAATAAGCAAAAAAAAATAAGCAACAATCCGTTTTTGGATTATACAGGGGGTTGTTGCTAGAGGAAATTGTAAAAAAAACGGCTTCATCAGGAGAAATTGATGAGAGCATATCTCTCTTTGATTTATAAAATTCTTCTTTTTATAATTGATGAGAGCATATCTCTCTTTGATTTATAAAATTCTTCTTTTTATAATTGGAGCATCTATCGAATAGTCCAAATGAAGAAAAGCATATTTCTCTGCAGCCGTTATATATACTAACTATGGGGCGCGAGTAGGTCTGAAGTTGTCCGTCAGATTGTCCTCAACATAAGTAAAAGCAGCAGGCTTTCCAGCCATGCTGCACTTGTGCAGAGCTGATTTTTGAAATTAAAACACCTAAAGAACAAATAACATAGAGTTTTCAGAAAAAGGAACACTTACCAGGAAACTTGCAGTCCTTGAAGAAAGGATAACCTTCCTACAAATACACCATCCAATGCAGGTTCATACAGTTTTCATTGTGCACAAATGATGCAACATGCAGATTCAAGCCAATGCGAAAAAATGTCCAGTTAACTTAGAGTTATTTACATATCGTTTACTTAAGTAAAAAAACTCAAGTTATATTGCTGCAGGCAATCTACTCAATGCTGATCACACAAATAATAATGTCCGAAAGCACTTAGGAACAACCAGACCACACAAGCATAAAATTGTGTAACCAAATAGACATCAGAGGGGAGGGAGCATTTTTCAGAAGTACCTCATTAAGTTCCACAGTTATTATGTGAGGAGTAAAGGACCAGATGAACCTACAAATCAAAAGAAATATCATAGTCAGCACAAAAATTGTTCAAAGAAGATGATCAAATTAAAAATCATGTAACTGAACATATAGAAGAATCTTCTTATAAAAAAATTAGGAAACCGATCTTTTGTCTTATTATATTCAAAGAGCTCTGTCTGAATGACACCTCTATATTGATAGGCTGCACTGTGCATATAACTAACATAAAGCATATGTACACTTCCCACCTCCTTTGAATGTCTGCACTACTGCATCCTATTTAATTCCTTTAGAATGTGGATAAATACTTATAAAGTTAATGGTCACATGCCCTTTAAACGTGTGAATTCACATGTAAACCAACTAACCAAGAGGGATGCAGCCAAAATTACCCAAGGCATCTAGTTGTTTCTTTTAGGGTTTAGGGTGTGCAAGTGTCGTTGAGGACATTACATGTCCACTGAATCTAATGGAAAATCATGGAATATATGCTTGTTCCCACGAAATTGGATTTGGTCTCAGGTTTAAGACGAACTTGCATCGCTAGAGACTTCTCCAACTCCTTCAAAGACTCCTGCAACCAACTTCTTCAGGTGCCAACAACATGAACAGATAACGGGGTGGGAGGGGGAAGGGAACAGAGATGGAGGAGGGAGAAGGGAGAGGAGAGAAGAGGGGAGCAGTAAGGGTGGAGATACCTGTGATAATGGGGAGGCGGCAAGGGACGGGAAGACTACTTGCCCGTGGCAGGATGAAGAGCTGGCGGCTCCAACCCTAGCTTGCGCCTGAGAATTGCATCCGTCGCACACAACCAGGGCATCCATCGTCTGCCGTCGTGCTCCAGCGAGCCGGCGACCGAGGGTTGCCTGGAGTAGAGGTGGAGGCGACCAGAGCCAGCGGCGCGGCACCGAGGTTGGTGCGACGGCGAGCTCGGGCGGTGAGGCGGCGGGGCAGAAGCTGCAGGAGACGGCGGCGGGGACCTCGAGGCCAAGCTCATGCCATGGCTTCCCTGGCTCCACAGGCCGTGGCGGCGCCGGACGCAGCGGCAGGGTGAGGAGGAGGCCGGCCGTCGGGGAGGCAGGAGCTCCTCGTCCCCTCGATCCAGATCGAGATCGAGGAGGGAGCAACAGGGGCACGAGGGAGCGGGCGACCCGCGGGCGGCTGTCGGGGCGTAGCTTTAATTTCGTAGGTTAACGGTCGTAGATTTTTTTCAGGTGTGAGTTTTTTTTGATCAACCGGACGGTTTAGCATCGGACATAGTGGGAGCATACCGATTTTTATTTCCTGGTTCGAGGGCGGAGGGGGGATCGAGGGGATGCGGGAGGTGGGATTGAGGACAAAAAAAACCCGTCTCTGGTGGGACGAAAATTGACCGGCGGAGACTACCAACTGCTCCATTAGGAGTAGAGATAACATATAAAATAATTAAAAAAATATATAATATAGTTAGAAGGGAAACATAAGTTGGACCAGGCGTTCCTATTCTTATATAGAAAAATAGAACAGACCTCTGCGTTTTCTTCAAAAAAAAACATAAATTGGGCTGCCGATGTTTCAGCAAAAATAAAACCTCAGATGGGAGGTCCATAGGCCGGTCGATACATGATGACCCTCAAGAAAATACAAACAGCCTTATGGATCTCCCATCCGAGGTCGTGAGCTGCGCATGCTAAAAAAGAAGGCCTAGACGGGGCAGCTGTTCCGCCCGGGTTCGATTCCACCTGTGCAAAAAAAATATCTCCAATTTTTTTGCCTATGCCTTTATTGACATGTGGGTCCCAATTGTCATCTACGCACACCACGTCCTACACTTGTCAAAACTTTGTCCCTCGTTTTCTCTGTTTTTCGCACACTCGACATTGTGTGGGCATTTTAAAAATAGCATATCTTTTTGACTGTGCATCATATGAAGATGTGCTATGCATGAATGTTCATCAGCATGATGTTAACTGGCTAGTAGTTCCAGTTTCGTCCATGAATAAAACTTCAAGCATGATGTTAACACTGTTTGAAAAGGCCGTGTTAATATAAATGCTCTGCCTCTGAAAGTTACAGTTTCGTATCTGAAACTGAACTTGGAGTTTCTTATCTGAAACTGAAACTTGCAGTTTCTTGTCTGAGAATCACATTGTCTGCACTTTTATACTCCTATGAAACTACATTTTTTTCAGTGCTAAAAATAGATCTCTAGAATTCATAAAATACTTCATATGCTCAATATTGCAAATATGAAATTCAAAAGACATTCATATATGAAAGTACTCTCAAAATACACAACACAAAACACAATTCACAACCTGCAAATACTAACAACCCTAAGCTCCTCCTGACAATTCACAACCTGCCCGACTATTGGTCTGGGGGGGGGGAAATCCCTCCTATTCCTCGACGGCAGGTAGCCGCCCCGTGAGATGATGTGAACAGCGAGGGAGAGGATGGCGGGGAAGCGTCGTCGGGCCAACTATTTTTCTCCTCTTGCAGTTGGGTTCGATCAACGAAGACTCCACCGGCTCGCTTTGGCACGTCACCCTCACAAACGGCACCCTGTAGATGCTCGATCCTTCAATCTCTGGTGGATGCTCCATATGGGATCGATACTCCCACCATCGCTCCCTCACGATCGGATTCGGTGAATCAGTTTGCTCCATGGCCCAGAGGAGCAGCTCTATGTACTCCCGCGTGACTCCTCCAGGAGTATCGCCGCCTTTTCGCTCTGTTGCAGATATTTGGCCATGGATGTCGCCGTCGCCGCTAGTTGGTCCTTGTTGTCAAACGAAGACTGTATCTCCAACATCCTAGCTAGCTTCATCCAGGGTCACCGTCTGCGATCCTCACGTATCGGTTGTACTCCTCCATCGATCTACTTCTCCACGGCACCTTCGCTCGCCGGCGGTGGTTTTTGAATGGAAGAGGAGAGGAGCAGCGCTGGTTTTGGTTTAGAACTGGAGAGGAGCGATGCTGGTTTTGGATTGGAACAGGAGAGGAGGGGCGGTGGTTTTGAAATTGAAGAGGAGAGGAGCGGCGCTGGATTTGGATTGGAATAGGAGAGGTGTGGCGGTGGTTTAAGAGGAGAAGAGCAGAAGAGCGGCACTGGTCTTGGAAGTATTTTTTTTTTGTTTTGCATATTTTGGGTCAAAGTTTGACTACGTACTGTATTTGACAAGCAAAATGTGAATGCATGTCACCAAAAATTGTATCGTTTGGTTCGTATCTGAATGTACTTTCAAATTACATTATTTTTGCAACATATAACATATATTTTATTTGCGAAAATCATGGTCAATTATGACCCAGAATAAAAGGGAGACTAGTTAATGTGGGGTCGCTTTCTTAATTGAAGGGTAAATTGATTTTGATTTTTATCCAGTCAGAGCGCGCCGGCCCTCTCATCCAGTCCTAAATCGCTGCCGCACTCTCCTCTCCCTCTTCTCCATTGCAAAACCACCTCCTCTCCTCTCCATCATCTCCATTCCAAAACCACCGTCACGCCTCTCCCTCTTCTCCATTGCAAAACCACCTCCTCTCTCCTCGGACGAGGATCTCCTGATGTAGCCCATCCTGCCATTGAGACACCGACACATGGGTCCCACCAAGCGCGGGGCCCACCTGTCAGCGACCTAAAGGCAGGGTAACCCCTCCTCTCCATCATCTCCATTCCAAAACCACCGTCTCGCCTCTCCCTCTTCTCTATTGCAAGACCACCATCTCTCCTCCCATCTTCCAAAGCTAGCACCGGACCACTCAGAAGGACATCTATGGAGGGGATGCAGCAGCGAATCTGGCAGATCGCCGACGGCGACCAGGCAAAGTTAGCCAGGTTGAAGGAGATCCTTACTTGTAGCGACCAGACCCGAATGGATCAAGTCTCTATGCTCAGTGTCATCCCTGGATCAGTAATGCTGACACCACACAGTACTTCGAAGGATTTATAGCAGAGTAGCAATCACACACTTATTACAACGTTGTCAACAAGGGAACTTATTACAATAATATGGCTTAAGTCCATCTAATAATAACAGCGGAAGGCTTGGAAGATAAGTGAGTCCATCAACTCCATCGGCATCACTGAGTATAGAACCATGACCTAAAACCTTACTGTAAATGCGAAAAGTCCGCAGCGTGAAAGTTGCAGCCCGAGAATGGGTCAGCACATGGAATATGCTGGCAATGTAACACATAGAGAGTAATGAAGCAACAAGCCTATACTACATGCATATATGGCTGGTGGTAAGGCTCTACAGTTATAGTTTTGCATAAAGCCAGTTTTTCCCTACAACAAAGGAATAACTTTTGTTTAACTATCATGGTGGTTGTTAAACATTGAGAATGGTTGACAGCATCCTCAATCCCAATTAAAAAGTACTCATCAAAACCCAATAACTTTTATTAGAAGTAGCATGTTGAGATTCACATGATATTCAAATACCAGATACTCAAAACGTCCATAACCGGGGACACGGCTAATCATGATTAGTTTATACACTCTGCAGAGGTTTGCGCACTTTTCCCCACAAGACTCGATCGCCTCCGCTTGGATCTCGCACTACATGGTGTTTAAGAAACGGATGACCGAGACATAGTCTTTCAGAAGCGCTAGCACCTTACATGTGGGTAGACCGTACCAACCTACATCCCCTACATCAGCTAGCCTACCCGTAAGAGCTCGCACGACTTAGTCAACTACGCCAGAGCCCATAATTGGCTTGTGGCTGCACACGAAAGTTTCAGTTTGAATAATCTTATGATCCCTTAGAGCACAGGTGGCGGTCCAAGAAATACAGCAAGTCTGATGGAAACCAGGTGCCTCAATCCACCCAAATGTGTGTTTAGGTTGCCACCTTAGATAAACCTTAATTAACAATCTCACATCTGTCATGGATATTCACTCACCCAATCCACGTCTACTATCATAGCATGGCATAATAAGCAAACGTAGAAGTAACTCCCAAGGTTTCATAAGTAAAACAGGTAATAGGTATTACCTCAATCTACTTCCCAATCCCACAATTTAATTAGATCCTAAAAACACAAGTGTTTGAGGGTTGATCTAATGCAATAAAACTGGGTAGTAGAAAAGGTATGATCAAGTGTTACTTGCCTTGCTGATGATCCGCGAGACCTAGAGATTCGAAGTAACAAGCGGCGCACTCCGGGTGATCTAACGCAGACAAACAACAAGCATACAATAAGTACTTATCTAATGCACGGGGAAATCTCGAATAAAAGATCTAACCAGAGAGTTCAACTTAAGAACCCTGGTTGCAAAAAGAATCGAATCAAATAAACATCGAAGGTCGAAACTCGAGAGAGAACGACTCGGTTTAGCAATCTGAAACTAGGTCAAAATTTTACAGTAGCAAAACTCTGTGTAAGTAGGTTAGTCGGAACGGCGGTTTCGTAACGAAACTCCAGGCGCTTGAATCACCTGATTCCGATAAACGAGCGAGAAATTAAACAGATTTGAAAATCGAATCGGAAATCAAAATCAGAAAATAACGGATTAAATCCGATTAAAAGAAAACGACGAACAGATTAAACAGCGGACGTTCGTTAGCAAAAATAATCCAACGAACACGTTCATTGAAACGAACGGTTCGGTGAACGTTCACTAAATAAGAAAACCGAGAAAATAATAAAACCATCTAGGTTTTTAAAAAAACCGAACATAAAAAAAAACCGGACCGGGTCTTTTTAAAAAAAAAACCGGATCGGGGGGTTGTGGCGGCGGCTACCTCAGCTGCTCACGCGGGGCTCCGTGGGGGCGGCGGTGGGGTCCGGTGGGGTCGGGAGGGTCGGCGGGCGGCGAGGGGCTCGGCGACGGCGGGGGCGGCGGCGGCAGGGGTGGCGGCGCGCAATGGTGGAGGGGCGGCGTCTCGGGTTGGAGGGAGAGGAGGGGCGGGGTTAAATAGGAGGGGGGGGGTCGGCGGGTGGCTTGGGAGGGGCAAGCCAGGCGGCGGCGGGCCGGACCGAGCCGGACTCGGCGGGCGGCGCTGAATCCTCCACGGGCGAGGGAAGGGGAGATGGGCAGGCGGCGGGGCTGGCTGGGCCTTGGCCTTGGCCGAGGCGGGCGGCCCGGGTTTTTTTTTTAAACAAAACTTAAACGAAATAAAATAAAACCAAACGAACTCCAAATTTAATAAAATAAATTTTTCCCGACTCATAAAAATGATTCGAACAAAATGAACTTTAAAACGGGGCAAAATATGCATATTTTTTTAATGCTAATTTTTGCCTAAAGCAAATAAATCTTCAGAAACCAAATTTGATTTATTTATAAAATCTTCATTTTTTCCTAAATGTTGGGAAAGTCATATTATTCCCTCTCTTAGTTTTTTTATCGGAAAAACTTTATGAAGATAATTAAATAAATCCAATGATCCTATTTTTCAAAATTTGAGAAATCCCAAATATGAAAATAATGAAACTTCCAACTCTCTCCGAGGGTCCTTGAGTTGCGTGAAATTTTCTAGGATCGGAAAAATGCGAGAAAATATGATATGCATGATGACCTAATGTATAACATTCCAAATTGAAAATTTGGGATGTTACAAACCTACCCCCTTAAGATGAATCTCGCTCTCGAGATTCGGGTTGGCTAGAAAATAGGTGAGGGTGGTCCTTAAGCAAAACTTCCTCTCTTTCCCAGGTGGCTTCATCCTCAGTGTGGTGGCTCCACTGAACTTTGCAAAACTTGATAACCTTGCTGCGGGTAACTCTGCTAGCATAATCGAGAATCTTAACCGGTTTTTCCTCATATGTTAAGTCATCCTTCAACTGAATTGCTTCCAGTGGCACTGTGTCTCTTAACGGTACTTCTGCTATCTCGGGGTGACATTTCTTCAACTGAGAAACATGGAATACATCATGAACTCCTGACAGTCCTTCTGGCAATTCCAACTTATAAGCAACTTCTCCCATGCGTTGCAAAATCTTATATGGTCCAACGAAACGTGGTGCTAACTTTCCTTTAACTCCAAAACGCTTAACTCCTCGAAGCGGGGATACTCTAAGATATACTCTGTCTCCAACTTCATACTCAATCGCTTTGCGCTTTGAATCTGCATAGCTCTTTTGTCTGGACTGGGCTACCTTGAGCCTGTCTCGAATCAACTTAACCTTCTGTTCCGACTCCTTAATCAAATCTGGTCCAAACAACGGCGATCTCGGTTTAGTCCCATGACAACGGTGTCCTGCACCTTCTTCCATCTGAGCCTCAAAAGGTGCCATCTTCAAGCTGGTTTGGTAACTGTTGTTGTAGGAAAATTCTGCATACGGCAAATTATCATCCCAACTAGATCCATAATCTAGTGCACAAGCTCTCAGCATATCCTCCAAAATCTGATTGACTCTCTCAGTCTGTCCATCGGTCTGTGGGTGGAAAGCTGTACTGAATTCCAATCTAGTCCCCAATGTTTCGTGCAACTGGTTCCAAAATTTCGAGGTGAACTGGGTTCCTCTATCCGATACGATGCTCCTCGGAACTCCGTGTAAACACACAATTCTGGTCATGTATATCTTTGCCAACTTAGCACTGCTATAGGTAGTCTTGACTGGAATGAAATGAGCTACCTTTGTCAAGCGATCGACTATAACCCAAATCGAGTCATATCCTGAATGGGTCTTTGGCAAACCTGTGATGAAATCCATGCCTAGTTTATCCCACTTCCATTCGGGTATCGGCAATGGTTGTAACAATCCGGCTGGCTTCTGATGCTCTGCTTTTACTTTCTGACATACATCACAAATTGCTACATACTCCGCAATATCCTTCTTCATTCCGGTCCACCAGAAAGTATTTTTCAAATCCAAATACATCTTGGTATTTCCTGGGTGAATCGAATAGGGTGAATCATGGGCTTCTTGTAAAATCAATTTCCTGATCTCTGGGTTATTGGGCACATAAACACGGTCATCAAACCATAGGGTATCGTGCTCATCCTCACGAAATCCTTTAGCTTTTCCTTTGCTCATTTTCTCCTTTATAGAGGCAACTTCCTTATCTGCCTTTTGGGCTTCTCTGATTTTGTCCATCAGTGTCGACTGAATCTCCAATGCTGCTACATAGCCTCTCGGAACTATTTCCAAACATAGCTCTTGAAGGTCCTCGGCTAACTCATTGGGTATTCCTCCCATCATTAGGGTATTGATGTGGCTCTTACGGCTCAATGCGTCTGCTACGACATTAGCCTTTCCGGGGTGATAATGCAATCTCATATCATAATCCTTGATAAGTTCTAACCATCTCCTTTGTCTGAGATTCAGTTCCTTCTGCGTGAAGATGTACTTCAAACTCTTGTGATCCGTATATACTTCACAATGATTTCCAATGAGAAAATGTCTCCATGTCTTTAAGGCGTGCACAACGGCTGCTAACTCCAAATCATGTGGCATAATTCAACTCATGGGGCTTAAGTTGTCGTGAAGCATACTGAAACAACTCTTCCTTCCTGCATAAGCACGGCTCCAAGTCCTCGGCGTGAAGCGTGTAATACACCTCATAATCCTTAGTCGATCCGCAATATCAAAACTGGTGAGGTAACCAATCTTTTCTTCAACTCCTAAAACTTGCCTCACAGTCCTCGGTCCATATGAATTTGTTATCCTTCTTCAACAATTCAGTCATAGGCTTAGCAATCCTTGAGAAATTCTCAATGAATCTTGGTAGTATCCTGCGAGTCCAAGGAAACTCGAATCTCTCCAACTGTCGTTGGTGCTTCCCATTTGGTTACGGTCTCAACCTTTGTGGGGTCAACTGCTATTCCTTCTCCGGATATAACATGTCCGAGAAATCCAACTTCCTTTAGCCAAAACTCACATTTGCTGAACTTGGCATACAACTGGTGTTCCCTCAGTTTCTCCAAAACCAATCGCAAATGTTCCTTGTGTTCCTCTTCATTCTTCGAGAAAATCAAAATGTCATCAATGAACACCACGACGAACTTATCCAAAAACTCCATAAACACTTTGTTCATCAGGTTCATGAAATAGGCTGGTGCGTTAGTCAGTCCAAATGACATAACGGTATACTCGTACAGTCCATATCTCGTGGTAAACGCTGTCTTAGGTATGTCTTGCTCCCGAATCTTCAACTGATGGTACCCTGATCGCAAGTCGATCTTGGAAAACACCTTAGCTCCTTGCAAGCGATCAAACAGATCATTTATCATAGGTAGTGGGTACTTCTTCTTGATTGTTACTTCATTCAATCCACGATAATCAACAACCATTCTTAAAGATCCATCCTTCTTCTCCACTAATAGTACGGGTGATCCCCAAGGTGAAGAACTTGGGCGTATAAAACCTTTATCCAATAGTTCCTTAATCTGTTTCTTGATTTCCGCCAAATCCTGTGCGGGCATCCTGTACGGTCGCTTCGATATAGGGCCTGCTCCTGGCAACAGTTCGATCAAAAACTCAATGTCTCTATTCGGTGGCATTCCTGGCAACTCTTCCGGAAATACATCAGGAAAATCCTTCACCACTGGTACTTCTTCCTGCACCACCCCTGATAGGCAATTTACTTGCACTCTCCTCGGCTTGTGCCGTGATACATACTTAATCCTTCTTCCTTCTGGTGTGGTGAGCAAAATTGACTTTGTGGTGCAATCTATGTTTCCTCCATAATTCGATAACCAATCCATACCTAATATCACATCCAATCCTTGGGATTCCAGAACTATTAGGTCTGAGGGGAAAACATAGTGTCCAATCCTTAATGGCAGTCTGTCACACCATTTACTAGCCATGTATTCTGCTCCGGGTGAGGTTACTAGCATGGGTGACCTAAGGGATTGGGTCGGTAATTTGTACTTATCCACAAATCCCCTTGATATGTATGAATGCGATGCACCAGTATCGAAAAGAACAACTGTAGTAAATGACTTAACCAAAAACTTACCGATTACTGCATCGCGCTGATCTTCAACCTCCTCCACATCAATGTGGTTCACCTGTCCCCTGTTGAAAGGGTTGGGCTTCTTTCCAGAGCTTCCATTGCCATTTCCATTCTGGCCTTCTGGACAGTCATTGGCATAATGCCCAGTCTTGCGGCACTTAAAGCAAGTAATATGACTCAGGTCTACCTTGGATGGTGTTGACGGGTTGGTGCGGTTCTGTCCATTGCTTCCTCCATTCCCGTTCCCATTCTTGGTGCCATTATGGTTATGCGAATTACCTCCGCCATGGGTATGCTGAAACTGAATTCCTGATTTAGGGGTATAACGAGGCTTCTGCTGGGCTCCAGAGTTATACTTCCCTTGTCCATACTTCCGCTTGCGGTTCTCAATTTGCTGCTGCTTTCCTTCAATCATGAGGGCTCGGTCTACCAACTCCTGGTAGTTATTGAAACTTGCTACCATCAACGGCATGCTGAACTCATCATTCAGTCCTTCTAGAAACTTCTCCTGTTTAGCTGCATCGGTAGCGACGTCATCTGGGGCATAACGTGCTAATTTACTAAAGTCATCCACATACTGGCCAACAGTCCTTCCTCCTTGGCGTAAGTTGCGAAACTCACGCTTCTTCATGGCCATGGCTCCTGCTGAAACATGGGCAGTGCGAAAAGCTTGCTGAAACTGATCCCATGTGACAGTGTCTACGGGGTAAGTGGCTGTAAAATTCTCCCACCATGCTGCTGCGGGTCCTTCAAGCTGATGTGCTGCAAACTTCACTCTTTCTCCATCTGTGCATCCTGCAGTGGTCAACTCCCTTCCTATCTTGCGGAGCCAATCATCTGCTACAATCGGCTCGGTGCTACTGGAATACACCGGCGGATTCAGTCTAAGAAAACGAGTCAGATGATCCGCAGGTGGTGGTGGTGGTGGTGGGTTGTTGTTGTTGTTGTTGTTGCCCTGGTTCTGCACCAATGTTTGAATCAGGGTATTCTGCTGCTGGATCAATTGGGTGATCTCTGGCGGAAAAACGAATCCGGGGTCGCGTCTCGGAGGCATCTGATGGGTTTAGAAGAGATGAGAATTAAGAGCAGATTGAGGTCTAAGGGGAAATCACTACCCAAATGCATATGAGCAAATGCACACAAAATCACTTCATTCAATCAAACAAGGGCTTACAACGATCTAACTATCGCAAAAGTGCGTGTACTAAAATGTTTGCATGGAGGAAATACTACTAATATGTGGGGGACTTCTACTAATTTGAACCGGTGGAAGACTCCATGATGTCTGCTCCAGCTTCGTCTTCAAAGTCGGGTTCACTTGGATCCGAATCGGTGTCGTCGATGTTGATGTAGTCGCTTGGACAATCGACATACTGGTCTTCATTCCTGAGAGCCAACTTCTTCTTGAGTTCTTCGATCTCATACTTAAGATCGTTATTGTCTCTTGTCAGAGCTACGATCTCGTCCATGTAGTCCTTGCGTGTAGTCTTTAGTTCTCCTTCCAGTTTGATGATCCTTCCCTTTGCCTTCTACAACTCCAACATATCATTGCACATTTGGTTCTCCTGGCGTCGAATGTGCTGATTTAACTCCTGGATGAAAGCTGCAATGGACCTATCCTTCTTGGTGCTGACTATGTCCCATTTGTCATCTCGGCGTCCGCAAATCTGGTAGATAGTGTCCTTGAGGTCTTCTTGATAAACTTCTCCAATACGTCCCATGGTGATGTGAGCTGCCATGCTCTTTCCCAGACTCCAAGTTGGTGCACTGAAAACACTATCTATAGGCTTGGTGATTGGGGCGAATGTCCTTCCTGGAACGTGAGCTTGAATCTTCCAGCGCTCCTCTTCAGGCAGAGTGGCGTTGAAAGTCCCGGTGAAACTTGGTAGTCCAATGTTCAGGTACTTGGTAAATTCTTTCAAGTGAAATCCAAAAGGTGTGCCTTCATCCGGTTGGGTGTACTTGATCTTCTCGTCCGTCATCCTAAAGAGAGTAGAAAAGATGAGGAGTTAGAAAATGGGAGGAGAGTAGTGATCTATGGCTTTATCTTAGTGGTCGTGTCCTACAGTCAGCGTGTGCTCTGATACCATTCTCTGTAGCGACCAGACCCGAATGGATCAAGTCTCTGTGCTCGATGTCACCTGGATCAATAATCTTGACACCACACAAGATTGAAGGATTTATAGCAGAGTAGCAATCACACACTTATTACAACGTTGTCCACAAGGGAACTTATTACAATAATATGGCTTAAGGCCATATAATAATAACAGCGAAGGCTTGGAAGATAAGTGAGTCCATCAACTCCATCGGCATCATCGAGTATAGAACCACGACCTAACACCTTACTGTCGTTCGAAAAGTCTGCAACGTGAAAGTTGCAGCCCGAGAACGGGTCAGCACATGGAATATGCTGGCAATGTAACACATAGAGAGTAATGAAGCAACAAGCCTATACTACATGCATATATGGCTGGTGGTAAGGCTCTCTGATTCAGATTTTGCATAAAGCCACTTTTTCCCTACAACAAAGGAATAACTTTTGTTTAACTATCATGGTGGTTGTTAAACATTGAGAATGGTTGACAGCATCCTCAATCCCAATTAAAAAGTACTCATCAAAAACCCAGTAACTTTTATTAGAAGTAGCATGTTGAGATTCACATGATATTCAAATACCAGATACTCAAAACGTCCATAACCGGGGACACGGCTAATCATGATTAGTTTATACACTCTGCAGAGGTTTGCGCACTTTTCCCCACAAGACTCGATCGCCTCCGCTTGGATCTCGTGACTACATGGTGTTTGAGAAACGGATGACCGAGACATAGTCTTTCGAGCGCTAGCACCTTACATGTGGGTAGACCGTACCAACCTACATCCCCTACATCAGCTAGCCTACCCGTAAGAGCTCATACGACTTAGTCAACTACGCCAGAGCCCATAATTGGCTTGTGGCTGCACACGGAAGTTTCCAGTTTGAATAATCTTATGATCCCTTAGAGCACAGGTGGCGGTCCAAGAAATACAGCAAGTCTGATGGAAACCAAGTGCCTCAATCCACCCAGATGTGTGTTTAGGTTGCCACCTTAGATAAACCTTAATTAACAATCTCACATCTGTCATGGATATTCACTCACCCAATCCACGTCTACTAGCATAGCATGGCATAATAAGCAAACGTAGAAGTAACTCCCAAGGTTTCATAAGTAAAACAGGTAATAGGTACTACCTCAATCTACTTCCCAATCCCACAATTTAATTAGATCCTAAACATACAAGTGTTTGAGGGTTGATCTAATGCAATAAAACTGGGTAGTAGAAAAGGTATGATCAAGTGTTACTTGCCTTGCTGATGATCCGCGAGACCTAGAGATTCGAAGTAACAAGCGGCGCACTCCGGGTGATCTAACGCAGACAAACAACAAGCATACAATAAGTACTTATCTAATGCACGGGGAAATCTCGAATAAAAGATCTAACTAGAGAGTTCAACTTAAGAACCCTGGTTGCAAAAAGAATCGAATCAAATAAACATCGAAGGTCGAAACTCGAGAGAGAACGACTCGGTTTAGCAATCTGAAACTAGGTCAAAATTTTACAGTAGCAAAACTCTGTGTAAGTAGGTTAGTCGGAACGGCGGTTTCGTAACGAAACTCCAGGCGCTTGAATCACCTGATTCCGATAAACGAGCGAGAAATTAAACAGATTTGAAAATCGAATCGGAAATCAAAATCAGAAAATAACGGATTAAATCCGATTAAAAGAAAACGACGAACAGATTAAACAGCGGACGTTCGTTAGCAAAAATAATCCAACGAACACGTTTATTGAAACGAACGGTCCGGTGAACGTTCACTAAATAAGAAAACCGTGAAAATAATAAAACCATCTAGGTTTTAAAAAAAAAACCGAACATAAAAAAAAACCGGATCGGGTCTTTTAAAAAAAAAACCAGAACGGGGGGTTGTGGCGGCGGCTACCTCCGGCGGCTCGCCGGCGGGGCTCCGGTGGGGCGGCGGTGGGGTCCGCGAGGTCGGGAGGGGTCGGCGGGCGGCGAGGGGGCTCAGCGACGGCGAGGCGGCGGCGGCGACTCAAGGTGGCGACGGCGCTGGTGGAGGTCGGGCGGCGGCTCGGGTTGGAGGGAGAGGAGGGGGCGGGGTTAAATAGGAGGGGGGGGGTCGGCCGGGTGGCTTGGGGAGGGCAAGCCAGGGGCGGCGGCGACCGAGCGGACTCGGCTTCGGCGGCGGCGGACTCCTCATGGTGAGGGAGGAAGGGGGAGATGGGCAGGCGGGCCGGGCCGGCTGGGCCTTGGCCCAAAGGGATGCGGGGTTTTTTTTTTTAAAAAAACAAAACTTAAACGAAATAAAATAAAACCAAACGAACTCCAAATTTAATAAAATAAATTTTTCCCGACTCATAAAAATGAGTCGAACAAAATGAACTTTAAAACGGGGCAAAATATGCATATTTTTTTAAAGCTCATTTTTGCCTAAAGCAAATAAATCTTCAGAAACCATATTTGATTTATTTAAAAAATCTTCATTTTTTCCTAAATGTTGGGAAAGTCATATTATTCCCTCTCTTAATTTTTTTATCGGAAAAACTTTATGAAGATAATTAAATAAATCCAATGATCCTATTTTTCAAAATTTGAGAAATCCCAAATATGAAAATAATGAAACTTCCAACTCTCTCCGATGGTCCTTGAGTTGCGTGAAATTTTCTAGGATCGGAAAAATGCGAGAAAATATGATATGCATGATGACCTAATGTATAACATTCCAAATTGAAAATTTGGGATGTTACATTACTTGGTTTGACAATGAGTGGGAGATTTCGAGGACAGTGAGGGCCATGTGGCAATGTATGCGAAAGAGCGAGACGAGGACGATGAGGGCGGTGATGTACTCCTCGGCGGCAGTCACGCCGCAGTCCTTCGAGTTCATCGAGTATCTCCTCTGGGCGATGGAGCAGACAGATTCGCCCGAGGTGAAAGTCAGGCGGAGGTGGTGGACGTACAGGTCGAAGGTCGAGCACCCAGAGGATAACGAATCGATCGAGTACGATGTGCCATTCGTGAGGGTGCAGAGCCAGCCGGAGCCACAGGAGTATTCGGTCTCCCACCACAAGTGGAGGCCGGATGGCGCGACGCCGCTTGATACGTCTCCGTCGTATCTATAATTTTTGATTGTTTCATGCCAATGTTATTCAACTTTCATATAATTTTGGCAACTTTTTATATTATTTTTGGGACAAACATATTGATCCAAAGGCTCAGTGCAGTTCACATGCATTGCATGTTTTATGTTTCGCAGAAAACCCATATCAAACGGAGTCCAAACGGGATAAAAACGGACGGAGAATTATTTTGGAATATTTGTGATTTTTGGGAGGAAGAATCAACGCGAGATGATGCCCGAGGTGGCCACGAGATAGGGGCCCATGTCCACTTAAAGTGGGCGTGCCCTCCACTCTCGTGGGCCACCCATAAGGCGGTTGATGCCCTTCTTTGGCCGCAAGAAAGCTAATTTTTGGAAAACAATCTGGGCGAAGGTTTCCAATCGGATTTACGGATCTCCAGATATAAAGGAAACGATGCCAAGGCAGAATTCCAGAACGCAGAAACAGAGAGATATATCCAATCTCGGAGGGGCTATCGCCCCTCCCACACCATGGAGCCAAGGACGAGAGGGGAAACCCTTCTCCTATCTAGGGAGGAGGTCAAGGAAGAAGAATAAGAAGGGGGCTTCTCTCCCTTGCTTCCGGTGGCACCGGAGCGCTGACGGGGGCCATCATCATCACCGCGATTTACACCAACACCTCCATCATCTCCACCAACATCTCCATCAGCTTCCCCCATCTATCAACAGTGGTCCAATCTCCCGCAACCCGCTGTACCCTCTACTTGAACATGGTGGTTTATGCTTCATATTATTTTCCAATGATGTGTTGCCATCTTATGATCTCTGAGTAGATTTTCGTTGTCCTATCACTAGTAGAAAAAGGGCCTATTGTCCCGGTTGGTAAGGGCCTTTAGTGCCGGTTCCTGAACCGGGACTAAAGGGTCGGTACTAATGCCCTGGCCCTTTAGTCCCGGTTCAATCCAGAACCGGCACAGATGGGCCTCCACGTGGCCTGTGCGCTGAGCCCAGGCAGGAGGGCCTTTGGTCCCGGTTGGTGGCACCAACCGAGACCAATAGGCATCCACGCGTCAGCATTTCAGTGGCTGGGGTTTTTGTTTTTTTTTAAGGGGGGGGGTTTGGGGTTTTTGGGGGGTTAATTTAGGTGTTTCATATATTGTGTTAGCTAGCTAATTAATAGAGAGAAGTGTCCTCTCTTTTGTCCATGCTTGGTCGACGCTACGTACTATACATACGTATAGAGAGGACTAGCTAGACACGCTAGCTAGCTAGTAAGCAAACGAAGGAAACAGAAGATTGTCATGAACATATATGCATACAGAGAGAAGTTATATCGACCACCTCTCGTTCTCCGAGAGATTGGTCGAACAACAAGTTCTTGTAAGTTTATCCGACAGTACCGGCTACATATATACTATAATTATCATTTACAAATATAATGTCCTAACATACAGACGCGTGGTCCACATAGTATTCTCTGTCTTCAGCGATCACGTGGTCAAGAAAGAATGCCGCCAATTCCTCTTGAATTGCTCGCATGCGATCATGTGCTTGGAGTTCATCCCGCATCCGAAACATCTAATTTTCAGAAGGGGTCAATACATATATATATATATATATATATATATATATATATATATATATATATATATATATATATATATATATATATATATATATATATATATATATATATATATATATATATATATATATATATGAATGAATGAAACTCAACACAAATGATGGTAATAAAATAAAATTGTGAATATTTTTATTTACGCACTTCATATTGTTTGTCGAGTAGCCCGCTCACAGGTCGTGTGGCGGATGGACTCGCAAATGTAGTATCCACAGAAATCATTCCCTTGTTCCTGCCACAACCACTTTACAAGAAATAGAGGTCAATCAAACTGATAATTAGCAAGCATGCCAAATGGTATTGATGAAACTAGCGCTTGAATCACTAGGAGATGCGTGGAATATGCTAGTATAGTACTTACTTTCGGGTGTCTAAATTGCAGCTTCTTCGGCAGTCCCGGAGCTTTTTTGGTGAATTTTCTCCAAACCCTGCCATACAAAGAAAACAATTACTTGATATCAGAAATGAACAAAGTTGCTGATATGGTGGATAATGATCGATTTAACTTACTTCCCGGGCATTTCAGTAATGTCCGCATACTCCTGGGGATCTTTTCGTCTCGAGTCTAAGACAGTTACTACTCCCTGCTCAAGCTTAATCTCTAGGAGAATATAGTGGAAGCTGCGCACGCATGCATAACTCATCAATATTACATTACTATAACCTGGACTAATAAAGGGAAACCGAATATGCCACAAGACAGTAACACTCACTTGAAGTTGTAAGGAAAGAGTATTATATATTTGTGTTCATTTATTACCAACGATTGTAGCAAGTTGGCCTCGGTATTTTAGGCATGAAATTCAACCTCAGTTGCATCTATGAGATATGTGTTAATGAAACCCAATATCACCCACTTGTCTTTTCTTCAATTCGGCGATCTTCAATCTGCATAATATAGTGAGAATAATTATAAATACATGCAATGAAAGAGCTGAGTTATATAGAGAGACTTAATGACAGAAGTAGTACCACTTACAGACAGTAGTAGGTGACCGTTGCTTTATCGAGGGCCAATTGATTGAAAAACTGATAAAACTCCTCAAATGGAATAGGAAACAGTTCAATTCCAACGAGGTCATGCTCCTTTTTAACTCTCACATACAAAGTACTCCTCCCCTCAGACTCTCTGCAGGTTTTCATGTACCAATCATGCAATCTTCGCATCATCGTTGATAGAGATCTTTCATCTTTGACGAGAGGCTTCCCGTACTCGTATCTTTGTATCTGCACCTCCAAGAAATCATAATGTACATCGTCGTGCAGGTAATCTCCAGGATTGCCATAACCGGGCACCATCCTCGGATCGACGATGTCTCTAGCAGGCACCTTGAGCGGGGGCACGATTGCTTCGCTTGTTCGCCGAGCTAGGCAATTTGTTTCCCAGCTCATCATTCTTTCATCCTTTGATCACTTTTAGTACTTCCCGACCTCTCCGCTTCGGCAAATGCCTTTCCAATAATGCACTCATAGTTGCCTTTCGGCAGAGACTTGGGTGGTTTTGTCAGGGCAGCCAGAGTGCGCTTCGCTTTCACCGGATCTACCTTCTCCTCCGGAGGTGGATGTCTCTTTGCTTTCAATCCTTCAAAGAAGTCCTTCACTTCGGTCCGCGCGATCTTCGCGTTTTCCTCCTCGGTCCTCTCGTACGGTAACTTCTCTGGAGTCTTCAGAGAAGGACTGAATCTCGTACGGTAACTTCTCACTTTGGCTGTACTGCTAGACGCCGGCAGAGCAGACGGAGCGGATGTCTTCTTTCCTAGCTTACGAGGCGGAGGAGAAGGACTACGACGCGCCGGAGCAGCTGGAGCGGCAGCGGATCTCTTCCGGCCTTGCCGATGAGGCGGAGAAGGAGGAGGTTGGCTGCTCGTGCGCGCCGGCGCAGGCGGAGAAGGAGGCGGAGTGCCACCACGCGCCGGAGAAGGAGCTGGCCGAGTGCCCTGATCGTCACTCGCCGGAGGAGGAGGCGGTGGAGGAGGCGGAGTACCCCGACTCACCGGAGGAGGAGGAGGAGGAGGAGGCGGAGGCGTCCAGTTCGGAAGGTTGATGAGATCCTTCCGCCATAAGCATGGAGTCTTCAGAGCAGAACCCTGTCGAGTCTCCCCTTCACCGGTAGGGTGGTCAAGCCGGAGGTCCTCAAATCCCTCCGTTATTTCATCCACCATCACCCTAGCATATCCTTCTGGAATCGGCCGGCAGTGAAAAGTTGCGTCGGGTTTAGTAGGATAAACAGAGCCAACAGCCGCCTTGACCTTCAAATTCATCCATTGCGCCATAAGGTGGCAATTATCAGCCTCCGTGATAGCATCCACGGGATAGCTGGCAGGAGCCGTCAAGGCATGCTTCGGCTGAAGCAGCTCGGTGGAAGCCACGCTGCTTCTCCGGTGAGATGGCGGGGTAGCTTCGGGGGAAGCTTCGGTAGGTCGTTTGCTGCGATCTGCTTCTCGTTCCTCTATCGCTTGTACCCTTGCATGCAGCGCCTGCAGTTCGGTCTGCTGCACTTTCCTGGCATTTGCAACTGCCTCCGTCCGAAAACCCAGCCTTCCACGAAATGGAGCCTGGCGTGCCTCGTGTCCGTCCAGGGTGCTCAGGATTCCCGAGGGCCATTGTGAGCTCGTCGTTCTCTCTGTCTGGAAAGAACGTCCCTTGCTGCGCTGCTTTGATATATTCCTGAAGACTCTTGACTGGTATGTCCAATTGTTCGTTCGTCCAAATGCACTTCCCTGATACAGGGTCCAAGGTTCCGCCAGCCCCGAAGAACCAAGTCCGGCAACGGTCTGGCCAGTTCATTGTCTCTGGTTCGATCCCTTTATCAAGCAGATCATTCTCAGCCTTGGCCCACTTAGGCCGGGTTATGAGGTAGCCACCTGACCCCGTGCGATGGTGAAGCTTCTTCTTCGCAACATTTTTCTTGTTTGTCGCCGACATCTTTTTACTATTTTCCGATGTCTTGTGGGCCACAAATGCGGGCTAGTCATCTCCAATCTTCTCATATTTGCCCTTGAATTCTGGGGTCTCTTTTTTATCGACAAACTTATTCAGGTCTTTCTTCCAATTGCTGAATAGGTCTGCCATCTTCTTAAGAGCAAAAGACTTGATTAATTGCTCAACTGGCTTCTCCGGATCATCCTCTGGCGGTAGGGTGAAATTTGACTTCAGCTCAGTCCAAAGATCATTTTTCTGCATATCATTGACATAAGACACCTCAGGGTCGTTCTTAGGCTTATACCATTGCTGGATGCTAATCGGGATCTTATCCCTAACCAGAACCCCGAACTGAGCAACAAATGCCTTCTTTGTCCGGATGGGTTCAATCGGTTGGCTGTCGCACGCGATTTCTATGATCTCAAACTATTCATCAGAGCTCAACTTTTTCTTTGGGCCTCATCTCTTTACCGAAGTTGTGCTCGATCCGGAGGGCTAGAAAAAAAACAAAGACGAGAGTTAATTAATATGTGTACATACCAAAACATTGAATGCATCAATTAGCTAGTCAGCACAGGCTTAACTAATATATATACCTGGCCGGACTCAGTTCGGTGATCACCGGAGCCGTCCTCACGGTCTACTTCTTCACCCTCTCCTTCTTGCACCGGCATTGGGTCATCGGAGCCATCATAATCGTAGCCAGCTGCTTCTTCACCCTCTCCTTCCAGACCATCGGTGTCGTTGAGAAACATCAACGAGAAGACGGCATCACTTCCTTCTGCGATTATGTCCCTCAACAACGCTTCTTGTGCTTCGTCTCAGGGAGGGGTGTCCATAGTTTCTACAAATATTTACAACATGGCAATTATTATTCAAACATGACAGATATGGATATATTAGTGGCAAACGTAGAACTAGCTAGCTAATCACAATAAGGAATCATATTAATTAGTGGCCTCAACGCTGCTTCTCTAGGGTTTCGGGTGGCCTCGACAACGCTTCAAGGGTTAGGGGTGGCCTCGAGAACGCTTCAAGGAGGGGGTAATATCGACCCCCCCCCCCACGTGTTGAAGCTATCGGGAGGGGGTATATCGACAACGACGACATACATACGTACATAGGAAAATAATATGCTTGTTTTTTCCTTCTTAAATATACATGAAGCTATCGGGAGGGGGTATATCGACAACAACAACGACGACACTACATCTATGTCCCACAAGTGACTGGGCATCGACGCCCGCGTCACTTGTGGGACGTGGATGTAGTGTCCGACACCGACGGCCACATGTATCTCACACCGACGATACTTGCTATTTAATTAGGGTTTCCTCTACCGCTCGGCGACCCTCGTTCCCGATTAAAAAAAGAGGAAGAAGAAGAAAAAAAGAGAAGAAGAAAGAATAAAGGAGAACTCCTCTATTCTTTCTTCTCCTCTTTTTTTTTCTTCTTCCTCTTCTTTTCTTATCCTCTTCTTCCTCTCATGTTCGACGACCCTCGACCCCGATAACATACATCCATCGATATCATTCCATACATACATAGACATCTACATTATATATGAACAAACATCTATGTCCCACAAGTGACGTGGGCATCGACGCCTGTGATGGGGTAGAGGGTCGTGGATCGCCCGGCGATCGAGGTCAAGGTCGAGGATCGCCGAGGGTCGGGAGGTTGCCTAGTGTCAAAGGATTCAACAAAACAATGTCTTCATCATTAGGCGAAATGTGGTGCATGATGGTGCGAAGCTCTCCAAAGTTATTTTGGGCGGAGTCCCGATAGGATAATTCACTTTTTGGTACAAAGTTCAGCAAGAACCTTCCGAATATCATTATTTGGAAGGCCTTTGCTGATATTCGTACAAAAAGGAAAATTATCCTTTCTGGGACTCCATTCCAGAATAACTTTGGAGGACTACGTACCATCATGCCCTGGTTACTTACGGCTAATGATGAAGCCCTGGATTTCTTCAATACTTTGACACTAGGAAACCTCTCTCGACCCCTCGGCGATCCTCGACCCCTAGACGACCCTGGAACCCTCGACCCTCGATCCCTCGACCCTATAGAACCCTCGAACCCTCGACCCTGAAACCCTCGACCCTTGACCCCTTAACGACCCTCGACCCTCTACCCTAGTTCCCGACCCTCGACCCCTCGGTGATCCTCGACACCCTCGTTCCCGATAAAAATTAATAAGAAGAAGAAGAAGAAAAAAAAGAGGAGAAAAAAAGGAGAAGAAGCTCCTCTATTCCTTCTTCTTCTCCTCTTTTTTTCTTCTTCCTCTTCTTCCTCTCCTCGTCTTCTCCTTCTTCTTCTCCTTCTTTCTCTACATAATTTCCTTTTTCCTCTCCTTCTTTTTCTTCTTCTTCCTTCTTCTTCCTTCCTATTTTCTTCCTTTTCCTTATTTTACTTTTGCCTCTCCACTAACATAAAATGCACTAACCTAAAATGCCACAAACATAAAATGCACTAAATCGATCAACTAACCTAAAGTCAGTGATAAAATGCACTAATCTAAAATCGATATCTACTAACAACTTAAAAAAATTAATACATATATGAAAAAAACATCATCATCATCAACATGAACATATCATCAACATCATCATATCATCAACATCATCATATCATCATCAACTTATATATGAAAAAAATGCATATATATGAGGCGGCCGCCCAGATCAGAAAGGGAGGCGCGGACCGGGCGGCGATGGAGCGGGCAGGGCGGCGCAATGTGACGGCGTCGGGCAAGGGGCGAGGGCGCTGGCGACGGCGACGGCGGGGCGGCGGAGGCGAGGGTGCGGGCGACAGAGACGACGGCGCGGGCGACGGCGAGGGCGGGCGACGACGGCGAGGGCGCTGGCGACGGCGACGACGGCGCGGCGACGGCAACGGCGGGGCGGCGGGAGGCGTCGGGGCAGCCTGGCGCCGTCGATGTGTTCGGCATCGTCGGGGGAAACTGGCGAGGGAAATCTGAAATTTCCTAAGTGCTTGCTTATATAGCAAGAGCATTGGTCCCGGTTCGTGGAACCAACCGGGACTAATGGTACTTAGTCCCGGTTGGTGCCACCAACCGACAAAGGTCTCTTTTCAGCAGCCCAAAGGGCGGAGGCGGCGACCTTTGGTCTGGTTGGTGGCACCAACGGGACTAAAGGGGCATCCCGGTTCGTGGCACCAACCGGGAACAATGCCCCCCTTTAGTCCCGATTGGTGCCACCAACTGGGACCAAAGGCCTTGTGCTGCCCCGCGCCCAAATGTTTAGTTGAGAGGGAGCCGCACCTGTTTATAAGGTGCGGTGCGCCTTCCCTCTCGAGCTCCTCTCTAAAGCAGGCTTTCGGGCCTAACCGTGCAATGTGTGCCTGTGGGCCTACTGGGCCTCCCGCGGGCCTGAATCCTGGCCCATGGTAGGGTTTCTAGTCGTATTCGGGCCATGGGGGCCCAGTAGGTGGCACTTTTTTGGTTTTTTTGGTTTTCTTTGTTGCTTTATTTAGTTTATTTTGTTTCTACTTACAACAAAATACGTATTGTTACTTTATTTATTTTTTTCCATTATTTTTGTTTTGTTTTCTGCATTATTTATTTTCTTTTGTTTTTTGCTTTATTTTTTAATTCTTTTTGCTTTTAGTTTTAGAAAAATTATAAACTTTCTGTTAGTGCCATTAGTTTTCAAATTTGACAACACTATTTTTTGTTTTCTTTGTTGCTTTATTTATTTTATTTTGTTTCTACTTACAAAAAATACTTATTGTTGCTATTTTTATTTTTTTTCCAGTTTTTTTGTTTTGTTTTCTGCATTATTTATTTTCTTTTGGTTTTTTTTTTTTATTTTTAATTCTTTTTGCTTTTACGCCAACAAAGTTATAAACTTTCTGTTAGTGCCATTAGTTTTTGAAAAATTATAAACTTTCTGTTTGTGCCATTAGTTTTCAAATTTGAATAGTTAAAATTTGAATTCTTTAAAATTTGTGTGAATCACAAGTTTGTGATTAACTTACTAAAAAAATAACCATTGATGCACCTATAGAGAAAATTAAACCTAAATTCATAATCAATTTCTATGAATTTCAGAGAAATTCACTATGAATTTAGGTCAAATTCCCTGTATAGGGGCATTTATTTTCACTTTGGGAGGAGCTCAACAAGGGAGAGAGGGACGGGCTTATAAACCGGTCTGAGCGCCCTTCGGTTGGCGAGGTGGGACTAAACTCTGAGCGCAACGAGGACCAACCCTTTAGTCCCGGTTTGTGGCACAAACCGGTACTAATGGTCATGGGCCAGGGGCGAGCCGCATGGGCCAGGGACTAATATATGAACATAGATGCACCTATAGAGAAAATTCGACCTAAATCCATAGTTTTCAAATGAACTCTGAAAAAGTTGGCACAACATGTGCATGTACAAAACGGACAATGGTATCATACTCGTCTGTTACAAAGTTGGCATGGTATCATCATAATAGTTGCGGGAGAAAGTCTTCACTTTTTCTTCGCTTGTGTCATTTGCTTATTGCGCCGTAACCATGGATAGTCTTCATCATTAATCAGGATGCTTGGGTCAGCCTTGACTTTGAAGGGAGGAATTTCATGAAACTTTTCATATTCTTCAGACATGTCTGTCTTGCCCTCCACTCCCAGGATGTCCCTTTTTCCTGAAAGAACTATGTGGCGCTTTGGCTCATCGTATGATCTATTCGCTTCCTTATCTTTTCTTTTCCTCGGTCTGGTAGACATGTCCTTCACATAGATAACATGTGCCACATCATTGGCTAGGACGAACGGTTCATCAGTGTGCCCAAGATTTTTCAGATCCATTGTTGTCATTCCGTACTGTGGGTCTACCTGTACCCCGCCTCATGACAGATTGACCCATTTGCACTTAAACAAAGGAACCTTAAAATCTACTCCGTAGTCAAGTTCCCATATGTCCACTATGTAACCATAATATGTGTCCTTTCCCCTGTCGGTTCCTGCATCAAAGAGGACACCGCTATTTTGGTTGGTGCTCTTTTGATCTTGGTCAATCGTGTAAAATGTATTCCCATTTATCTCGTATCCTTTCCAAATCATTACAGTCGAAGATGGTCCCCTGGACAACAAGTACAGCTCATCACAAACAGTGCTGTCACCTGTGAGACGTGTTTCCAACCAACTGCTGAAAGTCCTGATGTGTTCACATGTAATCCAGTCGTCGCACTGCTCCGGGTGTTTGGAGCGCATACTGCTCTTGTTTTCATCGACATACGGGGTCACCAAGGTAGAGTTATGTAGAACTGTGTAGTGTGCTTGAGACCAAGAATATCCGTCCCTGCATATTATTGAGTCCCTTCCAAGCGTGCCTTTTTCAATCAGTCTCCCCACATACCGCGATTTAGGGAGACCTATCTTCTTAAGGCCAGGAATAAAGTCAACACAAAACCCGATGACATCCTCTGTTTGATGGCCCATGGAGATGCTTCCTTCTGGCCTAGCGCGGTTACGGACATATTTCTTTAGGACTCCCATGAACCTCTCAAAGGGGAACATATTGTGTAGAAATACGGGCCTCAGAATGATAATCTCGTCGACTAGATGAACTAGGATGTGCGTCATGATATTGAAGAAGGATGGTGGGAACACCAGCTCGAAACTGACAAGACATTGCGCCACATCACTCTTTAGCGTTGGTACGATTTCTGGATCGAAGACCTTCTGAGATATTGCATTGAGGAATGCACATAGCTTCACAATGGCTAATCAGACGTTTTCCGGTAGAAGCCCCCTCAATGCAACCGGAAGCAGTTGCGTCATAATCACGTGGCAGTCATGAGACTTTAGGTTCTGGAACTTTTTCTCTGGCATATTTATTATTCCCTTTATATTTGACGAGAAGCCAGTCGGGACCTTCATACTGAGCAGGCATTCAAAGAAGATTTCTTTCTCTTCTTTCGTAAGAGCGTAGCTAGCAGGACCTTCATACTGCTTCGGAGGCATGCCCTCTTTTTCGTGCAAGCGTTGCAGGTCCGCCCGTGCCTCAGGTGTATTTTTGTCTTCCCATACATGTCCAAGAAGCCTAGCAGGTTCACGCAAAGGTTCTTCGTCACGTGCATCACGTCGATCGAAGAGCAGACCTCTAGGTCTTTCCAGTAGGGTAGGTCCCAAAATATAGATTTCTTCTTCCACATGGGTGCGTGATTCTCAGCGTCATTCGGAACAGCTAGTCCGTCGGGACCCTTTCCAAAGATTACGTGTAAATCATTAACCATAGCAAGTACGTGATCACCGGTACGCATGGCGGGCTTCTTCCGGTGATCTGCCTCGCCTTTGAAATGCTTGCCTTTCTTTCTACATTGATGGTTGGTCGGAAGAAATCGACGATGGCCTAGGTACACATTCTTCCTGCAGCTTCCTAGGTATATACTATCAGTGTCAAGTAAACAGTGCGTGCATGCGTGGTATCCCTTGTTTGTCTGTCCTGAAAGGTTACTGAGAGCGGGCCAATCGTTGATGGTAACGAACAGCAACACCTTTAGGTCAAATTCCTCCTTTTTGTGCTCTTCCCACGTACGTACACCGTTTCTATTACACAACTGTAAAAGTTCTTTAACTAATGGCCTTAGGTACACATCAATGTCGTTGCTGGGTTGCTTAGGGCCTTGGATAAGAACTGGCATCATAATGAACATCCGCTTCATGCACATCCAAGGAGGAAGGTTATACATACATAGAGTCACGGGCCAGGTGTTGTGTTTGCTGCTCTGCTCCCCGAAAGGATTAATGCCATCCGCCCTTAAAGCATACCATACGTTCCTTGGGTCCTTTGCAAACTCATCCCAGTACTTTCTCTCGATTTTTCTCCATCATGACCCGTTAGCGGGTGCTCTCAACTTCCGCCTTTCTTACGATCCTCACTGTGCCATCGCATCAACTTGGCATGCTCTCCGTTTCGAACAGACGCTTCAGCCGTGGTATTATAGGAGCATACCACATCACCTTCGCAGAACCCTCTTCCCGGAGGCTCGCCGTCAACATCACCAAGGTCATCTCGTCGATCTTATATCGCAATGCACCGCATACCGGGCATGCTTCAGATCCTTGTATGCACCGCGTAGAGGATGCAGATCATTAGGGCATGCATGTATCTTCTCCACCTCCAATCCTAGAGGGCATCGACCTTCTTTGCTGCGTATGTCTTTGTCGGGCAATTCGTTATCCTTTGGAAGCTTCTTCTTCATTATTTTTAGTAGCTTCTCAAATCCTTTATCGAGCACAGATTCTCTGCCTTCCACTGCAGCAATTCCAGTACGGTACCGAGCTTTGTGTTGCCATCTTCGCAATTGAGGTACAACCCTTTTTTGTGATCCTCTAACATGCGATCAAACTTCAGCTTCTCCTTTTGACTTTCGCATTGTGTCCTTGCATGGACAATGACCCAGCGGAGATCATCATCATTGGGCACATCGTCTGGTTCCTCTTGATCTTCAGCAGCTTCGCCCGTTGCAGCACCATCATGCACATCGTCTGGTTCCTCTTGATGTTCAGTAGCATCACCGTATTCAGGGGGCACATAGTTGTCATCGTACTCTTCTTCTTCGCCGTCTTCCATCATAACCCCTATTTCTCCGTGCCTCGTCCAAACATTATAGTGTGGCATGAAACCCTTGTAAAGTAGGTGGGTGTGAAGGATTTTCCGGTCAGAGTAAGACTTCGTATTCCCACATATAGGGCATGGACAACACATAAAACCATTCTTCTTGTTTGCCTCAGCCACTTCGAGAAAATCATGCACGCACTTAATGTACTTGGAGGTGTGTCTGTCACCGTACATCCATTGCCGGTTCATCTGCGTGCATTATATATAATTAAGTGTGTCAAAAATCATTACAAAACATCATGAATAGTTAATTAAGTGACCAAATTAATAGAAGTTCATCATCACATAAAAACCAAAGTACATACATAGTTCTCATCTAACAACATAAAGCTCTGCAGAGCATCTAAATTAATTAAACCATACATTGAAACTATGTAAAACATTTCAATGCAAAAACAAATGCGATCATAATGGCAACCAAGGTAACAAGTGATCCAACGGCATAATGATACCAAGCCTCGGTATGAATGGCATATTTTCTAATCTTTCTAATCTTCAAGCGCATTGCATCCATCTTGATCTTGTGATCATCGATGACATCCGCAACATGCAACTCCAATATCATCTTCTCCTCCTCAAGTTTTTTTATTTTTCCCTTCAAGAAATTGTTTTCTTCTTCAACTAAATTTAACCTCTCGACAATAAGGTCGGTTGGAATTTCCGGTTCAACAACCTCCTAGATAAATAAAATCTATGTCATGTTGGTCGGCATAATTTTCATAAACAATAAATGAACCAATAGTTATGAAAAGATAATATATACCACATCCGAATCATAGACAGGACGAGGGCCGACGGGGGCGGATACGAAAACCATCGCACTATATAAGATGCAATAATAAAAGTAAGAAAATAATACAAGTATCTATCTAAACATACAAGTAAGAATCTTTTTCCTTTTAGAAAGAAGATAAGAACAAGAGGCTCACCACGGTGGTGCCGGCGATGAGATCGGCGCGGGTGATCGACGGTGGTGAAGACGGGGACGGAGCATGACGGACCGCTAAACCTAGACAAATATTGAGGAAAATGGAGCTTGGAGGTCGAGCTTGGAGAGGAGAAAGCTTAAGTAGTGTGGCTCGGGCATTCCATCGAACACGTTGTGTGCATAGGAGGTGAGCTAGAGCACCACCAAGCCCTCTCCCCTCGGCTAAGACAAAAAACAGAGCAGTGTGCTATGCTCTTACGTGGGGGGTATATATAGGCAGCACTATTGGTCCCGGTTCGTGGCATGAACCGGGACTAAAAAAGCCATTGGTCCCGTTCATGCCACCAACCGGGACCAATGATGGTGGGCCAGAGCGAGGCCCATTGGTCCCGGTTCGTCCCACCAACCGGGACCAAAAGGGCCAGACAAACCGGGACCAATGGCCCACGTGGCCCGGCCGCCCCGGCTCACGAACGGGACAAATACCTCCATTGGTCCCGGTTCGTGGCAGAACCGGGACTAATGGACTGAGCAAGCCTGGGTCATTGCCCCCTTTTCTACTAGTGTATCGGTGATTGATGAATTCCTATGATTGGTTTGAGTTGCATGTTTTATTATTGGTGCTGTCCTATGGTGCTTTCCATGTCGCGCAAGCGTGAGGGTCCCCCGCTGTAGGGTTTGCAATATGTTTATGATTTGCTTATGGTGGGTGGCGTGAGTGACAGAAGCACAGACCCGAGTAAGTAGGTTGTTTGCGTATGGGATAAAGGGGACTTGATACTTTAATGCTATGGTTGGGTTTTACCTTAATGAATCTTTAGTATTTGCGGATGCTTGCTAGAGCTCCAATCATAAGTGCATATGATCCAAGTAGAGAAAGTATGTTAGTTTATGCCTCTCCCTCAAATAGAATTGCAATAGTGATTACCGGTCTAGTAATGTAGTCAATTGCTTAGGGACAATTTCACGACTCCTACCACCACTTTTCCACACTCGCTATATTTACTTTATTGCTTCTTTATCTAAACAGCCCCTAGTTTATATTTACGTGCTCTTTATTATCTTGCAAACCTATCCTATCACACCTACAAAGTCCTTCTAGTTTCATACTTGTTCTAGGTAAAGCAAACGTCAAGAGTGCGTAGAGTCGTATCAGTGGCCGATAGGACTTGAGAGAGTATTTGTTCTACCTTTAGCTCCTCGTTGGGTTCAACACTCTTACTTATCGAAAGAGGCTACAACTATCTCGTATACTTGCGGGTCATCAAGACCTTTTTCTGGCGCCGTTGCCAGGGAGTCATAGCGTGGGGTGAATATTCTCGTGTGTTCATGTTTTCTTTATCACTAAGTAATTTTTATTTGTTGTTCTTAGTTGTTCTCTATCTTTAGTTATGGATATGGAAGACGAAATACCAAAAAAATTAGGTGTACTTGCTACTCATGGAGATGGGGTAACTCCTAAAACCCTCGATGATCATCATGTGAGAAATATTTTGTACTACTTTGATAATCCTGAGAAAACCCAACTCAACTTTATAATGGGAGACACGTTGGATCAACGTGAACACTTTAGGGATTATCGCTTGAAACAAAAAGGGAAACTATTATGGGATCAAATTCAAATGCTGAAGTGGTATGCTAGGCCACTATGCTTGAGATATGATATTACTTGTTGCTCTAGGATGAAGGCTCCACACCTTCCCTTTTGATGCAAATTTAATAATAATGAAACCTTAGCTTCTTATGCTAATGGTATATATGATTACTATGATGTGGAACAAATAGAAGAATTTGTTGCTTTTAAGGCTTCTTATGAAATTGAATATTTGTTTGAAAAGTATGAAGCTTTAGATGATGATGTTTATAGGCATCAAAATCTTGCTATGCTTAGATATTGCTATGAAAATTATGAATACAATTACTATATTAATGCATTTATTGAGAAAGTATCCGCTGTCCAAGAAGAGACTAATATTTTGCAGGAAGCTATGGAAGAAGAAATTGATGAAACTGTGAGCTCATTGGATGAAAAAGATGATGAAGAGAGCGAAGAACAAAAGGAGGAAGAGCGGATTGATCACCCGTGTCCACCTTCTAATGAGAGTAACTCTTAAACTCATACATTTTTTAATTCCCCTTCGTGCTTACCGAAGGATGATTGCTATGATGATTGTTATGATCCCGTTGATTCTCTTGAAATATCCCTTTTTGATGATGCTTGCTATGCTTGTGGCCAAGATGCCAATATGAATTATGCTTACTAGTCATAAACCCGTGCACCTGCACGGCCTAGTTATTATAGGGACATATATTTATTAACATATAAATTGGAGCTGTCATACCAGTGGGAGGATGCTAAGTTATTCCAACAATGGTAACACATAATAAATACATGTATTATGAGGTTAATTATTGGATCTAGTTCATCCGTTTTCTTATTGCAAACCACCATCATTTCATCTCATAGTAGGAAGATACACCTTAATCTTAACTTAGGGCCACCAACTAAACAATGAGAGTTATCACAAAAAAAAACTAAGGAATGGAGACATGGCAAGACACACATCTTCCTGGGCTATTTGAGAACATAACTCGTCAAAAGTTGAGAGAAGCATATGCCGCATGGGCTACTTTTGTTGATATATCAAATTTAGCAGTCTCAGTTATTAGAAGATGCACACAATGTTCAAAAGAAAATTCTAGTGGCTACCGTTTACGTGGGTATGTGTTGCATTTATTTTTGGATTTCGTTATTTAAGGTTATATTATTTGTCAAGGTCAGTGTATATATGTACAACACCCAAAATGCGATTCATATCATTTACATATTTTCTATTTTTTTTCTAAATGCATTGGGAAGTTCTCCTTCCTAGGCATTCGGAAAACCAAAACAGTAGAGAATACCATAATTGAGCAATAGAGAATCTTATTTTAACCCTCAAATTAAAAATTTAATTGATGTGGTTGTGGAATACCCCTATTCAAATACTGAAGAGTATGCCTTGCCAAACCTTAGGACAAAAGGCAATGGTATTCCTTTAGTTGATAGTTATTAACAATTCATGTTAATACATGAATTTTTATGTGGGGTAATACATCCATATTTTCTTACTTGTGTTACATTTAGGTTATTTTACATATTAAATTACTAACCTTGGTAGTGGTGCTATCAGGGAGTCATTAGGGAGATATTTTGTATGTTAGTGTGTGATACATTTTTATCTTCAATAATTCTTATTATTATAGGTCGGAATCGAAATTTCTTTTTCACTCAGGCATATGCATTTTTTGGAGTATGAGTCTTGATGACACCTTATTTGTATGTGTGCTTCGCCTCTGTCCAATAGGACATGCAAGTGTTTTTTGTTTCTGTGGGAATTGCGACACAAACGCCTTTTTAGCATCGGAACTGGAGATTTATATTAGCATTAATTTAAATAGTAGGGTATCTCATAATAATTGAATTTTTAATCATATAACTTAAGTGGATGTGGTTGTGAAATTTTCTTCTTTGAAACAATCATTTGCCTTGCCAACCCCTATAACAAAACTAAATTCTGGAAAAAATAGTTTCTGTTTATATATGAATTTCCATGTATGTAGTTTATCTAAATTTCCTTCAATGTATTACAGTTCGGTGATTTCACATATTAATAATGACTTAGTAGTTGTGACAGCTGGAACCATTAGGGAGAGATTTTAGTATGTTAATTTTTATTTCTTTTTCAGCCGTAGTTCTTTTTGACGGTGGGTCTGAAATTTCTTATTAATTCTATCAGACATATGCTCATTTTTAACGTGAAACTTCAAGATTCTTTATTTGTACATGCCATCTTTCTTTTTCTGAACTGACATGCATGTGTTTTTCTTACAACGGTCTTGTTTCATTTATACACGGGGTATAAACGATATTAGGTACAGTATTATTTATCTAGCCGTACGTAAAGGCACATGCTTTTGAACGTAGACGTGGGTGCTTGTATGAACAATATTTAGTTATAGTTTTTTTGTTTAGTTGTACATAAAGGCAAGTGTTTTTTTTTACTTGGACGTGGGTTGATTTTTGTTTGTTGGATTGGACATGGGCGTTGAGGCTTCTATTTCTTTGAACGTGGGCATTGAGGGCTTTTTTTATGGACGTGTGAGCTTATTCTTTTTTATTTGCATGGTGGAGGCATGTGCTTTTTCTTAAACTTGGACGTGGGTTCTTTTTTATTTGGCTTGGCATGGGTGTTGAGGCCTGTAGTACTTTTTTGAAAACGTGGGGGTTGAGGACTCTATTTTTTTTGGACGTGTGATTTTTTGAATACATGGGTTCTTTCTTTAAATACATGGTGAGAACTTGTTATTTGTGTGCACGTGACTCTTTTTTTATTGTGTCTACGTGACTCTTGGAGACGTGTTACACATTACGTACGTGCGGATTTATTTAATTCTAATAGAATAGATCTTGACCATTAACTTTACAATCTAATGGCTAAATTAATCTTGCTGACGTGGATTAACGTGAAAGCCAGAAAGGTGCCTCCAATTAGTAAATATAAGATGGAGATGAACTTGCTATAGTTCCTTATGTTAAACATGAAATTGTTGCTATTGCACCCACGCATGATAGTCCTGTTATCTTTTTGAATTCTCCAAACTACACTATATCAGAGAAGTTTGTGCTTATTAAGGATTATATTGATTGGTTGCCTTTTACCGTTGCACATGATGATTTTAATGAATGTAATATGCATGTGCTTGCTTCTCATACTTGCGATTATTATGAGAGAGGAACTATATCTCCACCTCTCTATGTTTCCAACACGATAGAATTGCAAGAAACTGTTTATACTATGCATTGGCCTTTACTTGGTGTGCATGAATTGTTCTTTTATGACATGCCGATGCATAGGAAGAGAGTTAGACTTCGTTGTTGCATGATATATGTTACTTTGTGCTCACTACTAAATTACAAATCATTGTTAATTAAAATTGGCTTTGATATACCTTGGGACCCGGGTGGATTCATTACTTGAGCACTAAATGCCTAACTTAATGGCTTTAAAGAAAGCGCTGCCAGGGAGACATCCTGGAAGTTTTAGAGAGTCATTTATTTCTGTTGAGTGCTTTTATATAGTTTAAAAACAAAAGAATAAAGAGGGGAACCTAAAAACTTTTCAAAAAGGAAAGTGAAAGTGAGAAAGACAAGCATTGTTGAAGTGGGAGATCTCCTTGAACTTTGTTCATGCTCACGGAAACTTTGTGAATCTAGATTACAATAACTTTTCATCAAAAATGGCCCGGTGATTTGACTTGCCATTATCATTTTAACTGTGGTGCTACGACCGACTTGAGTCTCCCGATTCCTAACCACCTCCATACAGGTGCCTCTCCTGATGCTCCACCATGTAGAGGCTGGCTCTTGCTTGAGAGCCCACTCCTCCACTTTTTCCTTGCCTCTTTCCCCCACATATGCAAAAATGCCATGTAAAGCAGGCTTATAGCCCACAATTGTACTTGATCCTACAGGTGCTAAGCCTGCCACATAGGCATAATGTCTGATGTGGCAAGTTAATTAAGAAGAGAGAGACTAGTTTGGTGACCCCAGGAAGAAACAGTGCTAAGCGCGTGTACCTAGATGACTAGTTTGGTGGTAGGCGCGACCATGATAAGGGCTGCTGGCAGCCCTTGGATCTGAGATCGAACGGTTGCATGCTAAATTGCTGAAAATTTGCAAAATAACCCTCCAGGATAGGATATTCACCCATGGGTCTAGAATCACGCCATGCAACTGTTCGATCTCAGATCCAAGGGCTCTCAGAAGCCCGTATCATGGGAGAATGGAAAGCTTTGTATCACCTGTAATTTTCCCGATGCTTGACATGACATCGAAAGCCATTTAATTGGGCGTTGAGTAGACATGACATCTAATTGAGCCCCCATAGTACTGTGCATGAATCCATTTATCCACCAGGCAAGCCGCTACCCTGCCATTCGCACGCCCCCCCCCCCACTCAACATTTTTACAATCGATAAACCACTCCTAGTCGTCCCGTCCTTTCACATTACGGCAGTTCCACTAATACTAACCCTCCTCCCAAACCCATGGCCTCCCAAATCTCCATGATCGGCCGTGAGTATAAGGTTAGAACCATCACCGGCGATGAGTTCGACGTCATCTACACCCGTTCTTCGCAACGGTGAAAGAATGCCTTGCTCGCTTCAAACGCATGTTCGAAAACTCAAATGATGAGTGGGTCGCTGGCCTAGATGTTGAGTACACCACAGTCATGGGAAGCGAGAATAAACTAAAGGAGTGTCACAGCCCCAGTTTAGGCCTTGCTTGTCTTTGCATTAGCTTCCATGCATCATGTCTAAATTCTATGAAACTTTGAAATGGGGGCTGATAAACCCTAGAAGCAAATGAAATTCAACTAGGGTCCAAATAAAATCATTTTCACTGAACCCAAAATGCCCTTCTAAAATATTCATCATGTTTGCCTTGGTATAAAACCTCTGACAAAAATGGTGCACACTTTTCTAGGACAACAGAGGGTCACTGAATTAAATCATATGTTAATTGCATTTGGGCATTTAAATGCTATAAAATATTTTAAATGCTCAAATAATCATAAACTAAAATGTTTACTGTTGGATATATTCTAAACAGTAGCCATGATTAGTTTCATGATTTTTGGAGGAGTCCAAGTATTTTTAATAAAGCCCTAAAGACTACTGAATAATAGAAAACAGAAAACAATAGAAAGAAAGAGAGAGAAAGGAAACCTACCTCGGCCACATACCTGGCCCAGCTCCTCCAGCAGGCCCAGCCCACCTTGCAGCACAACCACCTGGCAGCCCAGCCACCTGGCCGGACCACCGAGGGCAGGGGCGTCTTCTTCCTCCTGCCAGAAGGCAGGGGAGAAGCTAGCCACGCCGCTGCGGCGTGCCACGCCGGCAGCTGCCTGCCTGGCTGTCCCCTCGTCACCCTGGACGTCTTCCGCGACGCCACGCAACCCCACTGACCCCTCTCACTCTCCCTGTGCTCCTCCCCCTCCTCTGTTTCTCTCTCCCGAGCACATAGAGCGCAACCGTCGCCACCCTTCGCTGCCGCCGTGTCCACCGCAACCCCCTCGCTTCCCCGACCGGCCCACGAGCTCCGCCCTCATCCTCTATGCCGTCCCGGCCGATCCACGCGACTAGAAGGCCCTCGGAGTGCCGCCATCAATGTCATCTTCACCCTTGGGTCCCGACGAGCGCCGTCGTGATTCCGCCGCCGTCCGAGCTGCCCCGAGCCCGCTGAGTCCTTCCTTAAGATCGCTGTAAGCTCCGCCACCATTCCCCCACCTCCCCGCGCTCGTTCCCGTACTCTAGCCGCCATTTTCACTGGAGCCGTGAGCTCCTCGCTGCCGGCGATGATGCAGACGAGATTAGAGCCACCGCAGCTCACTCCCGAGCACGGCAACATGCTCCACACCTCACCAGGAGCAGGAAGAACACACCAGCGCCTCCCCTAGTGCACTGCAACGTCGAAACGCTCGACGCCCGAACTCCGGCCGCTGCCGTCGTCGTAGTTGCCGTCGACTCTGGCCACCCCAGGACCGGCTACTGCCACCAGCCGACGCGCTGCAACGCCAGATACCCGTAGAGACTAACCGTGGTTCAAACCGCAGCCTATACGCGAAACCTGAGCAACTCCGGCGAGTTGCCACCACGTTTTTGGTCGCCGCCGGCTGAACTCCGGTGACGCCGACGTGGCGCACTTACTTAGCCACTAATGACCCTGCTAATTACCCCCTGACACACTTACATATGGCCCTCATGCCCAAATTAACCCCGGTTTGTTCCTGTTTAAATAAAACTAACCCCACGGGCCCCACAGGTTAGTTTGACCTGGCCCCGTCACACTTTGACCAACCCCACACGTTAGTGTTGACCATGCTGACGTGTCTGTTGACCGGGCCCACCTGTCAGCGTCACTAACCAGCCCCAGTCACTGACCAATGGACCCCACTGGTCAGGTTTGACCTGGAGGCGCCCAGTTGACCTGCTGACATCAGGGTGATGTCATGCTGACACAATATGTATTTTCTGGATTTATTTTAATTCAGGAAATTCCAGAAAATGTCCAAAACTTCTAAAAATCATAGAAATTCAATTATAACTCCAAATGAAATAAGTTATATTTGAAAAATGATCAGAAAAATTCAATCTATCCATCTATACTAGTTTCATGCATGTTAGAGCAACCTAACCTTGCTGTTTAGGTGAAACAAGTTAATGCACTAATATGACCTCTTATTTTGGTTGCATTTGAATCCTTGATTCAAATGAACTCAAACCAATCTGTTCTAAGTTGCATTAGCCAAACACACTCATTTTGCCATGTCATTTTCATGCATCATAATGTTGCATATTGCCATGTATGATTGTGTGTTGATGTGTTCTTCGTGGCAGGTTCTGTCTCCGAGGATATCCACGAGTATCCAACTGAAGGGCAGTATCCCACTACCACTCTGCCAGGCAAGCAAAACCCCCTTGTCCATTTCGATACAATCCCACTCTCTCGCTTTTGCTCTCTTTTACTGCATTAGGAAAACAAGGACTCATGTGTTGCTTGCTGCGGTAGTTGAACCCCTTTTCCTCTGCATGACCTGTCATTGCCACAGTAATTAGATGAAACCCACTAGCATGAGTAGGAGTTGTTTGAGCCCTGATGTGCCTACTCATTCTTGCTTGTTTGTCATGCCTGCTATGCTTAGAGTTGTGTCAGGTCTGATTCATCGGGGATGAATTGGAACAGTGATGAACATGTCCTACTGTATGTGAGCTAATTGTGTGAACACGATTTGGTAAAGGTAGCGGTGAGAGGCCATGTAGGAGTACATGGTGGGTAGTCTCATTGAAGCCATCCTCATGAACTGAGTTATGTGTTTGTGATCCATGAAACAGTTACTACCACGCATTGGGCCCTAAACCAATGGACCCTCTCGGCTTCTTAATCATCCTTGTCCTTTGTCCAGAAGTTGCAAGTAGTTTCTGGTGTTTGTAGTATGCTAGAGGCCGTGTGCAGCGCTGACCCGAGGGGTGGGCTGTTATGCGGTAGGCACGTGGCACGGTGTACCGGGCGCCTGTTTGGTGTTTCGGGAACCCTGCACACATCGTTCGGGCCGTATGTGGAAACTTTGGCCGGACCCCCTGCGAATGGAACCTGAATAGGCGATAAACCTGGACTAGAGACTTGAGTGTTTAGGTAGGTCGTGGCCGACACCCTCGTTGGGCTTCCACTTGAAGGTTGCCGAGTACATGTCGTGTAAACGGCGGTAAGTGGTGAGAGCGTGTGTGAAGAAGTACACCCCTGCAGGGTTAACATAATCTAGTCGAATAGCCGTGTCCGCGATAAAGGACCTCTGGGTTGCCTATACAGTTCATAGACAAGTGAAAGTGGATATTCTAAAATGTGCAAGATAAGCGTGAGTGCTATGGATGGCGTTCTCGTAGGGAGACGGGAGGTGATCCATAGTGGTGTATTGATTGGTGAATATGTGGACTTGTGTGCGCCACCTCAAAAGAGTCACATGCAGTCGTAGTTCAGGATAGCCACTGAGTCAAAGCTGGCTTGCTGTAGTTAAACCCCACTATCCCCTTTGTTGATAATGATGCATATGTAGATAGTTCTGATGTAAGTCTTGTTGGGTACATTTGTAGTCACGTTTTCCTATTTTATGTTTTTGCAGAGAGACTTCAGTCTCACTAGTAGTTTCATGTGGACTTTGACGTTTAGCTTGTTACCTCAGCTACGATCTTGTGCCCTCGGCAGGATCTAATAGATAGTCAGGCTTCTCAGCCTTTTTCATTTGTAGATGTCTGTACTCAGACAAGTTACTTCCGCTGTTGCCTTGTATGTTTGTATGACTTGAATGCTGGGTCGTGTGACCCTTACCTGTGTGTAGAGTCATGTTGTGATGCCTTGTTGTATTTGCACATATCGAGCATATTGTGTGTATGATGGAAATGCTCGGTATGTGTGGGATCTGACTATCTAGTTGTTTATCCTTAGTAGCATCTCTTACCGGGAAATGTCTCCTAGTGCTTCCACTGAGCCATGGTAGCTTGCTACTGCTCCGGAACACTTAGGCTGGCCGGCATGTGTCCTTCTTTGTTCCCGTGTCTGCCCCCTCGGGGAAATGCCATGCGATGAAAACCGGAGTCCTGTTAGCCCGCTACAGCCCGGTTTACCGGAGTCCTGCTAGCCCAGTGCTACAGCCCGGATTCACTCGCTGATGACCGACACGTTCGATGCTGGGTCATGTATGCCTGTCCTTGTAAGTTAGTGCCACTTTGGGTTCATGACTAGCCATGTCAGCCCGGGCTCCTTGTCATATGGTTGCTAGCGACACTATCATATACGTGTGCCAAAAGGCGCAAACGGTCCCGAGCAAGGTAAGGCGACACCCGTGGGGATACCGTGCGTGAGGCCGCAAAGTGATATGAGGTGTTACATGCTAGATCAATGTGGCATTGAGTCGGGGTCCTGACATCGTTGATATCAGAGCCTGACTGCCTGTAGGATTACCAAGCCAAACTGGTCGAAGTTGAGTCTAGAAATGCTTTAGTTATATGTAGGGGAATTGATTGTGGAATGGAACGTAAGGCTCTTTTTACTCCTTATACCTTATGCCTTCTGATCCGAGTCATCTTATCTTTCCTACGGGGTTAAGAAACTAGGCTATCTCTTCTTTCTATCAGGATCACGTGTTACTAATCAGTAGAATTATAGGATTGTTGGATTTAAGCGTCAGTTCGGTTCCTACTACCTCCGTATGTTAACTGTTGATCTCGAAACCTTAATATTGTGCTTCTGAGTGGCTATGCCACCATCTTGTAGCATGTCTCCAATCTTTTGAGCATTACAGCCGTTATGCTGTCCGAGTCATCCCAGGTTTCTAAATAGTCTGATGCACTTGCAAATTCGTTCCCTCTAGTTTTGATGTTCCTTGGGCCAGGTTAATCACACTAATTGCTGAGTTGAGGTATTTTATTGCCTCGACATATATTTTGGAGTTATTATTATGACCCTAGGTGTCTAGAGTATCACTTAGTAACTTAGCCATGTTTTCTGTCCTAGTGTGATGATTCTGGCCGTCATTCTCGAAAGCATCCTGTGATGCCATTTAGTTAGTAGGAATTCTATTCCTGGGTTCATGAACCCGAGATTCACCCTACCTGCCTCATGTTGATAGTCTTTTCTCGTTCCTTTAGGTTATTAGTAACCTTTGCGATAGTCCTCGAGGTTCGTGGTGTATCCTTCTTCCAAATACCATGAACTGCTTATGGCAGAAGATCTTGACCAAAAGATCACAATAAGAGTGCTCTTGATGAGTTCTCCATTCTATATCGTGACTCTGCCAGTCCTACCTTCTCCGCATGGGTTATCCGGAAGAATAATGTTGAGCTTTGCTCGACATACTAATCTGTGCATCCACAGCTCAGAAAATCGTATGTTCTTTTGGGTTGTCCCTCTTTAGTTGTATCTTGAACCCCGTCTATTAATTGATAGTCAGGAATAGTCATGCACCCGTGTTCATCGATGCCTATTATTCTTGTGGTCCGTCAAGCCATTCTATTCCGGAATGACTAGTAGAAACAAACTCCAGTACCTCGTCCATATCCAGGATTGGGTCAAAGTAGTTGTATCTCGCAGATCAAAATGCCAACCTAGCTTTTGTTCTATTCTACCCTGAAGTATTACCCACTTTATGTCAGGAATGTCATGAGGGTTGCACCTTCTCTTATGGATTCTTGATGTAATGATATTTCTCGCCATCGTTATTCATTTCTCGGTCCCCCTGTTGTTGCAACCGGAACGCCGACAAGTGAATCGTGATGTGTGAAATCTATACTCCGAGCAACCCCGTTGCTTGGTAGTCAAAGGACTGTAGCTTCATTCTTAGTATGTTGATTATTGAATCATCACCCTAAGGTTGATTGTGCTACCTAGTCCTTATCTTCTGGTGCACTCTTCGATCAGTGAGTTAGGATTGTGCCAATCCCTCGCTATTTTGATCATATCGTCTTGTCTCGAAAGCAAGATTGTTCTCAAGCTTAGTTACATATCGGTGGTTCGTGATTTCTCTAATATCTTCTCGGAAGTATCACCAGGTTGTCACCTGACCACTATGTTGAGTTCGTGATCAAGTTGGTTCCTTGTAACCACCCCTTCTCCAAGAATCTGTGTTGGATACCCCTGAGCTAGTTGGTTAAGCTAAACAACAACTTGGAGAGTTGGAAGATAAAAGCTTGTCCGACTCAATTCATTCCAAGGGATATCTTTGTGTGTGTCTTGAAGAAAGATGATATATCCATTGATTGGTCCTCGTGATTAGTCATTGTGTCTATTGTCATGTCAAACTTTGATTGAGTATGGGCTATCATCAAATCAAATCAGAACCAACGATGTTCATAATGTTGTCTTACACATGGTTGATCCCTCAAGCATACACCATTATATCTTTTGGGTCTGACCAATGCTATCACTTGTTCACATAATTATGGAATTCCATCTTCATGGAAACCTGGATGAATTTTTTGAGCCCATCAGCAACACTGCCACCTTCTCCATGATTCTTGAACATCCAGCTAGTATTGGAAACTTCTATAAGCATTTCTTCATGCTAGCTCATGAAGCATATGTTCGGATGTAAGAAGTGATTTTCCCTAGTTCATGTGCATTTGATGCAAGTTGCCGCTGTTAATTCGAGAAAGTTAGTTTTGCTTCTTCTGGAATCAACCCAAGTCAGCCATGCACATGCGAAGTATACCATGTCTTGAGGGATTAGCTACCTCCATCCCATCAGTATTTCCCAGCACACCAAGCCACTGATTGATTTGTTCAAAGAAAAGAAGTTCATGTGCTAATCCTGAAGGGCCCAGACGAACATGCACAGGACTTCGTTACTTTAATGATGGTTTCCAATCAGAACATGGTAATGTTTTATTATAAGACTACTATGTGGTCATGCTTGTCTCGGACGACGTGTTCACATGTTGCAGCAGAATCAGCTCATGTTTTGGAGCTCGCTATCGCAGTTCATTTCCCTAGAATTTTGCAACGTCATCTCGTCGATTGGTGTTGCAAACTTTGATTTTTCTTTCTATACTTGATGAGTCTGGAATATTCTGACACCAACCAGATATGAATCTCAGGCAGATATGATGTTTGGGACATCTCCCAAGGGCTATAATGTTGGTCTCTCGGTAACCGGTAAAGTGGATGTCGTGGCCAACACACCCAGCCGAAAGACCTATTATTGTAGTATTTTAATTAAGGAAGTTGGCCACCTCCCCATAAGGATTTCATAGGATTTACTCCCTAGTTGTTCCTTATGGATTTTTGTGTCCCCGAAGTCCAATCTTTTACTTGATGTTCTAGATATCAAACCATATCTATGAATGGGTTAAGCTAGCACATCAAGGAGTACATTAGAAGCGATGTGCTAAATGTCTCTCTGTCGATCATCCAGATTCTGTTTCCTTGGCCTCGCCAAGGTGAAATCTGAGAAGGTGTTACCTTCCTTTGCGTCTGCATCATCCATCACCATTCATCATGGTAGTAAATTGTGTTGACAGGATCCTTGACACGGATGTTGGTAAAACCTTGATGAATATGGAAATGCTCAAGTTCTTGAGAGCACGCACAAGCACTAGGTGTTATAACCAACACTAACTAGGGATTGCTCCTAGTTTCCTCGGCCATACTATAAATTTTCAACAGTGGAATCACTCTGGTCTGTTGGGTTATTTCCCAGTTACCAGAATCATTCCCAGCATTTGCATTTGTTCCCAGCTTGCACCGCCAATGTGCCATTCTACCATGGATTCCACCCATTTCCGGTGATAAGCAAAATCACCCCTTGTGTTTTCCTCAACAAGGTAATCCACATGTCCATTCTAGTCTGGGTATGCCCTTCCTTCGCACTCCACCAAACGATTGTTGATGAACTGCCTTAGGCTGGTTTAGAGAGCTACGATGACCCATGTATCAAAAGTATTTCTTTTTGCCACTAAAGGTATTAATTCTACAAGTCGCCTCCTCTGATCCACTACTACAAAAAGGGCTATAGATGGAATGGCTACTAATGGCGCACCTGTGATGTGGTGCGCCATTAGTATATTCTAATGGCGCACCATGTCTCGGTGCGCCATTAGTAATATATTACTAATGGCGCACCTGGTGTGTGGTGCGCCATTAGTAGTTTGGAAAAAAATCATAAATTGTTTTTTGTTACTAATGGCGCACCTTGGAGTGGTGCGCCATTACTAGTTTTAACTAGTAATGGCGCACTTTCCACTGGTGCGCCATTACTAAGTTTTAAAAAAAAAATCAAAAAAAAATACCATTTTTTTTTCAAAACTACTAATGGCGCATCGTGGGAGTGGTGCGCCATTAGTAGTTGAACTACTAATGGCGCACCACTCCCGCGGTGCGCCATTAGTAACTTGGCCACCTGGTACGTCGTCGGTGGAAGGTGGCCAAGTTACTAATGGCGCACCGTGGGAGTGGTGCGCCATTAGTAGTTGAACTACTAATGGCGCACCACTCGCGTGCGCCATTAGTAACTTGGCCACTGTGCGTCGTCGGTGGAAGGTGGCCAGTTACTAATGGCGCACCGTGGGAGTGGTGCGCCATTAGTAGTTGAACTACTAATGGCGCACTACTCCCGCGGTGCGCCATTAGTAACTTGGCCACCTTCCACCGAATGCACCCCCCGTGGATCGCTTTTCAGTTAAAAAAATAAAAGAAAATGATGAAAATGTCAAAAAAATAAAAGAAAATAAGTTTCCCGTGTGATATGTGGTCTAGTTGTTGGGAGAATTTGCAAATATGAATTTCGACTTCATTTGCAAAATCTCTCGAGAATTTGTAAAAATGGGCATAACTTTTGCATACTAACTCGGATGAAAAAGTTTTTTATATGAAAAATCATCAAAACCTAACAGAAAAAAAGTTACGGGGCTTTCAAGATCTAGCGGCAAAAAAATTCAAAAAATTTCAAAAAAAATTGGTTTTGAAATTTTTTTTTTCAAAAAATGATACGTAATATGATCGAGAAGTTTGAAATATTTTTCAAAATTTCATCATAGTCATGAACATGAACAAAGTCCTAGACATCAATAAGGTATAACAGGATTGATATGCTAGATATATCAACAAGTGCCTGTGAAGTGAGCTGTTGCTGGGGTTGGATAGAACTCTGAAGTTAAGCGTGCTTGGGCTGGAGTAGTGTGAGGATGGGTGACCTTTCGGGAAGTTTGACCACGGAGTGCGATTTGACCTAAGATTAAGCATATTGACCCGAGATTAAGCCATAGTGAACTGAGATTAAGAAAAATTTGAAAAAAAAATTTAAAAAAATAAATAAAAAAAACTAAAAACAAATTCTGAAAAAAATTTGAATTTTTTTTTTACTAATGGCGCACTTGGCCTATACTAATGGCGCACCAGCAGTCGCCATTAGTATATCAGATATCTAATGGCGCACTGTGGTGCGCCATTAGTAGAAATTACTAATGGCGTGCTATTAATGGCGCACCACAGATGCGCCATTAATAGCCATATTATGTGCGCCATTAGTAGGGGTTTTTCTAGTAGTGTGAGATGTTTCGTTATGGTATCATGGCATCTCAACTCCTCGCTACGTTGACAACCGTTCACCACCTTCTTAAGCGTGAAATTGTTGTCTACCTAGTGAACCTTCGTCATCTACCTCACTCCATTCATTTGGATGTGTGCTTCGCGTCTCAACTCGTGAGATGTTTCAATGTCTCACTATGTGAGTTGATCCTGAGTTGTTCGATCTTCGAGAACATCGATCTATCTAGAGCTTTTCTTTTCCTCTCGTTGTCATGTAGTGGAGTTCCCAGAGCAAGACGACGAGACAAAGATGGTGATTAAATCAATGCCCTTATGAAGTGCAACCTGGATCGTGAAGATTATGTTAGTTTATGTTCCCACTTCATCTTACCCTACGCTTCAATCTCGGGACAAGACTCTTGTTTAGTGGGAGTGCGTTGTCACAGCCCCAGTTCAGGCCTTGCTTGTCTTTGCATCAGCTTCCATGCATCATGTCTAAATTCTATGAAACTTTGAAATGGGGGCTGATAAACCCTAGCAGCAAATGAAATTCAACTAGGGTCCAAATAAAATAATTTTCATTAAACCCAAAATGACCTTCTAAAATATTCATCATCTTTGCCTTGGTCTAGAACCTCTGACAAAAATGGTGCACACTTTTCTAGGACAACAGAGGGTCACTGAACTAAATCATATGTTAATTGCATTTGGGCATTTAAATGCTATAAAATATTTTAAATGCTCAAATAATCATAAACTAAAATTTTTACTGTTGGATATATTCTAAATAGTAGCCATGATTAGTTTCATGATTTTTGGAGGAGTCCAAGTATTTTTAATAAAGCCCTAAAGACTACAGAATAATACAAAACAGAAAACAATAGAAAAAAAGAGAGAGAAAGGAAACCTACCAGGGCAACTTATCTAGCCCAGCTCCTCCAGCAGGACCAGCCCACCTGGCAGCATAGCCATCTGGCAGCCCAGCCACCTGGCAGGCCCACCGAGGGCAGTGGCGTCTTCTTCCTCCTGCCAGAAGGCAGAGGAGAAGCTAGCCACAGCGCCGCGGCGTGCCACGCCGGCAGCTGCCTGCCTGGCTGTCCCCTCGTCACCTTGGACGTCTTCCGTGACGCCCCCAACCTCCCCGACCCCTCTCACTCTCCCTGTGCTCCTCCCCCTCCTCTGTTTCTCTCTGCCGAGCACACCGAGCGCAGCCGTCGCCGCCCTTCGCTGCCGCCGTGTCCACCGCATCCCCCTCGGTTCCCTGACCGGCCCACGAGCTCCGCCGTCATCCACTACGCCGTCCCCGCTGATCCACGCGACTGGAAGGCCCTCGGAGTGCCGCCATCCATGTCATATTCATCCTCGGGTCCCGACGATCGCCGCCGTGATTCCGTCGCCGTCCGAGCTGCCCCGAGCCTGCTGTGTCCTTCCTTGAGATCGCTGTGAGCTCCGCCACCTTTCCCCCTCCTCCCCGCGCTCGTTCCCATACTCTAGCCGCCATTTTCACCGAAGCCGTGAGCTCCTCGCGGCCGGCGATGACGCATCGCGAGGACGGCAACATGCTCCACACCTCACCAGGAGCACGTAGAACACACCAGCGCCTCCCCTAGTGCACTGCCATCGTCATCGTCGTGGTTCCCATCGACTCCGGGCGAGTTTCCGCCACGGTTTTGGTCGCCGCCGGCTGAACTCCAGTGACGCCGACGTGGTGCACTTACTTAGCCACTAATGACCCATCTAATTACCCCCTGACTCACTTACATATGGCCCCCATGCCCTAATTGACTCGGATTTGTTCCTGTTTAAATAAAACTAACCCCCATGGGCCCCACAGGTCAGTTTGACCTGGCCCCATCACACTTTGACCGACCCCACACGTCAGTGTTGACCATGCTGACGTGTCTGTTGACCGAGCCCACCTGTCAGCGTCACTAACCAGCCCCAACATCGACAAAGGACCCCATCGGTCAGGTTTGACTGGAGGCGCCCAGTTGACCTGCTGACATCAGGGTGATGTCATGCTGACGCAATATGTATTTTCTGGATTTATTTTAATTCAGGAAATTCCAGAAAATGTCCTAAACTTCTAAAAATCATAGAAATTCAGCGGTAACTCCAAATGAAATGAGTTATATATGAAAAATGATCAGAAAAATCCAATCTATCCATTTGTACTAGTTTTATGCACATTAGAGCAACCTAACCTTGCTGTTTAGGTGAAACAAGTTAATGCACTAATATGACCTCTTATTTTGGGTTTGCATTTGAATCCTTGATTCAAATGAACTCAAACCAATCTGTTCTAAGTTGCATTAGCCAAACACACTCATTTTGCCATGTCATTTGCTTGCATCATAATGTTGCATATTTCCATGGTTGATTGTGTGTCGATGTGTTCTTCGTGGTAGGTTCTGTCTCCGAGGATATCCACGAGTATCCAACTGAAGGGCAGTATCCCACTACCACTCTGTCAGGCAAGCAAAACCCCCTTGTCCATTCCGATACAATCCCACTCTCTCGCTTCTGCTCTCTTTTATTGCATTAGGACAACAACAACTCATGTGTTACTTGCTGCGGTAGTTGAACCCCTTTTCCTCTGCATGACCTGTCATTGCCATAGTAATTAGATGAAACCCACTAGCATGAGTAGGCGTTGTTTGAGCCCTGATGTGCCTACTCATTCTTTCTTGTTTGTCATGCCTGCTATGCTTAGAGTTGTGTCTGGTCCGATTCATCGGGGATGAATTGGAACAGTGATGAACATGTCCTACTGTATGTGAGCTAAGTGTGTGAACACGATTTGGTAAAGGTAGCGGTGAGAGGCCATGTAGGAGTACATGGTGGGTTGTCTCATTGAAGCCGTCCTCAGGAACTGAGTTCTGTGTTTGTGATCCATGAAACAGTTACTACCATGCATTGGGCCCGAAACCAATGGACCCTCTCGGCTTCTTAATCCCACTTGTCCTCTGTCCAGGAGTTGCAAGTAGTTTCTGGTGTTTGTAGTATGATGGAGGCCGTGCGCAGCGCTGACCCGAGGGGTGGGCTGTTATGCAGTAGCTGTCAGTGTCAAAACCGGCGGATCTCGGGTATGGGGTCCCGATCTGTGCGTCTTAGGCCAATGGTAATAGGAGGCAAGAGGCACAATGTTTACCCAGGTTCGGGCCCTCTCGATGGAGATAAAACCCTACTTCCTGCTTGATTGATATTGATGATATGAGTAGTACAAGAGTTGATCTACCACGAGATCGTAGAGGCTAAATCCTAGAAGCTAGCCTATGATGATTATGATTGTGATCATCCATCTAAGGACCAAACTCTCCGGTTTATATAGACACCAGACAGGGCCAGGGTTTACACGGAGTCGGTTACGAGGAAGGAAATATAATATCCGGATCGCCAAGCTTGTCTTCCATGCAAAGGACAGTCCCAGCCGGACACGGGACGTAGTCTTTAGTCTTGCATCTTCACGCTCCATCAGTTCGGACAAAGTATATAGTCCGGCTGTCCGGATACCCCCTAATCCAGGACTCCCTCAGTAGCCCCGGAACCAGGCTTCAATGACGATGAGTCCGGCGTGCAGTTTTGTCTTCGTCATTGCAAGGCGGGTTCCATCTCCGGATACTCCAAAATAATTATCGAACACTTAGACCATGTCCGGATCTGCAAGATGATCCTCATACACCACCGTAGAGAGAATGATATTTCACAAATATAATCTGCTGACAACTTTAGACAAACTGACATGACACTACGGTCGGGTCAATATTCAAACCGTTTTCCCACAACCAGCCATAGCGCACATTGCGAGGCGGTTTCCTTGGCACGTCTTGTCAGAGTAGAGGTCATGTCCCCTTATCACGGGATATCCATCAATACGGGTATGGGTAACCCAACCGCGCAATCAATCGTGGCGTTTGGGAAATAAGCGATTCTCAACGGGAAGGTGGGGGGGGGGCGTCGTTCGTCGCCTCTATAAAGGGATAAGGATTCCCCATTTTCACCCACGCCTTATTCCTCCTCGGCTTATCCATTCCCACACCCTCGAGCTCCAGCGCCCTGGTTCACGCTTTCACCGCACAGCCAAACATGTCCGAAGTAGGCGGCAAGTGGGTGGCCTCCACCATAAAGGAGGAGCATATTGCGAAGCTTCGGGCGGCTGGGTACTTGGCTGCAGACATCGCACACCGGCTGCCGGACAAATGGCAGGTCACTCCAACTCCGGAACCCCATGAGAGGGCCGTATTTCTCGCCCACTTTATGCATGGACTGAGATTTCCACTTCATCCCTTCGTCCATGGGTTCATGTTCTAGTACGGGCAAGATTTCCACGATCTAGCCCCAAATTTCGACCTCAACATCTCGGCGTTTATCGTCGTGTGCGAGGCCTTCCTCCGCAACAGGCCTCACTTCGGCCTATGGCTACGAATCTTCTGCGTGAAGCCGAAGATCGTGAGCGGCCAGCAAGCAGAGTGCGGAGGCGCCATGGTGGGCAAGATGCCCCACGTCACCTGGCTTGATGGCTCCTTCGCAGAGACCGTGAAAGGGTGGCAATCGGGGTGGTTCTATATCACTGAGCCGCGTGACGCCAACTGGGCGGCGGCCCCCGAATTCCGATCCGGAACCCCCATGCGGCTCACCTCCTGGGAAAGGAAGGGCCTGGCCTGGGGCTAACCTATAGAGCTGACCGGACTCCAAAACTGCATCAAGAATATGAAGGACAAGAAAATCAAGCTTGTCACACATGGTCCAAGTCATGCTTGTCCGCCAGATTCTTCCGTGCCAAACACGGGCTTTTAATCTATGGGAGTTCGTCCCGGCCGAACACCAGACGCTCCAGAAGCTCTACGGCATGACGCACAAAGGCGCCTGGAAGGCGCTGTTAAAGGCCTCCGAAGTACCTCCTCCCATATCCGAGGATCGGGGACTTCACATCGTGCGGCTCCCCCGTCCGGTGAGTTTTCTGACTACCACCGGATTCAGTTCTTCCCAACGTACTCATGGGGGAATCTTAAGTCATTGTGTGTATTTGGTCAGGAGTATGTGGAGACGGCGGAGCGGATTAACTGTCTGGCTCCACTACCAGAAGGCCCAGCGGATGCTCTCCTAACGGAGATGCTAGTCCCGACGCCCTACAAGGCGCCGGAGAAGAAGGCCGAGAAGAAGGCCCCGGGACCAGGGAGGGTCTCCGGCATAAGGTTGTACCGGAAGCCTCGTCTGAAGACGACGAGGCGCACACCTCCCCTGAAGTGGAGGAAGAACAGGAAGAGGACGCCCCATCCGGAGAGGATGGGGGGCCTGAGAAGGCGGGCCAGGGGACCAAGAAGGGTCCCCGGCGCAAGGCTGTTATACCCTTGTCGTCCGAAGACGACGAGGCAGATTCCTCCCGTGGAGGCGTGGGGAAACACGAAGAAACTCTGCCTCCCCGCACTGCGGAGCAGAAGAAGAGGAAGGCCGCCCCGGAGGGGGAGGCTAGGACGTCCAAGAAGGGAAAGGTCTCCCTTCTGAATTACTCCACAACTGCCGCCTATAGCGAGGAGGGGTGGCTGCCCAGGGGAAGCCCCTAGCAAGATCGTAAGTATCTGCACTGTCGTGGTTTTGTCACGGCAGATGTCCTCATGAAAGGACTTAGTCGTGGAGCCATCGCTACGGGTTAGCTTAAAGGGGTTAAAGCGGACACAAGGACGCAAGAGAGTTTATACTAGTTCGGCCCCTTCGATGAAGGTAAAAGCCTACATCTATTTGTGATGGAATTGATGGGGGTTTCGATGACTACGGAGCAAACAAGCTTCGCCTAAGTCTCGAGTTGTTGTCTGTCGTCTTGAATCGCCGCCGGGTCGTCCCCTTATATACATGTGTGACGCCCGTCGGTTTGCAGAGTCCCGAGACCGGCTCATAGTCGTGTCCGGTTTGGTCTCTAGTATTTCTAACTTACAACACAAGTTACCTACTAATGCCGGTTCACGGCTACAACCCTTAGACCAGGTCTGGGCCTTAGGCCCTTACAGAATATTCTCATGGGCTTCAAGCATACTTGACTACTGATGAAGTTAATCCGGCCTGTCTTGGCCGGTTTACGCCCATTAGTGATATCCCCAACATTAGGCTCCAGATTGATTTGAACAGGTCCATGTCAATCCTTAGTAAAAAACTTCATTCTTTAGCATCTTCTTGGTTGAACCGCCGTGACGTCATCTTCTCAGGTTGTGGTGAACCGGCTTGACGTCATCTGTCATAAAGAATTATATCTAACATCTCTTGTTTAACAGACCTGCGACAATCGAGGCGACAGCTCCGTTTCCAAACTCGCGGCTCCTTGATTCTCGCGCCTGTCACATGTCCTTTGACTTTATAAATAGACCGAGGGGTCATTTCCTTTTTCCCCTTCGTGCCCCTCTGCTTCGTCTTCCTCGCGCTGCCTAGCTTCGGAGCTCCGCCGCGGCCGTCGACCTCAGCACCAGCCTTGGCCGCTGCATCACCCTGAACGTACCAGAGCATCGCGGTGACCTTCCGCTTCTTCCTCCGCTCCGGTAAATCTTCTATCCATCCACCGTAGATCTGTTCTTAGGGTTTCCATGTTCTTCGGTGTTCGTCGCTTATTTCTTACTCATATGATAACTTGTCAGTTAAATCTGTGGATCCTTGTTCTGCGTAGCAGTATTTTTTTAGCATCTGCTATTACCTGCGCATCTCAAGGTCTTAGATATCCCTGCGTCTTTGCTCGTTGATTCAGCACCGCTCCGTTTTATACCTTGAATATTTATTTCTTTTCTGAATATACTCCAGATCCAAAACTGTAACAAGTTTTCGTGAAACCTGTTTTCGCACATCCACACTTGATTCATCCATGTTTCAGACCAGGCGGTTTAACTTTAGAGAAATTGACAACTCGGCATATACCATTAGTCCCCTTGTTGAACCGCCAAGGTTTTTTTGGTTTATGTATTGCCACCTTGCAGAACTCTGGTTTGTACAAAATCTTCCGGTTTAACAATGAACGCATCAATCTATAGTCTTCCAACATGTTCTTGAACCGGTATTACTGCCTTGCAGACTGGATCATGGCCAAGCAAGTATATGAGTGTAACTGGGTCCCTTCTCGAGTGACTGAAACCCAACTGGAGAACTTAGTTCGCACCGGCGCTTTAGGCCAGAAAGATGTCATTCACTGGAGGGTCCCTGGTCCGGAGAGTTCTCTAGAACCTAAAGATGGAGAAGTTGTCATTTTTGCTGACCACCTAGCCCGGGGTTTCAGTCCGCCCGGTTCAAAGTTTTATCGAGATGTCTTGGCCAACTTCTAACTGCGTCCACAAGATATTGGCCCCAACTCCATAACCAATATCTGTCATTTTCAAGTGCTCTCTGAGGTGTTCTTTCAGGAGGAGCCCTCAGTTGAACTGTTCAGAGATTGCTTCCATCTAAACCGCCGCACTGAATTTTCTGACGGTCCCAACACCGAATTGGGTGGCGTAGCGATTCAAAAGCGGAAAGAGGTCACTTACCCTCACGCCAAACTGCATAGCCATCCCAAAGAGTGGAACTCAACATGGTTTTATTGCAAAGATACCTCTCCTGAAGGAGAAAATCCTTTACCGGGTTACCGTACGGAACGGCTAAGCAATACACACCCTCTCCCTCACAGACTGACTACTAGAGAAAGGAGCAAATATGCCCCCCAACTATCCAAGATCCGGGCCTTCATGGCCAACGGGTTGACATGAGTTGATCTTGCTCGATGCTGGATATCTTGGAGTATACTGCCCCTGAGCCTGCACTCCGTTTTGATGTGCAAATACACAGACGATCTAAAAGACCCTCTCCGGCATATCGAGATCCAACTGATAGACGATGAAGTTACTGAAGCTGTTAAGAGGATGTTGAACGAACCAGAAGCTGCTTGCGCACAAACCGGCATGGCTCCCTTTTCTGCCATTAACAAACCGCCAGCCGTAAGACTCATATCTTATTCCTTTATACAATCTGATTATATTTAAGTACTCTTTGTTGATGTTAACATCTTGCCAATAGGGTGATGATCCATTTGGAGCAGGAAGACTCCACAAGAGAAACCGGTGGCAATAACTCGGCCCAAGACAAAAGTTGTGAAGAAACCAGCTTATAGAAAGAAAACTACTGCCTCCTCCGATCCACCAGCTGACGATGATGTGGGTAATCTGAACCTTGTGGTAGAACTTGACTCACTTGGTCTATTTTTTACACACCTTATTCATAATGATTATTGCCAGGATGATGCTGAAGCTAGTCATGCTGATGTTGTAGAGGTAATCTCTCTTTCTTCCGATTCAAACCCTTTACCTTCAGTAAAAATCCGTCGGGCAAACCGGAAAGTTAAATTTTATCATCCTCTTGCTTCCTTGGATCGAAACTTTCTTATGAAGACACAACAGCATGAAGCTCGTCGCGCAACCCGGCACATCGGCCAGGTAGTCACATCCACCGGTTTACCGAACAGTCCGGTTCGGAAATGCCGTTCAGAGGTCTCTAACTGTTTCGTCAATGCTTATCCTAAAGCGGGCTGCTTTCATCAACCTCTTAATCCATCTGACTTCGATTATCAGGTGACTTCTCATTCTTCCTCTGGCAAGTCAACAGGCACCCAACTCCCACCGCTCAAGACAGTGCTTGGGTAAACCATATTCCTGATAATGTTGTTTTGTATAACACATTCAATGTTTATTGGACTGATCCGTCTTTTTCCTTTCAGAGCCAAGCCCAGGCCAAGCAAGAAAGCACGCCTAGATAAAGCGGCAGAAGACGAAGCTCCTGAACCGGCCCAAACACCAAACCCTGAGGAACACATCCAGGACGATATACTGACTGATCCACCATTGCAAGGTCACGATGTTACTGTTGAAGAGGCGCATGTTGATACCACCGGTCCTCCAAGTCAACCCACAAGTCATGCTCAAACTGACAAGACAGCAAATCCACCAAACAGATGGATAAACCGGCTACCCCAGTGCGAACGGGCGAAGCCAAGGATGATGACGTTGTGATTACTGGCTTTGGCCATTCCAGGCCAGGTAATCCTGTCGCCTTGTCCAAGCATACTGCTAAGGATGAATTTATTGCCTTTGGTAAAGGCAAGTGGAGTACCGATTTGCAACTTGCGCCGCTTTGAATCCACAAGAGCTTCATTCCGGCTATTTGAACCGGTTATATATCAGCCGTGACTATGAAGCCGGTTTGGTGAACATGATGAAGGACAAATATGACGTAATCTCCATAACTCTCTTCTTGTATATTACAAACTATCAACTCCGATAGCCCCCAAGGGCCGGTTCAATCTTAATGTAGTTAAACCGAGGCTTGAATAACATAAGAATTCCAGCCTTACTTAATGATAGAACAAATATGCATTAGCCCCCAAGTGCCAAGTTGAATACTTGTATTGAGCTTCGGACGTTATATATAAATTGTAAGATGAAGAGCAAATGTGCATTAGCCCCCAAGTACCAAGGGCATAACTTGTTGTGGGGTTGGTACTTCAACTCTGCATCTTAATCCTTAAATGATTATCTGTATGTAGGCTCATGTGAACAAGAAAGATAGTCAAATTGCTGATCTTCAAGAAAACCTGAAATCCCAACAAGCTGAAACCTCCAAAGCAAAGGACGAATTAACCAACGCTTTAAGCATCATGGAAAATCTTAAGGAGGACTTCAACAAGGAGCGGGCGGATTGGGCCACTGAAAAGGCCGCTTTAACTCAACGGGCAGAACATGCTGAAGCTGCCCTTAAACGGGGTGGTGGATCAACTGACCAGCGTAAAGCGGCAAGTACATGCCATGACCGCTGCTGTCTTTGGTAAGACCTTTTTGACTTCTGTCGTAATAAAGCCTTCTCATAAAATTGCCGGTTTAATAATCCTTTGAATGATACAGGGACACGTATTGGCCACTTGGGATCAGACGTGCGGAAAAAATTGAAAGCTTCTTATACATTGATAGAGCAACTCTATACCGGTGCGCAACGGATCATCAGCACCGCTTCTCACAACAACCCGGCCCCAACCTTGATCCAGGATACACTTAAAAGGTTGTCAATGCTTCCTGCCCGCTTTGAAGAATTAAAGAAATCTGCTGCTAGAACCGGCGCCGTAAATGCCTTAATCCGGGCCAAAGCGTGGGTGCCGGATTTTGACCTTGTTGAAGCGGCCCAAGGTTTCCCAAGCTTGAAGGAAGATGGGACGGAATTCAATGAAGAAGATCTTAGAGCTATAAACCGGGAGGTGCGCCCTTTGGACTGTCAGCTGGTTGAAGAGGCAAATCTGTCTCACTATCAAGCCCAATATGATGGAGAAAATAAACGAGTGTCTGCATCGATTCCTGAAGCGGAGAACCTTATACCGCCAATCCGCAACCATACTTACGCTCCTGATATTGAACCGTCCTTGCTGATCAATGATGAAGCCGTATTACAAGCATTAATGGGAATCGACTGGACAATTGTTGATTTCCAGCCGTTGGGTAGGGAATCAGAAGTTGAAGCGGCGCAGGATGACCCGCAACAATCAGGCCAAGATGGCGATCAAGCCTAAACCGGAGGCCGGTTTACATTACTGCTTCATGATGTTATGCCAAAAACAATTATCTTATCTGGGCACTGTGTTGCCTTGTAATAGACTAGCTGCCACATTTTGTGTTGATATGCCTTCATGCACATTTATTGCACCTTTAAACTGTTATCTGCAGCAAAAAATCTTAAACCGCCATTGTGGTTGTACCACCAGACGGGTCATCATATCCATGTATATGAAACTAAAGATAATACTTTAGATTAAACATATGATGAAATATGGGAATATATGATACCTGCCATCATAGGGCATGAAGTTGGCCGTACCAATCTTGAAGCGGAGTTATAAAAAATCCACTCTGCTGAAGGAGAAAATAGCTCCTGCATATATTAGGTCGGTCTACCAGGTAAACCGTTCCGGTTTAAGATGAACACCGGTGTTACTCCATAGTAGGATGTTTATCAAAAATCAAACCGAGCAAAAGTGTCTTTGGATAAAAACAAACCATGTCCTGTCAACGGACAGTCGAATTGGTTTAACAATTGTCGGTTTAAGAACACAACAAGAGAAAAAGACAAACAAATTGCAAGCAAAAGCAAAGACAAAATCTTTTGCGAAAATAGGTTACTTGAACCGATCAATTGGCATTACCATGGTCGGACACGACCAAGCTCCCAATAGGTGTAGCTATGCTTCATGTTAGCCAGGCCCCCAAATGATGCAGTGGCATTATGCCATCAAGTGGTGCAGCGATGGTTCGGGTTCGACCAAGCCCCCAAGTGATCTCGTGGCCTTAGGCCGACAAAGAGGTCTGACTGGTTCAGACGTGACCAAGTCCCCAAGTGATCTCGTGGCTTTCGCCTGTCAAAAGGTGTTGCATTGGTTCGGACACGACCAAGCCCCCAGATGACATAATATAAAGCTTTGTTAAAAAGCTAACTCAAGGGGTAAACCGGAGACCGCTTTAAGATAAGAACTCCGTGTAACCACTGATGATGTAAAAATAACAGAGACCCCACTTTAGCTAAGGCTCCGGTTTATTGAATTGATCATAATATATACATTGTCATAATATGTACATAAGTAAAGCCTATGGCTAAGTATAGTAGGGCCGAAGATGAGCTATGTTCCACGGCCTGTTGGTCTCCTCCTCTGATGTACGTGAGTCTTTATGCTCTCGAATATCGATCAGATAGTACGACCCGTTGTGCAGATTCTTGCTGACTACGAAAGGTCCTTCCCAAGGTGGGGATAGCTTGTGCATATCAGTCTGGTCTTGGATGAGCCGGAGCACCAAATCTCCTTCTTGAAAGGTTCTGGTTCTAACTCGGCGGCTGTGATAACAACGAAGATCCTGCTGGTAAATCGCCGAACGGGCAGCTGCAATGTCTCGCTCCTCATCCAAGAGGTCTAAAGCGTCTTGCCGAGCTACCTCATTGTCCGCTTCAACATAAGCTGCTACACGAGGCGAGTCATGACGGATATCACTGGGGAGAACCGCCTCCGCTCCATAGACCATGAAGAACGGTGTATATCATGTCGATCTGTTGGGTGTAGTGTTGATGCTCCACAACACAGATGGTAACTCCTCGACCCAAGAACCCGGCGTCCGCTTGGCCATTGGACTGTGGGTGAGCCACTGATGAAACGTCGAGCCGGATGTGCTCACGCCCACAAAACACCTTCATAGCACCCTTAGACAGATTGGTACCATTATCAGTAATGATACTGTGTGGAAAGCCGAACCGAAAAATCACCTTCTTAATAAATTGAACCACCGTGGCTGCATCACACTTGCTCACGGTATCCGCTTCTACCCACTTTGTAAATTTGTCAACCGCCACCAAAAGGTGGGTCTTCTTGTCCTTGGACCGTTTGAAAGGCCCGACCATATCCAGCCCCCAAGTCGCAAACAGCCAAGAAATTGGAATCATCCTCAATTCTTGAGCCGGCACATGAGCGCGTCTTGAGAATTTCTGACATCCGTCACATTGCCTAACCAGGTCCTCCGCATCAGCATGAGCAGTCAACCAATAGAAACCGTGACGAAATGCCTTAGCCACCAGAGATTTTGAACCGGCGTGATGACCACAGTCTCCTTCGTAGATTTCACGCAAGATCTCACAAAACTCCTCTGGCGACACACAACGTTGAAACGCCCCTGATACACTTCAATGATGCAACTCGCCATTGACAATAGTCATGGACTTGGATCGCCGGATTATCTGTCTGGCCAGCATCTCGTCCTCTGGTAACTCGCCCCGGTTCATGTACGCAAGATAAGGAACCGTCCAATCCGGAATAACATGCAGAGCCGCCACCAACTGAGCCTCCGGATCAGGAATAGCCAAATCCTCTTCGCCAGGGAGCTTGACCGACGGGTTGTGCAGGACATCCAAGAAAACATTAGGCGGGACCGGTTTACGCTGGGTTCCCAGCCAGCTTAAAGCTTCCGCCGCTTCGTTCTTCTGTCTGTCCACATGATCCACCTGATATCCCTTGAAGTGGCCTGCAATGATATCCACCTCACGACGGTACGCTGCCATAAGCGGGTCCTTGGATTCCCAAGTATCAGACACTTGCTGGGCTACAAGGTCCGAGTCACCGAAGCACTTAACTCGGCTGAGATTCATCTCCTTAGCCATCCGAAGACCATGGAGTAAAGCTTCGTACTCAGCTGCATTGTTAGTACAAGGGAACATTAAGCGGAGAATGTAACAGAACTTATCACCTTGTGGGGAAGTTAATACGACTCCAGCCCCCGAGCCCTCCAATTGCCTAGACCCATCAAAATGAATAGTCCAGTAGGTGCGATCCGGCTTCTCTTCAGGCGCTTGTAGTTCCGTCCAATCATTGATGAAATCCACAAGTGCTTGAGATTTGATCGCCGTCCGAGGCATGTATTTCAAACCGTGCGGCCCAAGCTCTATAGCCCACTTGGCAATCCAGCCAGTTGCCTCCCTATTTTGAATTATATCTCCCAAAGGAGCAGAGCTCACCACTGTGATGGGATGTCCCTGGAAGTATTGCTTAAGCTTCCGGCTTGCCATGAAAACTCCATACACCAGCTTCTTCCAATGCGGGTATCTTTGCTTAGACTCAATAAGCACCTCACTGATATAGTAAACCGGACGCTGAACCAGATATTCCTTGCCTGCCTCCTTGCGCTCTACCAAAATAGCTACGCTGAGTGCACGAGCATTAGCTGCCACATATAGTAGCAATGGTTCTTTGTCAATCGGAGCAGCAAGAACAGGCGGATTGGCTAGCTGCCACTTTAGGTCCTCCAACGCTTTATCAGCGGCCGGACTCCAGACAAAAGGATCCATTTTTTTCAGCATCTGATACAAAGGTATTGCCTTCTCACCTAGGCAACTGATAAACCGGCTCAACGCGGCAATCCGGCCTGCCAAACGCTGGACATCATTGATAAATTTAGGTTTAGCCAGAGAGGTGATAGCTGTGATCTTCTCCGGATTAGCCTCAATTCCCCTGTTGGACACCAGAAAACCCAATAACTTGCCTGCCGGTACACCAAAAACACACCTGGCCGGATTGAGCATCATCTTGTATGTCCGTAGGTTATCGAAGGTTTCCTTCAAATCATCAACCAGAGTCTCCTTCTCTCTTGACTTAACCACAATATCATCCACATAAGCATGCACATTACAGCTGATCTGCTTATGAAGGCAGTTCTGTACACACCGTTGATAAGTTGCCTGGGCACTCTTGAGCCCAAAGGGCATAGATACATAGCAGAAGGCTCCAAAAGGAGTTATGAACGCCATCTTCTCCTGGTCCTTAACTGCCATCTTGATCTAATGATAACCAGAATATGCATCAAGAAAACTCAAACGCTCACAACCCGCCGTAGCATCAATAATCTGATCAATGTGGGGGATGGCAAAAGTATCGCCTGGACAAGTCTTGTTAAGATCTGTGTAATCCACACACATGCGCCAGGTGCCGTTCTTCTTAAGGACTAGCATCGGATTAGCCAGCCATTCACGATGGAACACTTCAACAATAAAGCCAGCCGCTAAGAGCTCGCCACTTCCTCTCAATAGCTGCGCCTTTCTTCGATTGAACCGCAGAGAAACTGCTTCACCGGTTTGTACTTAGGATCAACATTAAGAGTGTGCTCAGCGAGTTCCCTTGGTACACCTGGCATGTCAGAAGGCTTCCATGCAAAAATGTCCCGGTTCTCACGGATGAACTCGATGAGCGCGCTTTCCTATTTTGGATCCAAGTTGGTACTGATACTAAACTGCTTGGACAAATCGCCAGGTACGAAGTCAACAAGCTTGGTCTCAGCCGCCGATTTGAACTTTAAAGCCGGATCATGTTCTGTGGTTGGCTTTTTCAATGGAGTCATGTCAGCTGGGTCAACATTATCCTTGTAATACTTCAACTCTTCCGTGGCACAAACCGACTCTGCATAGGCCGCATCACCTTCTTCACACTCCAAGGCAATCTTGCGACTTCCATGAACGGTTATGGTCCCCTTGTGACCCAGCATCTTGAGTTGCAGATAGATATAACAGGGCCGTGCCATAAACTTGGTATAAGCCGGCCGGCCAAACAAAGCATGGTACGGGCTCCGGATCTTAACCACCTCAAAAACCAATGTTTCTGACCTGGAATCATGATCATCTCCAAAGGCTACCTCCAGAGCTATCTTGCCAACAGGATATGCTGACTTGCCTGGTACCACAGCATGGAACACCGTATTGGACGGTTTAAGATTCTTGTCTGTTAGCCCCATATGACGGAAGGTCTCATAGTACGAGATATTAATGCTGCTTCCTCCATCCATGAGCACCTTGGTGAACTTATAACCTCCCACCTGAGGCGCCACCACCAACGCTAGCTGACCCGGATTGTCAACCCGGGGCGGGTGATCCTCTCTGCTCCATGTGATTGGCTGTTCGAACCAGCGTAAATAACGAGGCACGGCCGGTTCAACAGAATTCACTGCTCGCTTGTGAAGCTTCTGGTCCCGCTTATCCAAGCTAGTGGTGAATACATGATATTGCCCACTATTCAACTCTCACTACAGGAAACAGGTAATTTGCCGTCCGTGGATTACAGACGGCAAAGACATAAATCCAGACGGCAAAGAGTTCGCCGTCAGGAAGTAGACGGCAAAGTCAGACGACAAAGATTAATCGACAAAGAATACTTTGTCGTCTGTTATTTTTTCTGGGTGACGGCGAAGATTTTGCCGTCAGTCTATACCGTTTGCTTTCAACTAGACCGTCCAGAGGACAAAGAAAAGCAACCTAACAAACTAACGACCCTGATGGACGGCGTTAGTGTTTTGCCATGAGCCAGACTACTTCTTTGCCGTTAGGCAGAAACACCACAGATGGCAAAGCGTTCTTTTTTATTAAATAAAATTGGATCAACAGTTTCGTCATCGCACGTCCACATCATCTCGTCCAAAGCTCACCGGAGCAGAGATTCTTGCCGCCCGCACGCGCCCAACAGCCAAGCTGCTCGCCATGCCGACCTCACCGGAGAAGAGATGTTGGCCGCGCCCGACCTCACCAGAGAAAAGCGCTGCTGCCGGAGGGAGGCCACGCTGGATGGAGGCCACGCCGGAGTGAGGAGGCGCCGGAAGGAGGAGGTCGCGCTGCTTGCCGCAGTGAGGAGGCACCGGAGGGAGGAGACTGCGCCGCGCGGCCCGCGTTGCTCGCCGGAGTGAGGAGGCCGCTCCGCCCGCGCTGCTCGTCCGTGTGAGGAGGTGATGGAGGTAGGAACCCACGCCAGTCGCGCTGCTCGCCGGAGTGAGACAGCCACGCTGCTCGCCAGAGTGAGGAAGCCGCCATGCCGGCCGCGCTGTTCACGCCGTCTGCGCCGTGCTGCTTGCCGGAGAGAGGAGGCGCTGGAGAGAGGAGGCGCCAGAGGGAGGAGGTCGCGCTGCCTGGAGTGAGGAGGCGCTGAAGGGAAGGGGCCGCGCTGCTCGCCGGCCTGTGCTGGGGAGCGGTCGGCGGGGTGGGGCGCTGGGGAACGGGCGGCACCGCGGGGCAGGAGGACGGCGCCGGTTTCCATGGCGATGAGGGACGGGGCCGGCTCGACGGGGATGGGGGACGGGGCCGGCTCGAGGGAGGAGAGAGGACGGAGCAGTTGGAGGGGAGCGTGGCTCGGTGCCAGGGTGGCCGGCGGCGACCGGGACGAAGCTGCTGGGGAGTTACGGGAGAGAGAGATAGAGAGAGAGATGCGTACAAGACAGAGAACGTGGGGGGATAAGGGAGACAGAAGGTGGTGGGGTCGGCTGAGGGGTGAGAGAAAGTGGGGGAGAGAGAGAGAACGTGTTGGGGGCGTGGGAGAGAGATATAGCGTGGGGTGTGGATCGTGCCACCTCATCGATCCACGAGGTCGATCCGCGAGGTGTGTTTCTTTTTTGCCATCTGCTGTTTATATTACAGACGGCAAAGTTATTATGCCGTATGCGGTTTTTACTACAGACGGCAAAGAGGACTCTTTGCCGTCTGTAGTAAAAACCGCATACGGCAAAGTTTTCTTTGCAGTTTGTAATATAAATCATAGACGGCAAACTTTTCTTTGCCGTTTGTAATAAAAATAGCACACGGTAAAGTTTTCTTTGCCGTTAGTCATTCTTTGCCGACAGCAGCTGACGGCAAAAGTGCTCTTTGCCGTCTACCCCGATGAAAAGCTGACGGCAAAGATGCTCACTGACGGCAAACTAGCTGTTTCCTGTAGTGTGTTTTGGATGGCTCTGATAACCCGACTGCTGCTGCTGGTGGTTGTAACCACCCTGGCTATTCTGATTGTTTTGATTGTTATGTCCACCCTATTCACCATTGAAGCCTGAATCGGCGTTTCCTCCACCGTGACCCGGCCCATGGAATCCGGATCCTAAGCCACCACCTGATCCGTGATCATACCGAAAAGCATTAGAATTTTTGAACTCCTGCATAATATAACAATCCTTCCAAAGGTCGGTGGCTGGCGCTTCCTTCGTCCCGTGCTTCGTACAGGGCTGGTTTAATAGATAAGTCAGGTGGTCCGGATTGGGACTTGGAGCTCCACCACGATTCGGCGGTTTACCCTTCCGTCACTAACCCCTGTCATGTGCGTTGGTATTAGCCACAAAGTCCATGTTACCATCCGCTTTACGCTTGCCTCCGTTACCATGTCCCGCCGTGTTGTGCTGCTGCCCCTTGGAGTTGCCATCATCAGACTCGGGATCCTTGGTACCATCAGAATCAGCATACTTCACTAATGCAGTCATGAGTGTTCCCATATCATTGCAATGGCGCTTCATCCTTCCCAATTTCAACTTCAGAGGTTTAAACCGGTAGTTGCTTTCCAAAGATATAACCGCGGAATCAGTGTTGATACGATCTGAGGAGTGCAAAATTTCCGAGACTCGGCATACCCAGCGGGTTGTTGACTCTCCTTCCTCCTGGACACAGGCCGGTAAGTCCACTATCGACATGGGCTGTTTACATGTATCCTTGAAATTCTGGATAAACCGGGCTCGCAACTGGGCCAATGGACTGATAGAATTGGCCGGTAAGCTCTTTAACCAAATACGGGCTGTCCCTTCAAACATCATGGTAAAATACTTTGCACACGCCGCTTCATCTACATCAAGCATCTCCATGGCCATCTCATAGCTCTCTACCCATGCTTCCGGGGACAAATCAGCCGTGTAACTTGGTACTTTGCGTGGGCCCTTGAAATCCTTGGGCAGGCGCACATTGCGTAAAGCGGCGACAAGACAAGGCACCCCCAAAGAACTAGAAGTAACCCCTGGTTCCATTGTGGTGGTTGGCCGAACCGGTGTAATTTGACGATCCTCATGTTGTGCTGCTAACTCGGTGTCCCTGCGCGCTCGGGCCCAGTCCACCACTTCCTGAGCATCGCCTGCCGGGTTACGGCCACGGGGCGCTTCTCGGTTCCGTGCATTACTGGATACGGCCGGTTCATCCATCCGTCTGATGTAACTCCGGCTTGGACGGGGGGTGGAATGAATTCGGTCACGGCTATATGAATATGCTTCTTGCTGAACCATAGATGTTCGAAGTAGTTCCTTAAACCGGCGTGTTTCCACCACTTGCGGAGAATCACCTTCAATTGGGATGGCCTCTAGCCGTGAAGCGGCGGCTATAAGATTGCCCATTGGATTGGAATTATGACCTGGAGGCGTCTGGACAGGCTGAGGTATGATGTTATTATGTCGAGGCGGCTCCATCAGACGAGGCAGAACCGGCGCACCCGTCCCAGGCGCCTCCGCCTGGTTTAACCACAGCGGGTTGCTAGTCCCTGCTCCTGGGGTGTTAAAGAGGTTTCTACCATCGAAGACCGTCGGCAGGCGAGACCGATGCTTCCCTTTCAGGATTTCATGTGATGCGTTCTGGTCTAGCATAAGCTTATAGGCCTGCGCATCCAAAGCGGCCCGCTCCGCGGCCATCCCGTTGTTCTCAGCTGCTAGGCCGGCCTTGGCCTGAGTGATCTGTTCCCTCACTTTTGCAATCTCTGCGTTGTGGGCGTCCTGATCCGCCGGGTTAGCCTTTGCCATGAGCACAGCCAACGCATCAAACAGATCAGATAAAACTTGAGCCGGCGGGCGCACAGAGCCTCCTGCCCCGGCCGCCGTCGCCGCTGCTGATCCAGAGAACATTGCCGCTACAATCGAAGAGTGGACCGCCGCCTGTGAACCGGCCATGAATATCCCGATCCGGTTGAGTAGATCAGAGGGGTCCGGAATACTGTCACCATCGGAACAGCCCTCAATCCGACCGTCTTGTAACTGATACAATGACTCGGTTTCTCCGGTCGAGGACTCGTCGCCGGAATAAACGACGGTCTCGCTACCAGATCCCGATCCACCATCATATTCTCCTCCATGGATGACTCCCACGGAGGCACGCTTCATGGTCGGTTTACCCTGGGCAGATCTCGCATGCTGAGCCGTTTCGACGAGGTCAGTGCAGATGTCCGGCTCAGGGCCCGGTTCACCGGTCTTGCCAATGAAGACGTGTATGCCACCAAAGGGGACCCGGTACCCGTACTCAATAGAGCCGGCCTCGGGGCCCCAGCCTGAATCGTCGATGTAGAGCTTGCCGCGACGACTCTTGGTCATCCGGCCCACAGTGTAACCCTTGAGTCCTTCGAAGTTGCCCTCCAAGAACTTGAAACCATCATGCGATAGCCCCACAATGGGCGTCAACTGTCATGGTTTTGTCACGGCTGATGTCCTCATGAAAGGACTTAGTCATGGAGCCATCGCTACGGGTTAGCTTAAAGGGGTTAAAGCGGACACAAGGACACAAGAGAGTTTATTCTAGTTCGGCCCCTTCGATGAAGGTAAAAGCCTACGTCTAGTTGTGATGGAATTGATGGGGGTTTCGATGACTAGGGAGAAACAAGCTTCGCCTAAGTCTCGAGTTTTTGTCTGTCGTCCTGAATCGCCGTCGGGTCGTCCCCTTATATACATGGGTGACGCCCGTCGGTTTGCAGAGTCCAGAGACCGGCTCATAGTCGTGTCCGGTTCGGTCTCTAGTATTTCTAACTTACAACACAAGTTACCTACTAACGCCAGTTCACGGCTACAAGCCTTTGACCGGTTCTGGGCCTTAGGCCCTTGCAGAATATCCTCATGGGCTTCAAGCATACTTGACTACTGATGAAGTTAACCCGGCCTCTCCTGGTCGGTTTACGCCCAGTAGTGATATCCCCAACACGCACCCTGTTGTATTTTAGTGCAACTTCACTTCATAGTATTGTTATTACGCCGAACATATATGCAGTCGGGCCAGGGTCCATCCCGAGGTATCATCTTCGGATGGGTCTTTGAGTGATTCAGCGATGAACTCGCTCCCGACGGCCACTACTCCTCGGCCTGCGGATGACACAGAGGTGTTGTCCCAAAGGCTCCCGGAGCAGTGGGGTGACTCTGGAGATGCCCCAAGGCGGGATTCAAGACGCCGGGCACAAGGGGTACAGGATCCCCGCGGATCATGCCGATGAGAGCCGCAACAAGCCGGATTCTCATCCGGATACTGTGCCGGAACCTTCGATGGTTCCGGATTCGGGCAGGTGGCCCCTTGCTACGGAGGGCGAGCCGTCCATGCCGATGACTTCCATTACGCCAGAGGTGTCGGATAGTCTGCTGGAAGCGCTTCGCGGAGCTTCCATGGATGAAGAGCACCGTACTCTTATGAGTGCGGTGATTCAGAAGGTTCTGTCTGCGAAGAGCTGACTAACCGAAGCCTGCACCAGCCTCGTGACGGGCTTTGAGGTAAGTAATAAAAATGTATGAAATTATCACCCGATAGGTAGTATCCCCTGATACTCTGTTTGGTGTTCGGAAAGAAGAGCCAAACGGAGGGTCAATTAAAACCCGCAGGAGTCTAATAGTAGGTGTGCCTGTGGATAAGCAGGCACTGCTGCTTGCCGCTAATGTACGCACGGCCGAGGTCGCCAGACTCAAACGGGACCTGGAGCAGGCACAGGGAGAGCTCGACCTCACGAAGAGGCAACTCGAAGAGAACAAAGGTTTGTGATTCCTCGTTTGCATAAAGGATAGACAAAATTGGTTATTCTAACGACAAAGCGTCGTGACATTGTAATAGGGGCCACCACAGAAGTGGCGTCTCTGAAGAAAACGGTATCTGAGGCCGAAGACAAGGCTGCCCTGGAGCGCAAGGAGCGCGAGAAGCAAGATGCTAGAGTGGGTGAGGTACAGCAAGAGCTCCAGGAGCTCGGCAAGAAGTTCGAGTCCTTCGAGCGTGATCTTAAGACGAAAGAGACTGAGCTTGCGTAGGCCCTTGCGAGTGTGAAAGATGCCAAGGCCAAAGCCGAAAAGGCACAACAGGAAATCTAGGCGGCCAAGAAGATAGCGGCGGGTAAGAAATTCTTTATGCAAAGCAAGCATGTAGAGGAGACATTTCTTTTACTTACCCAGATTCGGAGCTCTCCAGGGGCATTCGCATATCTGCCACGCAACATCTCAGATGTTGCGGAGTTCTACCGTGCCGAGGAGGGGAGCTCAACGGAGAAGCTGTTCTGGTCCCAATATGATGGAGCCGAACACCCGGTGCCTCTGAGTGACCAGCTGAAGCAGTTGGTGGAACTCTACAGGGCGGCCGAAGTGGCTATGAAAAATTTCATAGTCCGGATGTGGCTTGGTGACCCTTTGCCTGCCAGCTACTTCGGCCTGATAAAGCGGATGGTAAATGTTTGTCCACGGCTGGAGGTGATCAAGCGGTCCGTTTGCATTGAGGGTGCCCGCCAGGCCTTTGCCCGTGCGAAGGTGCACTGGGGCAAGCTGGATGCGGAGAAGCTGGTGAAGGACGGGCTGCCGGAGGGCAAGGCGCATCGCTGTCCCCCGAAATATTATGATGGCGTTATGAAGGGCGCTCATCTCGTGGCCGATGAACGTACCAAGGACACGATCCTTGAGTAAATGTACTTCTGTCGTTGTTGTAATATAAAGACAAAGTTACTTGCGCTATGTAGCGCTTTTTGATTTAAAATATTACCTTATGTGCGACTGTTTATAGAACTCTGAAAGTAGGCCAGTCGTCGGCTTCCGCCCCCACGAAACTAGTACCTGGGTGTTCCTGGAAAAACCCGGACACTCTTTATCCAAATTTTTGGTCCCTTAAGGAGGTATCCGGCGCAGCGAACAAGGCAATCGGACTAAGCGGCTTTATAACTTTCACTTAGCCATAGAAGTCTACAATTTTAAATTTCGGCGAAGCCCCTAGAATTCAGAAAGCCGAATTGGGGCCCTATATACGCCTAAATCGGACGAGGCCGATTCCTCGCCTAAAGCGGAAAAAATCTTTAAGGATTTTAAGACCTCTCGAACAGCGACCAGCTCTCGCCACATCATGCCGGTCAGTTTTCGGCTTTCTCTACTGAGGTGCTCGTACGAAAGAACTGGGACACAATCGCAGTAGTTCTCCCTGCGCTACCTTAGCCTATATAACGGAACGTAAGGTACCAAAACAAGGGAGCCGGGCAAACCCAACTATTGACCCAAGACATGATTCGGAGCTGATGCATATAGTGCTATAAGTTCGGGGTGCCGCACTGTTGAAAGTGTTCGAACTTGTCTTGCCGTATTATGGGGCGCTATAAGAAGCCCTTGGCAAACTGAACGTACCAAGGTGTACGGATGCAATATTAAATAAACATTTATAGAAAAATGTGCAAATAGGAATAATAAGCTGACGCTATATATTATCTCCCATTGATGAATAATACGTTTAAGTGTACTAGTCATCAACCCGTGCGACTGCACGGGCTAGAAATATAGAAAACAAATTTATACTCAGGAAATGTTTTAGAAAAATGATTTTGCTCATTAATTTTGGCAACTGGATATATGAAAAAAGCGACATACTACTGAAAAATATTTGGTAGCATGTACTATTCTTTTTCATGTATAGAAACTAAGTGTTCCTTCACTATATGTTCCTAATTACACTCTATTTATTAGTTAAAGTGGGGAATAGTAACTACATTATTTATTTAATTTATATGTGTACTAAATTCAGAGACTTATGGCTGAGGCAGTAGAAATCAAAGACACTGTAATATACAAACTTTACAACATACACTGCCATGTGTAATTTCTTTGTGGGGACACGATAAACAATGTTAATGTTTTCGAGTTCCATAAATTAATAGTTCTTTCGATATGCACTGGCGCTTTCTTGTTGGTCATAAAACTACTGATGGATGTTCCCGGAAAAGAAAAAGAAAGATATTAAACATTTATCATCTACGAAGTTCTTGATGTAAAAATGTATAAATACCGTGGAACCCATTATTGCCCTTAATCGAAGTATCTGAACACCAAGCCATGAATTTGTGACTTGTCGGTCAATTACACGCATGATATATCGTAACATACCTGGAAATATTTCGACACGGTGTCCATTTTATATATAGCTGAAAAAAATGTCCCATATTAAAATTATACCAAGAAGAAAATCCTGACCAGACAAAGGATTAAGAAAAAAAAATACAAATTAATCCCCTTCTTATTCTTCAAGGCTACTCCTCTCACACGCCCAATGAAAAGGATTCAGGGTTTCCTTTTAAGTTCTTGTACATCATGAATCTCCTCGCACTATTCCTTTTTCCTTACTGTACTATAAACTTGTAAACCATGATAATGTGATATATAGTTGTTTAGTAAGTCTTCTTTTATGATGTAGTATGCATCTACTCAAGCAGCCCCAAACTGGGTAAAAGCTATGAGTTTTAAGCATAATCTGTCAGAAAAATATAGTGTTTAGCAACAACATCCGAACAAATCTAAGTATAAAACATAGATATTCAAAGGCTAGAGAGAATACAATCAGGAGAGCTGGACATGATTTATTGGATCGTATATGAAACTGATATTCAAGGCAGAGAGGATCTTGACCAGGAGAGCCGGAGTTGGAATGTTAGACATGATTGTATCTGCTAAATCAACCATTGTTGGAAATATATTACATACGTGAATATATGTACATTTATTTTATAGGGAAGTTGGAACATTGATTTGGATGTGTTTTTTATTCAGTGGTCGGGCGTGGGGCTGAGAACTTTTTTTTGTACGTGATATATTTCATTTTCTAGGTAGAACTTGGACGTTGGTGTGAAGGACTCTCTTTTTGTACATGTACACGATGTGCTTTTTCCTCGAGGGACGTGGCATCAAATGATTTTTGTTTCTGTGCGTGCTGGATTTCTTTTCGTTTTGGCTGAGGTGTGAAGGACTCACGAGGGTTTCCATAAAAAAAAAGGCTCACGAGGTGTGAAGGACTCCTCTTTTACATGTACGTGCTGATTTTCCATACAAATAGACATGGGTGGTGAGGCCTTCTTTTTGGAGTGCGTGACATATTTCTTTTTTCTTTTTCTGCAACATGTACGTGGGTGTCATGGACTCCTATTATTCTTCAAGGTGACATGGACTCCTATTTGATACGTGTAGGTCTAATTAGTTTCAACTATGTATGCACGTGGGTGATTCTTTTTTACAAATAAAGGAACGGTGTTCAAACAGATCATAACCATTAAATTTAGAATCTAATGGCTAAACTAATCTTGTTGATGTGGATTAACGTGGAAGCTCGTATGGTGCCTCCAATTAGTAAATATAAATATAAGATGTTTACAGTGAGTGCGGTTAAGCAGAAGTAAATAGGACTATTTAACATGTCCTATCCAAGGGCAGGCTGCATGTAGGCATATAAAACAGGTATAACGATCGTGAACAGATTCCACCTGGGTATTTCCTTTGTGCGCAAAGCCTGTTGCCTCCTTGGTTTTCTCCCCTTTGTAAGTCCGACAATCCGGCTCTTCTGAAGAGGCTGCCCTAATGCAGTGTCCTGAGAGATAAAAAGGGAGGGGGTAATGAAGGTATGTTGCGGTTATACCGCACTGTTGACTGAGTCACTGTTGCGCCTCCGCCTATGCCCATGGTATTTTGAGTGCGTAATTGTGTACGCGTGGCATGAATGTTGCTTTGATGGGGCTTGAGCGGAGGCCGGACTGCTAGTCGCGCTCTCAGCGTGCCTGACGATCCTGTTGTGGGTGCCCCGGACTCGTTTGACGGTGTTCGAGGTTGTCGTCGCCGGATTGGTGGTTTGTCGGAGAAGGCCGTGTTGTACTTCCGCCGCGAGGGATGTAGTATGTTCTTCTGTACGGAGAGAGCAGTCCATGTCTCCGTTGACTGTTATGACCCCGCGAGGTCCTGGCATCTTGAGTTTGATGTATGCATAGTGTGGTACCGCATTGAATCTAGCGAATGCGGTTCGTCCAAGCAGTGCGTTGTAAGCACTCAGGAAAGGGACGATATCGAAGATTAACTCCTCGCTTCGGAAGTTATCCGGAGATCCGAAGACCACTTCCAATGTTATAGAGCCCATGCAACGGGCTTCTACTCCTGGAATTACACCTTTAAAGGTGGTTTTGGTGGGCTTGATCCTTGAAGGATCGATGCCCATTTTGCGCATTGTATCCCGATAAAGCAGGTTCAGGCTGCTGCCGCCGTCCATAAGGACTCGCGTGAGGTGGAATCCGTCGATGATTGGGTCTAGGACCAATGCGGCTGAACCGCCTTGACGGATGCTGGTAGGGTGATCCCTACGATCAAAGGTGCTTGGACAGGCTGACCATGGATTGAACTTTGGGGCGACTGGCTCCATCGCATAGACGTCACGTAGTGCTCGCTTCCGTTCCCGTTTGGGAATGTGGGTGGCGTAGATCATGTTGACCGTTTTCACCTGGGGAGGAAATTTCTTCTGTCCCCCCGTGTTCGGACACCAGGGCTCGTCGTCATCATCACTATGCAGCCCCTTGTTCTTGTTTTCGGTGTTATTTTACCGGCCTGTTTGAACACCGAGCAATCTCTATTAGTGTGGTTTGCTGGCTTGTCTGGGGTGCCATGAATTTGGCACGAGTGTTCCAGTATGCGATCCAGACTGGACGGTGCCTGATTGTGTCTTTTGAACGGCTTTTTCCACTGACCGGATTTGGATCCGCTGAATCCGGCGTTGACTGCCATGTCTTCAGTGTTGTCGCCGATGTTCCACCGCTTATGTCTATTGCGCCGTGGCTTGCCGTTATTGTCACGGACCTCCGAGGTGCCGGAATGTGGCGTGGTGCTACTGCGGGCCAACCAGCTGTCCTCACCCGCGCACAAGCGGGTCATTAGTGTCGTGAGTGCTGCCATGGACTTGGGTTTTTCCTGGCCGAGGTGTTGGGCGAGCCACTCATCACGGATATTATGCTTAAAGGCCACCATGGCTTCGGCGTCCGGACAATCGACTATTTGGTTCTTTTTAGTTAGGAACCGAGTCCTGAATTTCCTGGATGACTCTCCGGGCTGTTGAGTAATGTGGCTCAAGTCATCGGCGTCCGGTGGTCGCACGTATGTGCCCTGGAAGATGTCGAGGAATGCGTCTTCCAGGTTTTCCCAACCGCCAATGGAATTTGCCGGCAGACTGTTTAGCCAATGTCGGGCAGGTCCTTTGAGCTTAAGGGGAAGATATTTGATGGCGTGTAGATCGTCTCCGCGGGCCATGTGAATGTGGAGAAGGAAATCTTCGATCATACTGCGGGGTCTGTTGTGCCATCGTATGATTCGATGTTTACGGGTTTGAACCCTTCTGGGAATTCATGATCCATCACTTCGTCAGCGAAGCAGAGGGGGTGTGCGGCGCCTCTTGTAACACCCCAAAAATTTTACCAAGTTTTCAATATTAAAATTTTTGCCAAGGGTTTTAAAAAATCTTTATTTCTGTTGATTTCAGAACTCTTCTTTTATTGTTAAGGAGTTTTTTATTTCTCCTAGTGGAGCTTTCCATAATACATTGGACTTCTTTGCCATCTCATTAAAACAATTTCTAAATAAGTAGAATTGTTTAATAAATTATTTCACCCTGAGCTTTATTCATTAAAATGAACTGTATTAAATTTTTGGAGCTCCTTTTGAACTACAACCTTTTGATAAAATCACTTAAAATTTCAACCAAAATTTGGAGATGTCATGAGATGTCTCTAAATCAATTATGAGCACTAATAAATTTATTTCATTACTTATTTTGGGTTCTTTCACCTGGTTTGCTTCTCTGGTCCAGTGAGCATTTTTGCACTACAACCCATTTAAATATTTCCCTAGAGCCTCCACCAAAATTTTGGGATGTCAGTAGTAGCATGCCATTCAACTTTATGCAAAAACATAGTGGTGTTCTTTGGAAAATTTGAGTGCAACAGCCTCTTTTTCATTCTGGACCAGACTTGTGTTTTCTACTACAACTCTATTTTTTCTTGCTCTAATGACCTTGTGTTGTCTCATGCTTGTAGTCAACCTTGCAAAACCCCTAAGTCCAGGAGCATGCTCTTTTTGGAACACTTTTGGTCCATGAAATGATGCCACTCACTCCCTGCCCAGAATTGAGGTTTTGCAAAACATGCACTAGCAAGTTTCTCCTTTTTGCAAACTGACTTCACCACCCTCTCTTATATCCATAGAGATACTGATCTGGAGAGCTTGGCCAGTCCAAGAGCTACCTAGGTGCCTTTGGCATTTTGTCAAACACCCGGTGTGCATGACCAGTTTCGGCATGATTTCAAGTTTACATTGTGAGCTTGAGCTCCTGACCAAACCAGCATGTCCTAAGGTTTTGCCCTAGCCCATAACCTATTTCTGCTAACTCTCGTGTAGTTTGGAACTCTCTAGGCTGCCATGGCATATCGTCGAGCACAACCCGGGCAAGCTCTGGGCGCGCCCAGAGCGTGCGTTTGGCACCCGCATGCACCCGAGTCACCGCGTCCCACCCCGCACTCAAAACCCGGCGCCAGCCAGCTCGTCGTGTCCCCCTGCACCGCCACACCACCCCGACCAACCTGGCGCCCCACAGCGCCACCGCCAGGACGGCCGTGGCGGCTAGCTGCCGGCCGCTAGCAGGCCCGACCGTGGTCGGCGCCGCCAAAGCCACCCCGGCTCGCCACCTACCCCTGTGAGCAGTGCGTGCTCATCCACAGCTTCGTCCCCTAGCGCTCGTCGCCGCCACGTCGCCCTAGCTACAGCACGGCGGTCCGCCGTCGTTCTTATCTCCGGCCGCCTCGGAACCGACCTCCATCGCCTATTTAAGGGAGCCCCGAGCGCCTCCGAGCCCTCAGGTAGCCTCTCGCCGTCTCACTAGCACCCCCATCGCCACCAATTGGAGGGGAACAGGTCATCTTCAACCTCTTCGGTCAGTTCGGCCACCGCCGCCCCCCGACTCCGTTCGGCGCAACCAGAGCTTCCCCCTCTCCAATCTCTTCACTAGAAGCCTGCTCTGCCTCCCCTGAACACTTTCCCCTACTCCATTTCGATCGAGAACCACCGCCGCCCCGAAACCACTTTCCCCCGAAGCTTTCCTCCGCCGCGGAGCTCGCCGCCGACAGCTCACGCCATCCCCGCCGACCCATCAACTACCAGTAGGATCGCCCTCGACCCGCGGATCCATACCCGCCCTCCAGAGGCCGCGAGGAGCCGCCGCTCGCCGGCATTGGTCACCGGAGTTCCGCCTCCGCTCGGGACAGAAGGAGGAGGAGGGCGGACCAGTCAAACCTGACTAGTGGGCCACCTAGGACCCACTGTCAGTGACCACGCATGGTCCACGCGGAGTAAGTGGAAGTGTATTTCCAGATTACGCTTTCGACGTGTACGTAATTAATCAAACCGTTTTTCTGTTTTCTGTTTTATTTTAAAATCAGATTTGACGAGAACTTTGACTGTCTATAACTTTTTAAATACAACTCCAAATGAATTGATTCTTTTTGCTACATCTCTCAAATATTGTCTAGTTTATTTTAAGATTTATTTGAAAAAATTTCAAAACAACTTTTGTGCTGTTTTTATTTTGTGTGTTAATTCAAATATATTATTTTAAATAGGGTTTTTGAAGATTTCATGATGATTTGGATGCACCCTTCCTTCCCATGACCTGAAGGCAAGCATTCTGAACCCTGGTGAATTTTTGTGTGTGTTGCACAGCACGGTGGCAACACCACCCTGACACATACATGCGTCATTTTATGTGAGGATGTGATCCTATCCCTGGGTGCATATTAATGAGTTTATACTAATGAAGTTGACATGATTTGTGATGGAAATCACCGTCATACGTCCTTCATGCATACTGGAAGGAAAGACGGAAATGCCTCTGTCTTGGGTAGACACGGGCTTGCCCCTAGTCCTCTGTCGAGACGGTCGTGTCCGGTATGACATGAGGGGATGTCGCGTGATGTTTCCATCTGTTGTTTGAGATATATGCATTTTTATGCTAATCATGCAGGAAATACTACAACCTCCTGAGTCGACCATAGATCGAGTCTTGTGCCAGTAACCCCCATACTTGCTTCGTACTACCACTCGTCCCTACACCAAGTAGGGTGCGGTTCGATAAGTTGTCAACCCTTTTGTAGCACACACCGCATGCAGAAGCCGTGGTGGGAGATATCGAGGCATCCGTAGTCATACCACCGGTCTGGAGCATGGGTGTTTCGTTGTAGCCGAAAGGGGTAGCTCCCAGTTTATGCCTGTATAAATTTTGTGATCCCATGTTACGTCGAGGTTATAGCCTCCCCACTTAGAGTTTTGCTTAACAGGTGTTGTGGGTGATTCCAGACACATGTGAGTTAAGCTGGTCTGTGCAAGTTAGGTGTGTTTTCAACAAAAAGACGGAATTAGTCTCGATGGACTAAAGAAATCCGTTACTCGTGGGTAAAGAGTACACCCTCTGCAGAGATTAAACCTATTTGAATAGCCGTGTCCATGGTTAAGGATTACAGTTTGGGAAGGGTCAAGTGTCGGACTTAGTGTCGGTCTTCGGAGGTGAAACTATTAAACCTAGAAGTACGATGGTGACTTGTGATAATTTATGATTACTATTTTGGATGTGGACTAACCCGTGATATTTTTCTGGTATTCTTGAATATCCCTGCGATGGTTCTACCTCCTGGATAATCATTGTGGCATTCCTTTTAAAGCCCTTTATGTGGTGTCGCTCAGACGCCCGACTGTGGCATTTCTTTTAAAGCCCTTTTATGTGGTGCCGCTCAGACGCCCGACTGTGGCATTTCTTTTAAAGCCCTTTATGTGGTGTCGCTCAGACGCCCGACTGTGGCATTTCTTTTAAAGCCCTTTATGTGGTGTCGCTCGGGCCCTGACCGTGGCATTTCTTTTAAAGCCCTTTATGTGGTGTCGCTCAGACGCCTTGATTGTGGCATTTCTTTTAAAGCCCTTTATGTGGTGTCGCTCAGACGCCTTGATTATGGCATTTCTTTTAAAGCCCTTTATGTGGTGTCGCTCGACGCCTCGATGTGGCATTTCTTTTAAAGCCCTTTATGTGGTGTCACTCAGACGCCCGACTGTGGCATTTCTTTTAAAGCCCTTTATGTGGTGTCGCTCAGACGCCCGACTGTGGCATTTCTTTTAAAGCCCTTTATGTGGTGTCGCTCAGACGCCCGATTGTGGCATTTCTTTTGTGTTATTTACTTCATGATTACTATACTACCATATTATTGTATATCCATAAATAACATGCTTGGACGCATCAGAGCTTTACTTACCTCATGTGACTAACGTCTTAAGCATGATATATTTTCAATACATCATTGTCAAATCATGCATGTGTTCATTATGTTTGCGAGTACATTCAAAGTACTCACTGGCTTGTCCCTGGCTATTGTCTTGGCCAGATTTCATGTTTGGAGAGGAGCGTTGCGGTGACTGTCCCAGAACCTAAGCAACGGTGATAGCAGCCACGCGAAGATAGGAGTTAACGTGGTCAGCTGTTCCCGTGGGAAATGGAGTCCCATAGACGAGGATGTTTCATAAACCGCTTCCGCCATCAACCTTTAGAAACCATTTCTTGTATGCACAGGCCAGAATGGTCTTGTACTACACATATTGTATTTTTCCGCTTGGAATTTCTGTATCAAGCTAGTGCCTCATCAGCTAACAGTAATCCTGGGGCTGATGAGCACAAGGACCGTTCTTCCTGGAATTGACTCCCGGAGAACCGGTCGCCACACCTCTGTGTCGGGCTATGTGGCTACGCAGTTCGAATGGGTCTGGCTGGCTGTATTCGGCCCGGCCGGACTTATTGATAGTGTATCCAGCGTGACGATCATCGTTGCGTGTTGGGGGCGCCCTCGCGATCCGTAGATTGATTTTGGCTGTCCTGCTTTGTTTTCCAGTATATCTTGCAGGTCTTGCCTATTGCCCCGGACCGTAGTGTATTGGCGTGGGGGTGCGGGCTGGTATTCAGGCTGATATGTCGTTTTATCCCGTCCACGAGGTGGCCGGTCAGCCTTGTGGCGCTCGAGTCCGTATTCCTCAGCTGCCAGGACTTCGGTCCATATGTCTGTGAGCAGGTCTTGATCAGCTTGGAGCTGTTGCTGCTTCTTTTTCAGGCTCCTCGCGGTGGCTATAAGCCGGCGCTTGAAGCGCTCCTGCTCCACGGGGTCCCGAGGCACGCCGAACTCATCGTCGCCGAGGCTAATCTCGTCTTCGGAGGGGGGCATGTAGTTGTCTTCCTCCGGATATCCGTCCGTCGCCTGTTCGTCTGGGCTGACCTGGTCGTCTTCCTTCTCGGCTTGCTCGAAGGTGGGCTGATCAGGGTTGTACTCATCTTCCGCACCATTCGGATTCTTTTCGTCTCCTGTGCTGGTATTGTTATGGCGGGGCTTGGAGCGGCGCCGACGAAGCCCATGCTTTGCTTTCTTCCCTGAGGGGTTATCCTCCGTTGCCTCATCGCTATTGGTTTCTTTTGGAGTGTCAACCATATATATATATATATATATATATATATATATATATATATATATATATATATATATATATATATATATCATATGAGGAGGTGGCTGTCCACCGCCCCATGAGCGGTGGTTCGTGTTCTTCTCCTGCATCGTCGTCCATACCGTCGATGTCTTCGGAGTCAAAGTCAAGCACGTCGGTAAATCATCGACCGTGGCAATGAAGTGGGTGATGGGTGGGCAATGAATTCCTTCGTCGCCTGTTTCCCACTCGAGCCGGACATAGTTCGGCCATGAGTCTCCTGACAAAGACAGAGAATTTAACGAGTTCAGCACGTCGCCAAGGGGCGAGTGCTGGAAGATATCCGCAGCGGTGAACTCCATTACTGGAGCCCAACCAGGTTCGACTGGCTTGGAAGCACGCGGACTGGAACCTACATCCGGATACGAGTCCGGGGGTCCGGTGTCACAGGCTTCTTTAGGGGTGAGGCATGTGTTCGGCTCTACCGCCGATGAGTGTGCGGCCTGTGAGGCGGGGTCCATCCACCCGTCCTTGGGCAACGCAGTCTGCTCCGGATTTAGGTCCGGGACTACTGCAGGGGTGATATCCCAAGCATTGTCCGACAGCAGGTCTAAGCCGTGCTCATCGTGACTGTCCGGCGCTCCTGGCACATGCCCGAATCCGTTGAAGATCAAGTCTCCGCGGATATCTGATGTGTAGTTTAGGTTTCCGAACCTGACCTGGTGGCCAGGGGCGTAGCTGTCGATCTGCTCCAGTTGGCCAAGCGAATTGGCCCGCAGTGCGAAGCCGCCGAACACGAAGATCTGTCCGGGGAGAAAAGTCTCACCCTGGACCATGTTGTTGACGATTGAAGGAGCCATCAAGCCTTGCAGTGACGACACAGAGGAACTCTCAATGAAAGCACCAATGTCGGTGTCAAAACCGGCGGATCTCGGGTAGGGGGTCCCGATCTGTGCGTCTTAGGCCAATGTTAACAGGAGGCAAGGGACACAATGTTTACCCAGGTTCGGGCCCTCTTGATGGAGGTAAAACCCTACTTCCTGCTTGATTGATATTGATGATATGAGTAGTACAAGAGTTGATCTACCACGAGATCGTTGAGGCTAAACCCTAGAAGCTAGCCTATGATGATTATGATTGTGATCGTCCCTCTAAGGACCAAACTCTCTAGTTTATATAGACACCGGAGGGGGCTAGGGTTTACACGGAGTCGGTCACAAGGAAGGAAATATAATATCCGGATCGCCAAGCTTGTCTTCCACGCAAAGGAGAGTCCCATCCGGACACTGGACGTAGTCTTGAGTCTTGCATCTTCACGCTCCATCAGTCCGGACAAAGTATATAGTCCGGCTGTCCTGGTACCCACTAATCCAGGACTCCCTCAGTAGGCACGTGGCACGATGTACCGGGCGCCCGTTTGGTGTCTCGGGAACCCTACACACATCGTTCGGGGCCGTATGTGGAAACTTCGGCCAGACTCCCTGCGGATGGAACCTGAATAGGCGATAAACCTGGACTAGAGACTTGAGTGTTTAGGTAGGTCGTGGCCGACACTCTCGTTGGGCTTCCGCTTGAAGGTTGCCGAGTACATGTCGTCTAAACGGCGGTAAGTGGTGAGAGCGTGTTTGAAGAAGTACACCCCTGCAGGGTTAACATCATCTATTCGAATAGCCGTGTCCGCGGTAAAGGACCTCTGGGTTGCCTATACAGTTCATAGACAAGTGAAAGTGGATACTCTAAAATGCGCAAGATAAGCGTGAGTGCTATGGATGGCGTTCTCGTAGGGAGACGGGAGCTGACCCATAGTGGTGTATTGATTGGTGAATACGTGGACTTGTGTGCGCCACCTCAAAAGAGTCACTTGCAGTCGTAGTTCAGGATAGCCACCGAGTCAAAGCTGGCTTGCTGCAGTTAAACCCCACAATCCCATTTGTTGATAATGATGCATATGTAGATAGTTATGATGTAAGTCTTGTTGGGTACATTTGTACTCTCGTTTTCCTATTTTATGTTTTTGCAGAGAGACTTCAGTCTCACTAGTAGTCCCGCATGGACTTCGACGTTTAGCTTGTTACCTCAGCTACGATCTTGTGCCCTCGGCAGGATCTAGTAGATAGTCAGGCTTCTCAGCCTTTTTCATTTGTAGATGTCTGTACTCAGACAAGTTACTTCCGTTGTTGGCTTGTATGTTTGTATGACTTGAATGCTGGGTCGTGTGACCCTTACCTGTGTGTATGTTATGTATGGCTCTCTGAGCCTTTAAATGAAGTACCTGTGTTGTAGAGTCATGTTGTGATGCCTTGTTGTATTTGCACATCTCGAGCATATTGTGTGTATGATTGAAATGCTTGGTATGTGTGGGATCTGACTATCTAGTTGTTTATCCTTAGTAGCCTCTCTTACGGAAATGTCTCCTAGTGCTTCCACTGAGCCATGGTAGCTTGCTACTGCTCCGGAACACTTAGGCTGGGCGGCATGTGTCCTTCTTCGTTCCCGTGTCCGCCCCCTCGGGGAAATGCCACGCGATGAAAACCGGAGTCCTGTTAGCCCGCTACAGCCCGGTTTACCGGAGTCCTGCTAGCCCAGTGCTACAGCCCGGATTCACTCGCTAATGACCGACACGTTCAATGTTGGGTCATGTATGCCTGTCCCTGTAAGTTAGTGCCACTTTGGGTTCATGACTAGCCATGTCAGCCCGGGCCCCTTGTCATATGGTTGCTAGCGACACTATCATATACGTGTGCCAAAAGGTGCAAACGGTCCCGGGCAAGGTAAGGCGACACCCGTAGGGATACCGTGCGTGAGGCCGCAAAGTGATATGAGGTGTTACATGCTAGGTCAATGTGGCATTGAGTCGGGGTCCTGACAAGGAGTCAGAGAAGAAGAAGCCCGCCATGATCCAGGTTTGCGTGCATGACTTATGCTGGGTCTACCACATATGCCATGCCGACGTTGAGTGCGAAGAATTTAAGAAGTTCTTCAAGGGCGGCCGATTCAAATTCTTTACTATAGACTTTAGGAACGACAAAGAAATCCTGGGTCGGATAGGTCTTGTTGTAGACGACCCCTTTGACCTCCAGAAGGAAGGGCTGGTGCCCTCCCTTGATCAGCCTTCAATGCTGACCCTGGCAGGAGCCATGGTTCATCCTTCGTACGGTAAACTAGAGAAATATCCATACACATTTCATTGTCGTGCATGGCATGGAATGTACTAGATATGGACCATATCCACTACGCTGCAATGGATGGCTACCTTTGTTTCAATATCTATAAGGGTTGGATGAAGAGCAAGAGCCAAGTGTGCGGTTCAAGCAAGAAGTATCGCCTAAGAGGAGGAGGGACAAGGACGAAGTTGAGGATGTGGACGAGGACTCCGAGTAAGGTGGCAGTGTCATTGCTTATGGTGGTTCTAATGCAGTGTCTACCGGATTAATTGCTTAGTTTAATTTCTGGTGTGCTTAGTTTTATTTGAGGGGTGTGTTGTGCTGAGCCCCCAGCAGAATTATTTTATGTTTCTTCTCGTTATATTTCGTACATTTCATCTTTTAGTTGGTATAGTACTACCACTCGTTTCTTGACATTATATACGTACAATATATATGGCCAACATCATATAGCCAGCAGTTTAGTTGTCAAAGAATTTCAGGGTGCTTAGTTTTGTCAAAGAATTCCAGGGTGCTTAGTTTTACTCGAGGGGTGTGTTGTGCTGGACACCATTAACTTATCATTGTGAGAATCGGCTTATTTTTGTCATGTAACATGGTCAATGGGGTTTGACGTGAAAATAACAATGTTTAATGGCATTTCTGAGCAAACATCTAAAATAATGATGGCATTTTTTAGATATCTAATTGCATTTTTGAGCAGGCATCTCACGGATCGATGGCATTTTTTGAGTAGTTGCAACTTCTAATGGCAAAACTGAGTAGTGATACACAACTAGTGGCATAAATAATAAGAACCCAAGAATTAAATAGGGCTAATTTCTTTATTTCTTTGTGTGCGAAACAATATACGCTGCCTACCGCCAGATTTTCTTTACAAAGGCAACATAGAACTATATGAGTGCCCTGTTAAATTTTGGAATTATTCTGGGTTTGTTTGGCCTTTTTTATACATTAATTGAGTTTCTGGTCATTTAATGTTCATAATTTAAATTTGAACTACAAGCACATGCTCCCGTGCACCAAAGTTGACTGAAAAATCACATGTGTGTCCTCGGGTGAATTTCTAGGTCCCATGCAAGAAATGGGAATGAAATTCAAACATCTGGGCATCGTGGTTCGGTAGAGAACATTGAGAAGCTTGGTTTTAAAATTCTCGTAAATCCAAAACACGCCTGAAAATCATGAAACTTGGCATGGTGTCATGTCATGGTACTACCATGCTGTGGTAAAAAAATGCAGAATAGGAACAAGTTTTGGTATAAGTTTCTTGCAAACTGGAGCTTCTCTCAAGAAGGCTCGTGTTTCTTAGAGGGAACATGTCACCTTTGTGTGCATAATTCAAATTTTAAATACAAGAACATGCTCCAGTGCACCAAAGCTGGTTGAAAAATCACATGTGTGTCCTCGGGTAAACTTCTAGGTCCCATGCCAGAAAAGGGAATGAAATTCAAACATCTGGGCGTCATGGCTCGGCTGGAAACATTGAGAAACTTGGTTTTTTTATTCCTGTAAATCCGAAACACGCATGAGAATCATGAAACCTGGCTTGGTGCCATGACATGGCACCAACATGTTGTGGTAATTTTGCTGTCCGATTTGCGAAGGCGCACACATTAACAATCAACAAAGTCATTTTGGACCAAGTGTTGCCATGTTACAATCGGAAACACAAGTATTATTGAAACCGTGGGCTTTCTACTTACCATTTACGTGCCGCCACGCGTCGCCTTTTTTTTTATTAGCTAGGAGGCACCGTGCAGGGTAGCTATTTGAGTACGGGAGGCGTCCGATCAGACCCCTGCGTGTGCTTATCTGGAGGAGAGCCCTTTGACCTCCATCTGCCGTCCACCTCTGTCCCAAGGTACCATTAATGGCGCCCGAGCCTGTGTTTAATGGCGTGGCAATGTCTCACTCGACTGAGATTTAAGAGAGAAAAAAGAATATCTGAAAAGAAAATTTTGCACGGATCTTGATGTAAGATCTAAGGGACCTATATAGCATCTACTGTGACTTATAGCAAGACTGATGAATATATATAAGGACGACGAGAGTGGATAATAATTGTCTTACATAATTAGGAATATAAATTAAAAAGCCACATGCGGCTATGCCCAAAATAAACAAGGGCAAAAGAAGAAGGAAGACGCATACAACGATCTGGCTTGCTGATCTCTTCTTTCTTTATGCGCTGCAGGTCGCGGAGACTAGTTCTCGTGGCGGGCGATGATCTCTTTCATCAGTTTCATGTCCTTAATACGCTGCCGACAGCATCCATGGATTCCTCCACCAGCCTGTTGCGCTCGATGTGGAGCATGGCATTCTAGTCCATAAGTTTCTTGACGATGACGCCCGTCCTCTGCAACACGGCAGCGTTCTCCTCCTCCTGCTTCGCCCTTCCGGCGATCTTCGCCCTCAGCAGGTCGCACTCGCCCAGGAGCTTCGCATTGCCCTCCCCGAGTTGCCGGATGACGCCGGTAGCCTCATCCCGCATCCTCGTCCAGCCAGAGATCTGATCCATCTGGCTATGGACTATCGCATGCATGCGCCTATAAGAGTCCTCGCCTGCCCGCGAGAAATTTTCCCAGGCCGCCGCGGTGCGGCGAGACCTCCCTGCTGCTTCGGCGGCGCGGCGGGACATCTCTGCTGCTTCCGCGGCGTGGCCGGACTAGTCTGCTACATCGACAGCGCGGCGGGACCTCTGTGCTGCTTCGGCGGTGCAGCGGGCCCTCTGTGCTGCTACTGCTGCGCAGCTGGACATGTCGGCTGCTTTCGCAGCGAGGCGGGACATCTCTCGTGCTTCCTCTTCCATGCTCACCTCTCCCTGGTGGAAATCTCTCGACCCATAACTCACGCTGGCTATGGCTTGATTGTTTCTTGTGGATGAGGAGTTGAGGAGGAATGTGCAGTCATCTTAGCATAGTAGTATTTATAACCGAGTACTACTAATACGCTCCTAAGTGGGAAACCGTTTAGGTTGTGATCGGTGTGAACAGGTTGCAATTAAATATAGCATGGTAGTAGTAGTAATTTGGAATGTTACGAGACGGGCTCAAGATTTATTGATGGTTCTAGTTTCGAAGTGCGGCACTATTCCTGGATGGCGTAACGTCGGCACATTTTCTCGGCCGTGGTGTAGCATATGCCATGGTACTACTAGTTCTTTTTCTACTGCTGTGTACGTGCAAAAACTGACACCGTCGGATACATATCTTACGCTTGGTGTTCGACAGGAATAGCCTCGTGGCGAGCTATAGACTAGTCTTTTTTTCAGAAGCATTACACCTATCTCTCGGGACTTCTCGCACGCACCATCACTGCTCCCTAGGCCGATGCCACCCACATACAGATGTGCTCTGAGAAGAGGTGCATGCACACACTCGTCCTTTCTCACACACGCATTTGTGGCTACGAATTGTAGTGTTCTCAACCATCCGATTGGCTCTATCATAGGTTTCACGTTGCTCCTTGGCCTTGAGATTCAGATGTTTTAAATGCGGAGGCTAAGATGGAGACGCGAGGTTTTGGTTAATGTGCGGGTCGCACACGGCACCAACACGACACGAGCTTCGTCTGCCTGGTGTGCATGCAGTCGGGTGAGTTGTCCAAGTATATACACAACCAGGCCCTCGTTGGTATCCGCGCCTCCACTTTGGCTGGTCATAGTGGAGAGTAACATAGACCAGTTACTAGTCTATGTTACTAGTACCTTCATACTGGGTAGTGTCATATACGTAGTAGTATATGCATAGTTTTGCTCCGTGGCGCAATCCATCGATACTACTACTGTACAAATGTATATTTTTTTAAAGGCTAGAGGGCGGGGCAGTCTAGCTTGATCCTTTTCATGAGAGGCGAGGGCCTTTGTGATTTCACGGCTCAGTACTGTTTGAAGGCAGGCCCTTGTGATTTGACTGCTCGTATAAATGTGCCGACGACCTGAGGAGGAGCAAAGAACCGTACGGTATACTCAAGTTTTCCACTGGAGTACGACGGAGGAGCACGAAACACGGCAGCCCAGCGCCATATCCTCTACTCTCTACTCTTATTATATATTACTAGCAAGAGGCATTTTTCTATTGGCGATAATGAATGAGCTAATTTTCTAGTCATCTCATTTTTAGCATTGTTCTATTCATGCCGAAAAATCCGGATTGTTTCGATTTTTGAAATGGGATATTTACGGAATCCCCATGAATAGGATCAAACCTTATTCCATGCTATTTCCATAAGATTCTTCTTTCTTATTCTTAAGCAAGCCCTCGAGAGGGCTTAGTTGATCGGGCATGCCGTCGGGGATAACGACTCAGCGCCGCCAACTCGGCATGTTAGCCTCCGCGTCTAGGGCGCTCACAGGAGCCATCGCCTGCCCGTGAGAGATCTTTCGAGGTCTCTGCGTGGCGGTGAGCCCTCTTTTTTTTTCCGCAGCCTTGGTTGCCGATCCCTTGTTACGAGTAGTTCTCGACCTAGAGCTCTACACACTGGCCATGGCAACGACGGACGAAGAAGCAAGACTTATGAGGAGGAAGGTAGAGTAATTTTCTGTTAGGTAGTTCCCCTTTTTATAGCCTAAGTACTAGCACTAGTACTAAAACCTGCATAGTGGGAACACGTTCAAGTTAGGTACGTACTGGTAGGTGTGAGAAGGCTTGCACTTAATTGTAGCACTAGAACTTTCGAATGTGATGGGAACAAGGTAAAGATTAATTGATGGTTTTTGGTTTCGAGGCCCGAAACGGCTCCCGATGAGTTTAGTGGAACATAAATTTCAAGTAAACTGCACTGATCAGATCGTAAATATTATGTTACTGTCAAAATTGGCACAAAATACAAATGAGACCAATGGAAGTACTACTAGCAACTCGTGATTTAACTACTCGCATGCGCGCAGTGGAGTAGTAATGTCTTTCTTCCGCCCTCACATCCACGCGTCAAATTATCACATGGGTTGGATCTTGGTACAAAATTGCGTCCGCCCGTGTACCCACGTGTGCGGGCGAGGGAATGAGTGCATGCATGGCGTGCGTGCACATCTTCGCTTCGTGCATGTACCGCCAGTGCGGCACAGGGAGGACGAGTACATTCTTCTGGAACCAGTAGCACATCACTGTGATCAATCCACAAAAGGATGTCACGACAACGCCTCCACATGTGCCACGTGCCCACGTGGCTTCATGAACTGTAAGAGAGACACTGTGTAGCGTGCCATTGTGTTTTGCACATACTCAAAGTATTAGTAAGGTACACGTGCATTGCACGCGTCAGATTTTGCAACCAAATTACGAATAAATACCACACTGTAGCATGTAAGCTCTGAGTCATATATGCCTGATGTAGACCTTCTTTAATTCTTATAGTTCATCTCATTCAAAATCAATTAGTTTTTATAAAAAAACCTAGGGCCTCTTTGATTCGTAGTATTTCCAAAACACGGGAATCGGAAGAACATGGGATTAGAGTGGAATGTCGTCTTGAATCCTACAGGATGGTACAAGTGTTTGATTGTGCATAGAAAAAACGCAGAATTCTTTCAAAGAGGTTTGACTGGATGGGATGTTTCCTAAGAAATCTAGTGCAAATGAATCATATGGAAAAATTCCTATGGTTTACAATCCTACGAATCAAACAACCAAGATAGGAAAAATTCCTAAGAATTAGAATCCTACAAAATTCTTTCGAGAATCCTTTGAATCAAAGGAGCCCTTAATCTATTTTATGATTCATGAAATTGTGCGTTGTAAAGCATAAAGTACAAACAAAGAATGGCAATTCAACTAGAAAAAAAGTTTTGGCAGTTACGATACGGAAGATTCTAGGAGAAAGGAGAACCACTTTTGTTTTGAGATTTGTGCATTATGCTTAAGTTCAACCATGGAGTCTGCTAGATTGTACATGTGGCAAAATCCGGTGGGGGGCTAGAAGATGGTGCGAGGGGCCGAGTGGAGGGAGACTATGAAGGAGTGCACAACTACGAGATCGATATTTAGAGAGAGGGGGCGAGAACGTGCGCTGTTGTGCGCAGTGGCGGAGCCATGAAAAATGTCCCATGAGCTAGGGGGCCAAGCATTGCTAATCCTTTACGAGGAGGGCCAATTCATCAACTTAAACCATTTTTACCAGCAATTGTCTAATGATCACATTAATATTATATTAGCCTCGATATATAGTGATATTAGGGGGGGTCGGGGCCATTGTGAAGGAAATATGCCCTAGAGGCAATAATAAATGTTATTATTTATTTCCTTATATCATGATAAATGTTTATTATTCATGCTAGAATTGTATTAACCGGAAACATAATACATGTGTGAATACATAAACCTACAGAGTGTCACTAGTATGCCTCTACTTGACTAGCTCGTTAATCAAAGATGGTTATGTTTCCTAACCATGAACAAGGAGTTGTTATTTGATTAATGGGATCACATCATTGGTTGAATGATCTGATTGACATGACCCATTCCATTAGCATAGCACCTGATCGTATAGTTTGTTGCTAGTGCTTTTCTTCATGACTTATACATGTTCCTATGACTATGAGATTATGCAACTCCCGTTTGCCGAGGAACACTTTGGGTGCTACCAAACGTCTGGCGTAATGGGTGATTATAAAGGTACATTACAGGTGTCTCCGAAGGTACATGTTGGGTTGGCATATTTCGAGATTAGGATTTGTCACTCCGATTGTCGGAGAGGTATCTCTGGGCCCTCTCGGTAATGCTCATCACCTAAGCCTTGCAAGCATTGTAACTAATGAGTTAGTTATGAGATGATGTATTACGGAACGAGTAAAGAGACTTGCCGGTAACGAGATTGAACTAGGTATTGGATACCGACGATCGAATCTCGGGCAAGTAACATACCGATGACAAAGGGAACAACGTATGTTGTTATGCGGTCTGACCGATAAAGATCTTCGTAGAATATGTAGGAACCAATATGGGCATCCAGGTCCCGCTATTGGTTATTGACTAGAGAGGTGTCTTGGTCATGTCTACATAGTTCTCGAACCCGTAGGGTCCGCACGCTTAACGTTTCGATGACAGTTACTATGAGTTTTATGATGTTGATGTACCGAAGGTTGTTCGGAGTCCCGGATGAGATCACGGACATGACGAGGAGTCTCGAAATGGTCGAGACATAAAGATTGATATATTGGAAGCCTATGTTTGGACTCGGAATCACTCCGGGTGAAATTGGGAATTTTATCGAGTGCAGGGGTTACGGAACCCCGGGAGTCAATGGGCCTTGATGGGCCTTAAGGGGAAAGAGAAGGGGGCCCTATAGCTGGCGCAGCCTTCCCCCTTCCCTAGTCCTATTAGGATTAGGAGAAGGGGTGGCGCCTCTCCCTCTCCCTTGGTCAAACCCTAGTTGGACTAGGATTTGGGGGAATCCTACTCCTAGTAGGAGTAGGACACCCTGTGCGCCTCCCTCCTGGCCGGCCAGCCCCTCCCTTCCCTCCTTTATATCTGAGGGCAGGGGCACCCCATGACACACAAGTTGATCATTGAGATCGATTCCTTAGCCGTGTGCGGTGCCCCTTCCACCAAATTACACCTCGAATATACCGTTGCGGAGCTTAAGGCGAAACCCTGCGCCGGTGGAACATCATCATCGTCACCACGCCGTCGTCTTGTGAAACTCTCCCTCAACACTCGGCTGGATCGGAGTTCGAGGGACGTCATCGAGCTGAGCGTGTGCAGAACTTCGGAGGTGCCGTCGTTCGGTACTTGGATCGGTTGGATCGGGAAGAAGTACGACTACTTCCTCTACGTTGCGTCAACGCTTCCGTTGCTGGTCTCTGAGGGTGCGTAGACAACACTCTCATCTCGTTGCTATGCATCACCATGGTCTTGCGTGATCGTAGGAAAATTTTTGAAATTACTCGTTACCCAACAGTGGCATCCGAGCCTGGTTTTATGCGTTGATGTCATATGCACGAGTAGAACACAAGTGAGTTGTGGGCGATACAAGTCATACTACCTACCAGCATGTCATACTTTGGTTCAGCGGTATTGTGAGATGAAGCGGCCGGACCGACATTACGCGTGCGCTTCGCGAGACTGGTTTCACCGCTGTGAGCACTCGTTGCTTAAAGGTGACCGGCGGGTGTCTGTCTCTCTCACTTTAGTTGAACCGAGTGTGGCTACGCCCGGTCCTTGAGAAGGTTAAAAGCGGAGTCTATTTGACGAAGTATCGTTGTGGCTTTGATGCGTGGTAAGAACGGTTCTTGCTCAGCCCGTAGCAGCCACGTAAAACTTGCAACAACAAAGTAGAGGGCGTCTAACTTGTTTTTGCAGGGGCATGTTGTGATGTGATATGGTCAAGGCGTGATGCTATATTTTATTGTATGAGATGATCATGTTTTGTAACCGAGTTATCGGCAATCGGCAGAGCCATATGGTTGTCGCTTTATTGTATGAAATGCAAGCGCCATGTAATTGCTTTACTTTATCACTAAGTAGTAGCGATAGTCGTAGAAGCAATAGTTGGCGAGACGACAACGATGCTACGATGGAGATCAAGGTGTCGCGCGGGTGGCGATGGTGATCATGGCGGTGCTTGGAGATGGAATCACAAGCACAAGATGATGATGGCCATATCATATCACTTATATTGATTGCATGTGATGTTAATCCTTTATGCATCTTATTTTGCTTTGATTGACGGTAGCATTATAAGATGATCCTTACTAAATTATCAAGAAGTGTTCTCCCGAGTATGCACCGTTATAAAGTTCTTCGTCTGAGACACCACGTGATGATCGGGTGTGATAGGCTCTACGTTCAAATACAGCGGGTGCAAAACAGTTGCACACGCGGAATACTCAGGTTATACTTGACGAGCTATGCATATAAGATATGACCTCGAACACGGAGACCGAAGGTCGGCGTGAATCATATAGTAGATATGATCAACATATTGATGTTCACCATTGAAACTACTCCATCACACGTGATGATCGGTCATGGTGTAGTTGAAATGGATCACGCAATCACTTAGAGAATTGGAGGGATATTTTTCTAAGTGGGAGTTCTTAAGTAATATGATTAATTGAACTTAAATTTATCATGAACTTAGTACCTAATAGTATCTTGCTTGTCTATGATGTGTAGATAGATGGCTCGTGCTGTTGTTCCGTTGAATTTTAATGCGTTCCTTGAGAAAGCAAAGTTGAAAGATGATGGCAGCAATTACGGACTGGGTCCGTAACGAGGATTATCCTTATTGCTGCACGGAAGAATTACGTCTGGAAGCACCGTTAGGTGCCAGGCCTGATGCAAGGGCTGCGCCGAAGTTGTGAACGTCTGGCAAAGCAAAGCTGATGACTACTCTATAGTTCGAGTGTGCCATGCTTTACGGCTTAGAACCGGGACTTCAACGTCGTTTTGAACACCATGGAGCATATGAGATGTTCCAGAGTTGAAGTTAATATTCAGCGAATGCCCGGATTGAGAGATATGAAGTCTCCAATAAGTTCTATAGCTGTAAGATGGAGGAGAATGGTTACACGGTGAGCATATACTCGTAATGTCCGGATATAACAATCACTTGATTCAACTGGGAGTTAATCTTCCGGATGATTGCGTCATTGACAGAATTCTCCAATCACTGCCACCAAGCTACAAGAGCTTCGTGATGAACTATAATATGCAAGGATGACCAAAACTATGCCCGAGCTCTTGGCGATCTGAAAGCATGGAGGTAGAAATCAAAAAGGAGCATCAAGTGTTGATGGTTAACAAAACCACTAGTTTCAAGAAAAGGGCAAAGGAAAGAAAAGGAAACTTCAAAAGAGCAGCAAGCAAGTTGCTGATCAAGAGAAGAAACCCAAGTCTGGTCCTAAGCCTGAAACCGAGTGCTTCTATTGCAAGCAGGCTGGTCCTTTGAAGCGGAACTGCCCCAAGTATTTGGCGGATAAGAAGGATGGCAAGGTTAACAAAGGTATATGTGATATACTTGTTATTGATGTGTACCTTACTAATACTCGCAGTAGCACTGGTATTTGATACTGGTTACATTGCTAATATTTGCAACTCGAAGCAGGGCTACGGATTAGCGAAGATTGGCTAAGGGCGAGGTGACGATCTTGCGCGTGGGAAATGGTTCCAAAGTCGATGTGATCGCAGTCGACACGCTACCTCTACATCTACCTTCGGGATTAGTATTAGACCTAAATAATTGTTATTTAGTACCATCGTTGAGCATGAACATTATATCTGGATCTTGTTTGATGCGAGGCGGTTATTCATTAAATCGAGAGAATAATGGTTGTTCTATTTATATGAATAATATCTTTTATGGTCATGCACCATTGAAGAATGGTTTGTTTTACTTAATCTTGATAGTAGTGATACACATATTCATAATGTTGAAACCAAAAGATGCAGAGTTGATAATGATGGTGCAACTTATTTGTGGCACTGCCGTTTAGGTCATATCGGTGTAAACGCATGAAGAAACTCCATCTTGATGGACTTTTGGAGTCACTTGATTATGAATCACTTGGCACTTATGAACCGTGCCTTATGGGCAAGATGACTAAAACACCGTTCTCGGAACTATGGAGAGAGCAACAGATTTATTGGAAATCATACATCTTGATGTATGTGGTCCAATGAATGTTGAGGCTCGTGGCGGATATCGTTATTTTCTCACCTTCACAGATGATTTGAGCAGATATGGGTATATCTACTTAATGAAACACAAGTCTGAAACATTTGAAAAGTTCAAAGAATTTCAGAGTGAAGTGGAAAATCATCGTAACAAGAAAATAAAGTTTCTACGATCTGATCGTGGAGGAGAATATTTGAGTTACGAGTTTGGCCTACATTTGAAACAATGCGGAATAGTTTAGCAACTTACGCCACCGGAACACCACAACGTAATGGTGTGTCGAGCGTCGTGTCGTACTTTATTAGATATGGTGCGATCTATGATGTCTCTTACTGATTTACCGCTATCGTTTTGGGGTTATGCTTTAGAGACGGCTACATTCACTTTAAATAGGGCACCATCTAAATCCGTTGAAACGACGCCTTATGAACTGTGGTTTGGCAAGAAACCAAAGTTGTCGTTTTTGAAAGTTTGGGGCTGCGATGCTTATGTGAAAAAGCTTCAACCTGATAAGCTCGAACCCAAATCGAATGTGTCTTCATAGGATACCCAAAGGAGACAGTTGGGTACACCTTCTATCACAGATCCGAAGGCAAGATTTTTGTTGCTAAATTCGGAAACTTTCTAGAGAAGGAGTTTCTCTCGAAAGAAGTGAGTGGGAGGAAAGTAGAACTTGATGAGATAACTGTATCTACTCCCTTATTGAGAAGTAGTACATCACGAAAACAGTTTCGTGACACCTACACCAAATAGGGAGGAAGCTAATGATGATGATCATGAAACTTCAGATCAAGTTTCTCTGAACTTCAGAGATCAACGAGCAAGATCCGCACAGAGTGATGCGGTAATCCTGTTTTGGAAGTCATATTCTTTGGAACATGATGAACCTACGAACTATGAAGAAGCGATGGTGAGCCCAGATTCCACAAAATGGCTTGAGGCCATGAAATCTGAGATGGGATCCATGTATGAGAACAAAGTGTGGACTTTGGTTGACTTGCCCGATGATCGGCAAGCAATTGAGAATAAATGGATCTTCAAGAAGAAGACGACGCGATGGTAATGTTCTCGTCTATAAAGCTCGACTTGTTGCAAAAGGTTTTCGACAAGTTCAAGGGATTGACTACGATGAGACCTTCTCACCCGTAGCGATGCTTAAGTCCGTCCGAATCATGTTAGCAATTGCGCATTTTATGATTATGAAATTTGGCAAATGGATGTTAAAACTGCATTCTGAATGGATTTACGGAAGAAGAGTTGTATATGATGCAACCAGAAGGTTTTGTCGATCCAAAGGGAGCTAACAAAGTGTGCAAGCTCCAGCGATCCATTTATGGACTGGTGCAAGCCTCTCGGAGTTGGAATAAGCGTTTTGATAGTGTGATCAAAGCATTTGGGTTTATCTGAGACTTTTGGAGAAGCTTGTATTTACAAGAAAGTGAGTGGGAGCTCAGTAGCATTTCGATATTATATGTGGATGACATATTATTGATCGGAAATGATATAGAATTCTGGATAGCATAAAGGATACTTGAATAAAAGTTTTTCGATGAAAGACCTCGGTGAAGCTGCTTACATATTGGGCATTAAGATCTATAGAGATAGATCAAGGCGCTTAATAGGACTTTCACAAAGCACATACCTTGATAAAGTTTTGAAAAAGTTCAAAATGGATCGAGCAAAGAAAGGGTTCTTGCGGTATTACAAGGTGTGAAGTTGAGTAAGACTCAATGCCCGACCACCGCAGAAGATAGAGAGAAAATGAAAGATGTTCCTATGCTTCAGCCATAGGCTCTATCATGTATGCAATGCTGTGTACCAGACCTGATGTGTGCCTTGCTGTAAGTTTAGCGGCAGGTACCAAAGTAATCCAGAGTAGATCATGGACAGCGGTCAAGAACATCCTTAAGTCCTTGAGAAGAACTAAGGATATGTTTCTCATTTATGGCGGTGACAAAGAGCTCGTAAATGGCAGTTACGTCGATGCAAGCTTTGACACTGATCCGGACGATTCTAAATCGCAAACCGGATACGTATTTACATTAAGCGGTGGAGCTGTCGGTTGGTGCAGTTCCAAACAAAGCGTCGTTCGGGATCTACATGTGAAGCTGAGTACATAGCTGCTTGGAAGCAGCTAATGAAGGAGTCTGGATGAAGGAGTTCATAACCGATCTAGGTGTTGTACCTAGTGTATCGGGTCCAATGAAAATCTTTGTGACAATCTGGTGCAATTGCCTTGGCAAAGGAATCCAGATTTCACAAGAGAACCAAGCACATCAAAAGACGCTTCAACTCCATCCGGATTTGGTCAGGTGGGAGACATAGAGATATGCAAGATACATACGGATCTGAATGTTGCGAGACCGTTGACTAAGCCTCTTCCACGAGCAAAACATGATCAGCACCAAGACTCCATGGGTGTTAGAATCATTCTTGTGTAATCTAGATTATTGACTCTAGTGCAAGTGGGAGGCTCAAGGAAATATGCCCTAGAGGCAATAATAAATGTTATTATTTATTTCCTTATATCATGATAAATGTTTATTATTCATGCTAGAATTGTATTAACCGGAAACATAATACATGTGTGAATACATAAACCTACAGAGTGTCACTAGTATGCCTCTACTTGACTAGCTCGTTAATCAAAGATGGTTATGTTTCCTAACCATGAACAAGGAGTTGTTATTTGATTAATGGGATCACATCATTGGTTGAATGATCTGATTGACATGACCCATTCCATTAGCATAGCACCTGATCGTATAGTTTGTTGCTAGTGCTTTTCTTCATGACTTATACATGTTCCTATGACTATGAGATTATGCAACTCCCGTTTGCCGAGGAACACTTTGGGTGCTACCAAGCGTCACAACGTGCTGGGTGATTATAAAGGTACATTACAGGTGTCTCCGAAGGTACATGTTGGGTTGGCATATTTGAGATTAGGATTTGTCACTCCGATTGTCGGAGAGGTATCTCTGGGCCCTCTCGGTAATGCTCATCACCTAAGCCTTGCAAGCATTGTAACTAATGAGTTAGTTATGAGATGATGTATTACGGAGCGAGTAAAGAGACTTGCGATGCGAGATTGAACTAGGTATTGGATACCGGCGATCGAATCTCGGGCAAGTATCATATGGAGGATATTTTTCTAAGTGGGAGTTCTTAAGTAATATGATTAATTGAACTTAAATTTATCATGAACTTAGTCCTGGTAGTATTTTGCAAATAATGTTGTAGATCAATAGCTCGCGTTGTTGCTTCCCTATGTTTTTATATGTGTTCCTAGAGAAAATTGTATTGAAAGATGTTAGTAGCAATGATGCGGATTGGATCCGTGATCTGAGGTTTATCCTCATTGCTGCGCAGAAGAATTATGTCCTTAATGCACCGCTAGGTGACAGACCTATTGCAGGAGCAGATGCAGACGTTATGAACGTTTGGCTAGCTCAATATGATGACTACTTGATAGTTTAGTGCACCATGCTTAACGGCTTAGAATCGGGACTTCAAAGACGTTTTGAACGTCATGGACCATATGAGATGTTCCAGGAATTGAAGTTAAATATTTCAAGCAAATACCCGAGTTGAGAGATATGAAGTCTCCAACAAGTTCTATAGCTAAAAGATGGAGGAGAATCGCTCAACTAGTGAGCATGTGCTCAGATTGTCTGAGCACTTCAATCGCTTGAATCAAGTGGGAGTTAATCTTCCAGATAAGATAGTGATTGACAGAATTCTCTAGTCACCATCACTAAGTTAGTAGAACTTCGTGATGAACTATAGTATGCAAGGGATGACGAAAAAGATTCTCGAGCTCTTCACGATGCTAAAATCGGCGAAGGTAGAAATCAAGAAAAACATCAAGTGTTGATGGTTGACAAGACCACTAGTCTCAAGGAAAAGGGCAAAGGGAAGAAGGGGAACTTCAAGAAGAACGGCAAGCAAGTTGCTGCTCAAGTGAAGAAGCCCAAGTCTGGACCTAAGCCTGAGACTAAGTGCTTTTGCTGCAATGAAACTGGTCACTAGAAGCGGAACTACCCCAAGTATTTGGCGGATAAGAAGGATGGCAAAATGAACAAAGGTATATTTGATATACAGATTATTAATGTGTATTTTACTAGTGTTCCTAGCAACCCCTCGGTATTTGATACTGGTTCAGTTGCTAAAGAGTAGTAACTTGAAACGGGAGTTGCAGAATGAACAGAAACTAGTTGAAGGGGAAGTGACGATGAGTGTTGGAAGTAGTTCCAAGATTGATTTGATCATCATCGCACACTCCCTATACTTTCGGGATTAGTGTGGAACCTAAATAAGTGTTATTTGGTGTTGAGCATAAATATGATTTGATCATGTTTATTGCAATACGGTTATTCATTTAAGTAAGAGAATAAATTGTTGTTCTGTTTACATGAATAAAACCTTATATGGTTACACACTCAATGAAAATGGTTCATTGGATCTCGATCATAGTGATACACATATTCATAATATTGAAACCAAAAGATGCAAAGTTAATAATGATAGTGCAACTTATTTGTGGCACTGCCGTTTAGGTCATATTGGTGTAAAGCGCATGAAGAAAACTCCATGCTGATGGACTTTTGGAATCACTTGATTATGAATCATTTGATGCTTGCGAACCGTGCCTTTTGGGCAAGATGACTAAAACTCCGTTCTCCAGAACAATGGAACAAGCTACTGACTTGTTGGGAATAATACATACCGATGTATGCGATCCAATGAGTGTTGATGCTCGTGGCAAGTATCGTTATTTTCTGACCTTCACAAGATGATTTGAGCAGATATGGGTATATCTACTTGATGAAACATGAGTCTGAAATAGTTGAAAGGTTCAAAGAATTTCAGAGTGAAGTGGAAAATCATCGTAACAAGAAAATAAAGTTTCTGCGATCTGATCGTGGAGATGAATATTTGAGTTACGAGTTTGGTCTTCAATGGAAACAATGTGGAATAAGTTTCACAGCTCACGCCACCTGGAACACCACAACATTATGGTGTGTCCGAACGTCAGAATCGTACTTTATTTTGATATGGTGCGATCTATGATGTATCTTACCGATTTACCACTATCGCTTTTGGGGTTATGCATTAGAGACAGCTGCATTCACGCTTAATAGGGCAACCATCTAAATCCGTTGAGATGACACCGTATGAACTATGGTTTAGCAAGAAACCTAAGCTGTCGTTTCTTAAAGTTTGAGTTGTGATGCTTATGTGAAAAGGTTTTCACCGATAAGCTCGAACCCAAATCGAGAAGTGCGTCTTCATAGAATACCCAAAAGGAAAAGTTGGGTACACCTTCTATCACAGATCCGAAGGCAAGTTTTTGCTAAGATGGATCCTTTCTAGAGAAGAAGTTTCTCTCGAAAGAAGTGAGTGGGAGGAAAGTAGAACTTGATGAGGTAATTGTACCTTCTCCTTATTGGAAAGTAGTTCATCACGGAAATCAGTTCCAGTGATTCCTACACCAATTAGTGAGGAAGTTAATGATGATGATCATGAAACTTCAGATCAAGTTGCTACTAAAACCTCGTAGGTCTTCCAGAGTAAGATCTGCACCAGTGTGGTACGGTAATCTTATTCTAGAAGTCATGTTACTAGACCATGATGAACCTACGAACTATGAGGAAGCGATGATGAGCCCAGATTCATGAAATGGCTTGAGACCATGAAATCTGAGATAGGATCCATGTATGAGAACAAAGTATGGACTTTGATTGACTTGCTCGATGATCAGCAAGCCATGTAGATAAATGGATTTTCAAGAGGAAGACAGATGTTGATAGTAGTGTTACTATCTACAAAGCTCGACTTGTCGCAAAAAGGTTTTTGACAAGTTCAAGGTGTTGACTACAATAAGATTTTCTCAAACTGTAGCGATGCTTAAGTCTGTCCGAATCATGTTAGCAATTGCCACATTTTATGAAATCTGGCAAATGGATGTCAAAACTACATTCTTTAATGGATTTATTAAAGAAGAGTTGTATATGATGCAATCAGAAGGTTTTGTCAATCCTAAAGGAGCTAACAAAATATGCAAGCTCCAGCGATCCATCTATGGACTGGTGCAAGCATCTCAGAGTTGGAATATATGCTTGATGATTTGATCAAAGCATATGGTTTTTACAGACTTTTGGAGAAGCCTGTATTTACGAGAAAGTGAGTGGGAGCACTACAGCATTTCTGATAAGTATATGTGAATGACATATTGTTGATCAGAAATAATATAGAATTATTCTGCAAAGCATAAAGGAGTATTTGAAAGGAGTTTTTCAAAGAAGGACCTCGGTGAAGCTGCTTACATATTGAGCATCAAGATCTATAGAGATAGATCAAAGACGCTTGATAAGTTTTTCAATAAGTACATACCTTGTCAAGATTTTGAAGTAGTTCAAAATGGAACAGCCAAAGAAAGAGTTCTTGCCTGTGTTACAAGGTGTGAGATTGAGTAAGACTCAAAATCCGACCACGGCAGAAGATAGAAAGAGAATGAAAGTCATTCCCTATGCATCAGCCATAGGTTCTATAAAGTATGTCATGCTGTGTACCAGATCTATTGCATACCCTACCACTATGCTTGGCAAGGGAGTGCAATAGTGATCTAGGAGTAGATCAATGGACAGCGGTCAAAATTATCCTTAGTAGAATAAGGATATGTTTCTCGATTATGGAAGTGACAAAAGGTTCGTAAGTAAAGGGTTACGTCGATGCAAGTTTTGACACCGATCTGGATGACTCTAAGTCACGATCTAGATACATATTGAAAGTGGGAGCAATTAGCTAGAGTAGCTCCGTGCAGAGCATTGTAGACATAGAGATTTGCAAAATACTTACGGCTCTGAATGTGACAGACCCGTTGACTAAAATTATCTCACAAGCAAAACATGATCACACCTTAGTACTCTTTGGGTGTTAATCACATGGCGATGTGAACTAGATTACTGACTCTAGTAAACCCTTTGGGTGTTGGTCACATATCGATGTGAACTATGGGTGTTAACCACATATAGATGTGAACTATTGATGTTGAATCACATGGCGATGTGAACTAGATTATTGACTCTAGTGCAAGTGGGAGACTGAAGGAAATATGCCCTAGAGGCAATAATAATGTTATTATTTATTTCCTTATATCATGATAAATGTTTATTATTCATGCTAGAATTGTATTAACCGGAAACATAATACATGTGTGAATACATAAACCTCAGAGTGTCACTAGTATGCCTCTACTTGACTAGCTCGTTAATCAAAGATGGTTATGTTTCCTAACCATGAACAAGGAGTTGTTATTTGATTAATGGGATCACATCATTGGTTGAATGATCTGATTGACATGACCCATTCCATTAGCATAGCACCTGATCGTATAGTTTGTTGCTAGTGCTTTTCTTCATGACTTATACATGTTCCTATGACTATGAGATTATGCAACTCCGCTTGCCCGAGGAACACTTTGGGTGCTACCAAACGTCACAACGTAATCGGGTGATTATAAAGGTACATTACAGGTGTCTCCAAAGGTACATGTTGGGTTGGCATATTTCGAGATTAGGATTTGTCACTCCGATTGTCGGAGAGGTATCTCTGGCCCTCTCGGTAATGCACATCACATAAGCCTTGCAAGCATTGCAACTAAATGTGTTAGTTGTGAGATGATGTATTACGGAACGAGAAAAGAGACTTGCCAAGAACGAGATTGAACTAGGTATTGGATACCGACGATCGAATCTCGGGCAAGTAACATACCGATGACAAAGGAACAACGATGTTGTTATGCGGTCTGACCGATAAAGATCTTCGTAGAATATGTAGGAACCAATATGGGCATCCAGGTCCCGCTATTGGTTATTGACGAGAGGTGTCTCGGTCATGTCTACATAGTTCTCGAACCCGTAGGGTCCGCACGCTTAACGCTTCGATGATGCTTATTATGAGTTTATATGATATTGATGTACCAAGGTTGTTCGAGTCCCGGATGAGATCACGGACATGACGAGGAGTCTCAAATGGTCGAGACATAAAGATTGATATATTGAAGCCTATGTTTGACTCGGAATCACTCCGGGTGAAATTGGGAATTTTACGAGTACCGGGGTTACCGGAACCTCCGGGAGTCAATGGGCCTTGATGGGCCTTAAGGGAAAGAGAAAAGGGGCCCTATAGCTGGCGCAGCCTTCCCCTTCCCTAGTCCTATTAGGATTAGGAGAAGGGGTGGCTCCTCTCTCCTCTCCCTTGGTCAAACCCTAGTTGGACTAGGATTTGGGGGAATCCTACTCCTAGTAGGAGTAGGACACCCCGGTGCGCCTCCCTCCTGGCCGGCCAGCCCCTCCCTTCCCTCCTTTATATACAGGGCAGGGGCACCCCATGACACACAAGTTGATCATTGAGATCGATTCCTTAGCCGTGTCGCGTGCCCCTTCCACCAAATTACACCTCGAATATACCGCTATGGAGCTTAGGCGAAGCCCTGCGCCGGTGGAACATCATCATCGCCACCACGCCGTCGGTCGACGAAACTCTCCTCAACACTCGGCTGGATCGGAGTTCGAGGGACGCCATCGAGCTGAACGTGTGCAGAACTCGGAGGTGCCGTGACGTTCGGTACTTGGATCGGTTGGATCGGGAAGAAGTACGACTACTTCCTCTACGCTATGCCAACGCTTCGTTGCTGGTCTCACGAGGGTGCGTAGACAACACTCTCATCTCGTTGCTATGCATCACCATGGTCTTGCGTGATCGTAGGAAAATTTTTGAAATTACTACGTTCCCCAACATGTGCTTATCTGGAGGAGAGCCCTTTGACCTCCATCTGCCGTCCACCTCTGTCCCAAGGTACCATTAATGGCGCCCGAGCCTGTGTTTAATGGCGTGGCAATGTCTCACTCGACTGAGATTTAAGAGAGAAAAAAGAATATCTGAAAAGAAAATTTTGCACGGATCTTGATGTAAGATCTGAGGGACCTATATAGCATCTACTGTGACTTATAGCAATACTGATGAATATATATAAGGACGACAAGAGTGGATAATAATTGTCTTACATAATTAGGAATATAAATTAAAAAGCCACATGCGGCTATGCCCAAAATAAACAAGGGCAAAAGAAGAAGGAAGACGCATACAACGATCTGGCTTGCTGATCTCTTCTTTCTTTATGCGCTGCAGGTCGCGGAGACTAGTTCTCGTGGCGGGCGATGATCTCTTTCATCAGTTCCATGTCCTTAATACGCTGCCGACAGCATCCATGGATTCCTCCACCAGCCTGTTGCGCTCGATGTGGAGCATGGCATTCTAGTCCATAAGTTTCTTGATGATGACGCCCGTCCTCTGCAACACGGCAGCGTTCTCCTCCTCCTGCTTCGCCCTTCCGGCGATCTTCGCCCTCGGCAGAGTCGCTTTTCGCCAGAGCTTCGCATTGCCCTCCCCGAGTTGCCGGATGACGCCGGTAGCCTCATCCCGCATCCTCGTCCAGCCAGAGATCTGATCCATCTGGCTATGGACTATCGCATGCATGCGCCTGTAAGAGTCCTCGCCTGCCCGCAAGAAATTTTCCCAGGCCGCCGCGGTGCGGCGGGACCTCCCTGCTGCTTCGGCGGCGCGGCGGGACATCTCTGCTGCTTCCGCGGCGTGGCCGGACTAGTCTGCTACATTGACAGCGCGGCGGGACCTCTGTGCTGCTTCGGCGGTGCAGCGGGCCCTCTGTGCTGCTACTGCTGCGCAGCTGGACATGTCGGCTGCTTTCGCAGGGAGGCGGGACATCTCTCGTGCTTCCTCTTCCATGCTCACCTCTCCCTGGTGGAAATCTCTCGACCCAGAACTCACGCTAGCTATGGCTTGATTGTTTCTTGTGGATGAGGAGTTGAGGAGGAATGTGCAGTCATCTTAGCATAGTAGTATTTATAACCGAGTACTACTAATACGCTCCTAAGTGGGAAACCGTTTAGGTTGTGATCGGTGTGAACAGGTTGCAATTAAATATAGCATGGTAGCAGTAGTAATTTGGAATGTTACGAGACGCGCTCAAGATTTATTGATGGTTCTAGTTTCGAAGTGCGGCACTATTCCTGGATGGCGTAACGTCGGCACATTTTCTCGGCCGTGGTGTAGCATATGTACGTGCAAAAACTGACAGCGTCGGATACATATCTTACGCTTGGTGTTCGACAGGAATAGCCTCGTGGCGAGATATAGACTAGTCTTTTTTTCAGAAGCATTACACCTATCTCTCGGGACTTCTCGCACGCACCATCACTGCTCCCTAGGCCGATGCCACCCACATACAGATGTGCTCTGAGAAGAGGTGCATGCACACACTCGTCCTTTCTCACACACGCATCTGTGGCTACGAATTGTAGTGTTCTCAACCATCTGATTGGCTCTATCATAGGTTTCACGTTGCTCCTTGGCCTTGAGATTGAGATGTTTTAAATGCGGAGGCTAAGATGGAGATGCGAGGTTTTGGTTAATGTGCGGGTCGCACACGGCACCAACACGACACGAGCTTCGTCTGCCTGGTGTGCATGCAGTCGGGTGAGTTGTCCAAGTATATACACAACCAGGCCCTCGTTGGTATCCGCGCCTCCACTTTGGCTGGTCATAGTGGAGAGTAACATAGACCAGTTACTAGTCTATGTTACTAGTACCTTCATACTGGGTAGTGTCATATACGTAGTAGTATATGCATAGTTTTGCTCCGTGGCGCAATCCATCGATACTACTACTGTACAAATGTATATTTTTTTTAAAGGCTAGAGGGCGGGGCAGTCTAGCTTGATCCTTTTCATGAGAGGCGAGGGCCTTTGTGATTTGACGGCTCAGTACTGTTTGAAGGCAGGCCCTTGTGATTTGACTGCTCGTATAAATGTGCCGACGACCTGAGGAGGAGCAAAGAACCGTACGGTATACTCAAGTTTTCCACTGGAGTACGACGGAGGAGCACGAAACACGGCAACCCAGCGCCATATCCTCTACTCTCTACTCTTATTATATATTACTAGCAAGAGGCATTTTTCTATTGGCGATAATGAATGAGCTAATTTTCTAGTCATCTCATTTTTAGCATTGTTCTATTCATGCCGAAAAATCCGGATTGTTTAGATTTTTGAAATGGGATATTTACGGAATCCCCATGAATAGGATCAAACCTTATTCCATGCTATTTCCATAAGATTCTTCTTTCTTATTCTTAAGCAAGCCCTCGAGAGGGCTTAGTTGATCGGGCATGCCGTCGGGGGATAACGACTCCAGCGCCGCCAACTCGGCATGTTCGCCTCCGCGTCTAGGGCGCTCCTGGGAGCCATCGCCTGCCCGTGAGAGATCTTTCGAGGTCTCTGCGTGGCGGTGAGCCCTCTTTTTTTTCCGCAGCCTTGGTTGCCGCTCCCTTGTTACGAGTAGTTCTCGACCTAGAGCTCTGCACACTGGCCATGGCAACGACGGACGAAGAAGCAAGACTTATGAGGAGGAAGGTAGAGTAATTTTCTGTTAGGTAGTTCCCCTTTTTATAGCCTAAGTACTAGCACTAGTACTAAAACCTGCATAGTGGGAACACGTTCAAGTTAGGTACGTACTGGTAGGTGTGAGAAGGCTTGCACTTAATTATAGCACTAGAACTTTCGAATGTGATGGGAACAAGGTAAAGATTAATTGATGGTTTTTGGTTTCGAGGCCCGAAACGGCTCCCGATGAGTTTAGTGGAACATAAATTTCAAGTAAACTGCACTGATCAGATGCGTAAATATTATGTTACTGTCAAAAATTGGCACAAAATACAAATGAGACCAATGGAAGTACTACTAGCAACTCGTGATTTAACTACTCGCATGCGCGCAGTGGAGTAGTAATGTCTTTCTTCCGCCCTCACATCCACGCGTCAAATTATCACATGGGCTGGATCTTGGTACAAAATTGCGTCCGCCCGTGTACCCACGTGTGCGGGCGAGGGAATGAGTGCATGCGTGGCGTGCGTGCACATCTTCGCTTCGTGCATGTACCGCCAGTGCGGCACAGGGAGGACGAGTACATTCTTCTGGAACCAGTAGCACATCACTGTGATCAATCCACAAAAGGATGTCACGACAACGCCTCCACATGTGCCACGTGCCCACGTGGCTTCATGAACTGTAAGAGAGACACTGTGTAGCGTGCCATTGTGTTTTGCACATACTCAAAGTATTAGTAAGGTACACGTGCATTGCACGCGTCAGATTTTGCAACCAAATTACGAATAAATACCACACTGTAGCATGTAAGCTCTGAGTCATATATGCCTGATGTAGACCTTCGTTTAATTCTTATAGTTCATCTCATTCAAAATCAATTAGTTTTTATAAAAAAACCTAGGGCCTCTTTGATTCGTAGTATTTCCAAAACACGGGAATCGGAAGAACATGGGATTAGAGTGGAATGTCGTCTTGAATCCTACAGGATGGTACAAGTGTTTGATTGTGCATAGAAAAAACGCAGAATTCTTTCAAAGAGGTTTGACTGGATGGGATGTTTCCTAAGAAATCTAGTGCAAATGAATCATATGGAAAAATTCCTATGGTTTACAATCCTACGAATCAAACAACCAAGATAGGAAAAATTCCTAAGAATTAGAATCCTACAAAATTCCTTCGAGAATCCTTTGAATCAAAGGAGCCCTTAATCAATTTTATGATTCATGAAATTGTGCGTTGTAAAGCATAAAGTACAAACAAAGAATGGCAATTCAACTAGAAAAAAAGTTTTGGCAGTTACGATACGGAAGATTCTAGGAGAAAGGAGAACCACTTTTGTTTTGAGATTTGTGCATTATGCTTAAGTTCAACCATGGAGTCTGCTAGATTGTACATGGGGCAAAATCCGGTGGGGGGCTAGAAGATGGTGCGAGGGGCCGAGTGGAGGGAGACTATGAAGGAGTGCACAACTACGAGATCGATATTTAGAGAGAGGGGGCGAGAACGTGCGCTGTTGTGCGCAGTGGCGGAGCCACGAAAAATGTCCCATGAGCTAGGGGGCCAAGCATTGCTAATCCTTTACGAGGAGGGCCAATTCATCAACTTAAACCATTTTTACCAGCAATTGTCTAATGATCACATTCATATTATATTAGCCTCGATATATAGTGATATTAGGGGGGGTCGGGGCCATTGCTGCCCCCTGGCTTGGCCATTGTGCGCGCATCTGAGAGATGAAGCGGAAGGCATGGATGATGAGAGGGGGCGTTGGATATATAATTAATGTGGGTGTATTAGCTATATATGTAATCCTATATAGAGAGGTATAGATTGATCGATGTGGACGTGGGAAAGAGGGTGAGACCTCACTAGATATATAGATTGATCGATTTATGTGGAAAACTATGAAAGACCTAGCTATACACACACACACACACATAGAAGAACATCGATCGTTGCGCATGCACGTCAGAGATAAATAATGCCCGATATGATGGAGAGGGGGATGTGTGTGTGTGTGCCTTCATGGGAGACCGATCTGAAGAAAAAGATTGCATGTGTGCGATGGATAATGCTGACTGGTAGTGTGTGTGCATGCATGCACGAGAGAAAGTTAGTGGTACAATTATAAAGAGAAGACCAATGTGTGGCTGTAAAAGACTAGGTGAGGTCATAATCAATGTAAAGTTGAATTCAATTATTTGAATAAGAGATCATGATGTTTGAAACCCATGCATGCATGAATATAACGGAGATCTGTGTGGTGTGGTTTGGAAACGAGCATGTTGCAATGTATACACATTGAACAAGGTCAGATTGGTTTGAATTTGAGATACCGATGGTAGACATCGTTTGGCCACATTGTATCCGTGCATGGACAAACTATTCTAATTGGAGATGATGGGTGGCTTTCACATCACATATCTATATCTATACCCCTATATATATATTACATTTTTTTATATAGTGTGCAGATAACCTTAACTTTGAAAGATGGTCGTTGGATGAGGCCAATCCGATGGTGCGGAGCTGGAAAATTTGAGCACTACTGGCAGTTGGATATCATCTAGATTCCACCAGATTTTGCCACATGTACAATCTAGAAGACTCTATGGTTGAACTTAAGCATAATGCACAAACCTCAAAACACAAGCACTTCTTCTTTGTTCTAGAATCTTCCGTATCAGAATTGCCCAAATGTTTTTCTACATGATTTGTTTTTACTTTATGCCTTACAACGCACAATCCATGAATCCTAAAATAGATTAGTTTTTTTTATAAAAACTAGATGATTTTGAATGAAATGAACTATAAGAATTAAACGAACATCTACATCATGCATATATGACTCAAAGCTTCCATGCTATAATGTGGTATTTATTCATAATTTGGTTGCCAAATCTCATGCATGCAATGCACGTGTACCTTATTAGTCTAAATGGTGTCTGTGTGTGTGTGTTGTGCGTGTTAAACACATTGTACGTAGTATATCATACTAGTCTAAATTGTCTTTTTTTCTCTTTTGGGTACACGTTAAACTTGTTCTCCCGAAATGTCAAGCCGCACCTTGTTATGCCGAAATTTCAAGCTAGCGTCTCTGTCTATCGTGCTGCGAAACTCCCGCCTCTTCAACCCGCGCATTGTTAGCCCAAAATATTTAAGATATATCTTTGTCTCGTTGTGCTGCGACAGCTCCCTCCATCTCAACCCGCACCTTGCTATTCCAAAATTACAACGCATGTGAAAAATCCCACCTCCTGTGAAATCTCGACACGCGAAATGCCCGTGATACCCCTGAACCGAAAGAACCGCCTCAAATCGGTGGGTGTACTTTCGTAACTTACCCCACATTTTGGACAAGCGCGTCCCTAAGCCATGGTTCCCCACTCCCATCCCATCAGCCCACCCATTCATACACCGAGGCCGGGAAAACCCGCGAAGCCCCACACCCTCCTCCATCCGCCACCCAGCCGGAGCCTCTTCCCCGACGACGACGTCCACAGCAACACCTCGACGTCCCTCATCCACCGTACCGGATGAGGATCCGTCGTCGATCTGGTCGTCCCGCCGGTTCAGCCACCCCGTCCTCCACCTCCAAGGAGCTGCCCCGATGTTCCCCTCATCTTTCGCGCCACCTCCATTCCCATACCGCCGTCTTCACCTACACCACCGGAAGAGCATCAGCATCACCGTATCCTCGGATGAAGTTGCGGCTTAATCGGCACCACCAAAGAGGTTGTACACTAATCGCTGCATTTTCTTCTTAATTCGATCTCACGGTGTTGCCGCCGCTCGGTCCCGAGCCAACACGAGACGGCTCCATCCACCGCGGCGTCGCCGGCCACTTCCTCCATGGCGTTGCTCCATCGGCGGTGATGTCCACATCAGTAGGAGCTGCTGCTGCTTTAGCTCGCGCTGCTGCTCTGCTCTTTCTCTCGGTCCCCTCCCTAGTCTGCTCTTGCTCTTTCTCTTGCTCGCGCTGCTGCTCTCGCTCTTGCTCTTGCTTGCGATGCTGCTCCTATTTAGCTACATTTCAGTCGACTGAATCGACTTTTGGGTCAGTCGATTTTCAGGGGGTGGGGGGCTCACCGGAGTTAAGGAAGAACCAGCCGCAGCGGGGAGGGGGGCTATCTTTAGTGCGGTGGTCGCCGGCGTTGGTGGAGCGGTGGCGTGGGATCGCCGGAGAAAAAGCTCGGCACGGGGGGGGGGGGGCCTAGAGGGAAGTCCGGGGCGGCGACGGACCGGCAGTGGGAGTGTTTTCGTGGCGGGCGGGGCAGTTGTTTGGCCGGTGGTGGCTGGCGGCTCAGGGGGTGGAGGTTGAAGATGAACTACAGGCCCTTGATTTCGTATCCAACGGCTACAAAATCGACTGACCAGAGATGAAAAAGTCAGTCGACTGACGTGTAGCCTCATCTTTAGTGCGTTCAGTTTCGACAGTAAAATTCAGTTTCGACAGCAAAATTCAGTTTCGACAGGTAATTTCAGTTTCGACAGTTAAATTCAGTTTCGACAGTTAAGTTTAGAGATGAGTGGTTGATGTTACATCTAGCACTTTGTGGTTATGTATTTTGCGTCATTTATTGGAGATGCTATTAGAATTCCACTTAGCTTAACATTGTCTCTCTTGTCCTGCTTCAGCCTCGGCGTCGTACAACTCACCGGAGCTGCTCCAACGACGAAACCCTCCATCACAGCGGAGCAGTACCTCAGGCTCCATCTCAAGACGCCTAAGATCTTCTTCCCCTCCTCCGACAGCCAAGTCAGCCGGAGCATCCTCACCGGCCAACCCAATAACGCTGAGATCGACATGGCTTCGCCAAAGAGGTTGTACACTTCTTGTGGTTTCACTTAATCTCACCATACTTCTTTGCATCCTATGATCTTCCAATTCTTGTGAACCAAACACCCAGATTGGTAGAAATCCTGTGTTTTTAAATTCTCTGTTTTGCACGTGCATTCCTATCCTATTCCTGTCTATTTCCTCTCCCTGCATTGTTAGAATCCTCAAATTCAAACAAGCCCTTACACAATTACTTCTGTTACAGATATGTGTCAAAGAAAACCTTGTGTGGTTTGTCCTGCTTCTGCAGTGCTGTGTTCCACCCCAGATCGGCTGCTCCAACGACGGAATGGTTCACCACAATAGGGATCCGCTCTCCAGAATGTCTTTCGCCGCCTCGGATCTTCTTCCCCGCTACCGGCAGCCACGACAACGTCATTACCATCATCAACTGAGCAGATGACCTTGAGGACTACACGCAAGAGAGGTCGCACTCTTCCGTGTCTGCTTATGGTATGCATCACTTAATATGATGACATGCTACTTTATCGTCGTGTTCACCTATTAGACTCCGAGTCAGGTCCAAACTTATCCTGAAACTTGAGTTTTTAAATGGTTGTGGGGTACATATTGGGGCAGCAATCAGTACTATCTGTCTACTATCTCGTTAACCTCGGGTGTCTACTATGAGTTTCATGTTGGGTGCAAACAAACATTAAAGGAGCCATTATCTGTATTTTTTAACTAAAGCTATTATCTGCCTGCTATCATTGGTTTTGGGTCTACCCACAGTTTGCTACCATCACTCTGGATTTGTGCATGCACTCCTTACATAATCTCACTATGTTTAATTCCTATGCATGTCAGTTATTGTACACAATGGACCTGAACATGTAGAGCAAAAGAGACGAGCCTTGCGTGGCAATAAAATTTCATGCAGACGTTGCTCCGTGATGGGCGCAAAGGCAGCCCCCCTCCACCCATTTCGGATCATAATCAAGAGGAAGATAACTGTTCTGAGGGGGATTCAGAAGCAGAAGACCACTCCTATTTACCCCATGAGGTCTTCGCTCTAACTTGGCATGCTGATGTTTGCTATATCATGCATATGGTGCCTTGCATTGCTCACTTTATACATCAAATATGTCAACTGCTTAGTTTAGACATGCTTTGTGTGAATGCCGTCTGTTTAGTTTATTCATCGTTTATGTGAGTTATGCAATGCCATCTTGTTTAGCCAGGCATCATATATGTGAATTTTGCAATGTCATCCTGCTTGGCCAGTCATCTTGTATGTGAATTATATCAGGCCATCTTTTTTCATTACGTATTATATTTCTCAACAATGTTAGTACATTCAACTATTCTTCGTGTGCATCAGCCATTTGACACGGTAATGGAAAATTCTGGAGTGAAAACAAGGTCTTCAGAGAAGACTATGCTATCTGACGAAGCACATATCTCGCTGGTTACGGATAGCTCCTCAGAGGAGGATTCAGAGACAGATGACCAGTCCTATTCCCCCCGAGGTGTATGCTCTAATTAACTTGGCAGGGTTATGTTGCTCATATCATGTGTATGGTGTCTTGCATTGCAATGTCATTTGATTAGTTTAGACATGCTTTGTGTGAATGCCACCTGTTTAGTGTCTAATTAACATATATGTGAATTATGCATTGCCATCTTGTTGCAAGACATTATATATGTGAATTATGCAATGCTATCTTGTTGCAAAGGCATTATATATGTGAATTATGCAATGCCATGCTGTTGAGCCAATCATCATGTATGTGAACTATACCATGCTATAATTTTTTTGTATTACGTGTTCCATTTGTCGACAACGTTTCTATATTCAACTACTCTTCATGTGTATCATCCATTTGAAGCGGTGATGGAAGTATCTGGAGTGAAAACAAGGTTTCAGAGCAAACAATGCTACCTGCTGAAGCAGACATCTTGCTGGATACAAAGAGCTCCCCAGAGGAGGATTCAGAGACTGATGACCAGTCCTATTTCCCCCCTGAGGTCTATGCTCAAACTTGGCAGGGTTATATTACCCATGTCATGCATGTTGTCTTGCATTGCTTAGTTTTTCGTCATATATGGATTGCCATCAGCTTACTTGCTTACTATATAAATCATATATTTGAATTATATCATGCCATCATGTTTACATACACAACATCTATCTGAATTATGGCATGGCAACCCATTTAATAAAGACATCATATAGTTATATCATCTCATCTTGTTTAGTGTTTACAGTCATCATATTTTGAATTATGTCATTCTATCCGGGAATTATATCATGCTATCATGTTTCCATAGGCGGCATGTATGTGAATTATGGCATGCCAACCTATTTAATAAACACATTATATAGTTATACCATGTCATCCTGTTTACATAGTCATCATATTTTGAACTATGTCTTTCCATCTTTTTTAGTTAGCCATCATAATGTGAAATTTTATCATGCTATCCTGTTTAGTTAGCCATCATATATGTGAAATTGTGTCATGCTATCATGTTTGGTTAGACAACATAAATGTGAATTATTTCATGCCCTCTTTTATTCCCCACTATCCATTGCACCTGTCTATCATACAATGTCTGTACATTCAATTAATTTTCTTGTTTATCAGCCATTTGAATTGGAGAGGGTGATGGCAGTATCTAAGGGAGTAACAACACGGTCTTCAGAAAAGATAGTGCTACCAGTTGATATAGATAGAACCACGGTTGTACTTTCCCAAGAACCAGCCCCACCACACATAACCCAGACTCTCGCAGATTGTCCCCTACCCAGTTGGACAGAGAACCAGCTACACCCCTTCTAACCCCAACCCTAGCAGATAGTAACCCAGTTCCAGTTGACACAGCACCGTCTCCACCACAGAGCACCCAAACACGAGCGGTTAGTAAGGGAACTGCAGTGCCCAAAGCACGAGGACCACCACTCCAAATCCCAACTCAACGCTTAAAGGAGAAGAAGAATTGTTCTCAGGTCAGGTTCAGTAGCTATTGTTCATACTCCTTTGCTCTTGCATCACTTGCTCTATTTTCAAATTTGAAGGATGGAATTGAAACAATGGCATAATAGGTATGTTTTAAACTTGTTTCTTTAACTGGTTTGCTGTTGTAACTTGCTCTATATTGATTTCAGTTTCAATTGAATAAACAGTTATGTTCTCATGTCATGCACATTACATGTGTCTCTATAGTTTCCCACACTTATATTCTGTCTATTCTGCTTTGTCTTGAACAAATATTATTTGAACTGTGTCTCTATTTTGATTTGGCAAAAAAAACTAGAATGATATAGACCATAAATTGACCATGGTACATAGATATATGTTTGTTTCATCCTGTTATCATGTGCACTTTACTACTGAACTGATTTACCAAAATGAGTTTCATATACAACATGGTATGCAGATAAGGTTCAAGATAGTGAGACAACCCTGTTGGTCTCCAAGAAAGCTGATAAAAAACTACCATGACAACAATGAGAGAATCCAGAAGTCCTGTCTTGATGTAGTGTTCGAGTTACTGGCCACTACCGCTGGCACAAGCTCTTCGAACTCGCTGCCTGAATCAGTTCGTCTTCTTGAGTCTCAGCTTCAAGTTGAAAGACATCGATCAGATGTGTTGCGACAGGAAGCTGAAGGACTGAGGAAGTCCCTGCAGAATTCAGATGCATACTTTCTGGTGCAACAGCAAGCGCTGGAGGATTTAAGCGCCAAACAAGAGAAAGTTAATAAGCTTGCTAAGCATCTTGCCAGCATTATGGGTACCCAGGATATTGTTTCTTGAGATCTTCTGAAGCGGTTTCATTTCTGGACGTGTTTTGCAGCGGCGTTTCACTACTAGGGAAAAGCCTAGCAGCAGCGCGGGTTTTAGGCCTGTCAGTAGCGCGGGCTTGAGCGCTATTGGTAAGGTGCTACAGCTAAAGCTTAGCAGTATCGTGCCTAAACCCACGCTACTACTAAATCGACTTAGTATTAGTGCTTCCCCAGAGGAGCGCTACTGGTAATTAGTAGTAGCGCTTCTCTCTGCCCGCGCTACTACTATTATTTCGTATTTTATTTCTTTTTTATTTCATGTTGTATTCATACACCTTTACACAAGTTTTCATACAACAGGAATTTAGAGATTGTTTTTACATCATAATGAGTTATTACATCACGGGGTGAAAGAATCGTGGACTAGTTTCAAGTGGATGCCATCCACTTGAAACTAATCCGTGGTTCTTTCACCCAATGATATAATAAATATCATCATCATCATATCATTAACAACTTATCATCATAATACATCATTGTCATATAACACCTCCTCAAGATCATCGTTTTCATCAATGACATCACATAGCAAATTGGTCACTAGTCGTAATCACAAGTACTCCTCATCATCAACTCTAACACATTGTACCACATAATAAACATATTGTACCTCATTGGACCTACTACATTCTCTTAGGACCTACTACATTCTCTAAGGTAAAATAGCAAAAAACAAGATAGCCCCTGACTCTCCATTATGGAGAATGGAGATTATCATGTCTCCAATTCTTGCCTTTCACTTAATGTTACTTCCAAGAACCTCCTTGCGAATGTCCAAACATTTTTTCCATTCTTTGATGAAGATGTGTTCACCGGTTTTAGAAATCCGATATGCACAGGTGAGCTCCCTAGATTGACCTGGTAGTATGTTCAGAACTCTAAGGCGACCATTCAGATACATCAGATGAGGCACACAACTCATCTGGATTTTCTGTTGAAAAACATAGTAATAACTTCGTAGTTAGCAATGATGTACAAGTTTTAGAAGTATGCAAAAGATGCACGGATGTCGTAATAGTAAAAAATCTTACCAGGGTCTCTCCATAGAAGTTACCGTGGTTCAACACGTGCACTAGTTGCACGTATTCACCATAATTTGGAGGAGTTCGATAATAGGTATTGTAATTCTCAAGATAAGTAAAATAAGCGATCAGATGACTTTTCTCCTTATAAGTTAATTCGGAGCCATCAGTGTAGTGGGTTTTGTCTACCATCTTCCGCACATTCTTTGAAGAATCAAAATAAGCTGTCAATGGAAATAAGTTGTCAACTATTTTAAAATAAACAATATAAATGAGTTAATAACTATGTTTGAGAAACTCACATTGCGGTAGAATCGGAAGCGTATCAACAAGGACCCAAATGTTCATATTGTCTTGCTCAATGTCGATCACCAAGCTTTGCTAAAAAAGGACCTATCGCCACTTGGGCAACCACATACCGCCACTTGGGCAACCACATATCCTATTTGATATACATGGAGATTTGGCAGGTCTCACCTCGAGGTCAGAGGGGGTCGGCGATGGGGACGACGGCGGGGATGATGGAGGGACTCCTTAAGTTCTGCAAAAGCAAAAACCCTATAAGTTATCACTAATACATCCTGAATAATTGCTTAAACTAAAAAAATAACAACAAATATGACATGTTCAACTAGTTCTATTAATTCAACTAGTTCTTACTAAATATAAACTTACTATAAATAGAAAAAACTAATTCTTTCTAAAAATAAAGTAGTTCAACTAGTTATATTAATTATCTTACTAAAAATATATTAGTTATATTAATTCACCTAGTTCAACTAGTTTATTAATTTACTTACAAAACTAGTTCAACTAAAACTAAACTAGTTCAGCTAAAACTAAACTAGTTCAACTACTAAAAATCATTATCTATGAACCCTAAATTAACATCTACTACTACTAAAAAACATCTAGTACTAAATAATCTGAGAGAAAGGAGGTGGGGGAGGGGTGGGGGGCTTCAGAGAGGGGAGAGACGGTGGCGGGGAGGTGCTCGGCGACAGAGAGGTAGGGGCGGCGAGGGCGGGCTCGGGATCGGGAGGCGTCGGTGCTGGGCAGGCTCGGGCGGTGGCGGTGAGGTCGAGGGCGATGGCGGTGAGGTCGAGGGCGGCGACAGTGAGTTTGAGAGCGGCGGCGGGCGGCGGCGCTGAGGTTGAGGGCGGGCGGTGGCGGTGAGGGCAGGCTCGGGCGACGGCGACACAGGAGTAGGGGAAAGGGGGTGAATGGAGGACTTAGCAAAATTTTGAGCCCGCGGGTGGTTAATTCAGAAGTAGCAGTAGCGCGTTCCAGAAAGCGCGCTACTACTACGTTAGCTACGGCACGCTCTGGTATACATGCTACTGCTACTCCTTTCTCTTTTTTCCCTTTTCATTTATTTTTCTTCATATTTTATTTTTTTCCTTGCACCTTATTCTATTTATATCATTTTCAATTACCTATCTATTTGCTTTCCATTTAATATTATATCCTTTAGCAGTAGCGAGTTTAGAAGAAAATGCGCTGCTACAAAGGAAGTAGCAGTAGCGCGGTTCAATATGGATCGCTACTACTATGTGTAGCCTATCGGCTAAGCCGTGGGAATTATAGTGGTAGCGCTTGTTTCTGAACATGCGCTCCTGCTAAAGTTTGAGCTATAGCACGCTTTGCATGAACGCGCTACTACAAATTAGCAGTAGCGTCCTATTTTAACCAGCGCTACTGCTATACCTCCGTGTATAGGCTTTTCCCTAGTAGTGTTTATTCACACTGGTCACCAACTTTGACAACTAGTGTATATGATATGCTGCTTTGTTCCCTATATTTGCACTGGTGGCGAACTTTGATGCCCAGTGGATGTAATATGTGTAATAGCCGTGATAGCCTAGCGTAAGTTGCTTGCTTATTTATTTCCTTGTTGTCTTGTTTATTTGTTTGCTTGTAGTCAGTGTTGTTCTTTTTTCGCGGTTTGCTAGTGGCCGCAGTAACTTTTTTTATAACTAGGCCACAATAACCATGGGCTACATATTTACTGTAGTGACACTGGGCCTTCTACGGGCCGTAGAAACAATGGGCCTTCTACGGGGCATAGAAACAATGGGCCTTCTACGGGCCGTATAATCAATGGGCCTTCTACGGGCCGTATTATCAATGGGCCTTCTACGGGCCGTATGATCGATTGCCCAAACATAGGCCAATAACATAGCGCTTTATGGCCATAAACGGGCTAGAGTTGGAATCGTCCGTTCATGGGCCGACCATAATGGGCCGTCGTTAATCGGCCGTATTTGATGACGCCATGAAAACGGTCCAACGTATTAACGAGCCACAAACAGGCCGACTATAAGCACGGGCTGAATTTGGCCCACAAGCAGAAAAATGACAGTAACGAGCCGTAAGTAACCGAATGCTAGAAATGAGCCCAAGAATAAATGGGCCCTGAGAAGGCCGAACGATAACATGGGCTGGAAACGGCCCAACGGAATAATGGGCCGTTAATAGGTATAAAGTGATACACTGTTCATTACGGGCCAGTTTTACCACGGGCCGTTAACGGGCCGAGGGTTACTAAGGGCCTCAGATGAGCCAAAAGCCGTCATGGGTCATACATGGGCCGGAAGTTAAAACGGGCTGGAATTATATTGGACGGCCCAGATGACGCTACTGGGCCTAATTCAGATAGGACGTAAACTGGACCCTGGTTAGCGGGCTGTAAATGGGCTATATGCGAACAGACCGTTAACAGGCTTGCTGTGGGCCGGCCCGCCACCTTTTGACCAAGTCAAATGGGTCGGCCTTTTCAAAGGAATGGGCCTCTGTAGGGCCGTGCCACATGTCGACATATCATAGGTGCTTTGGGTCCAATGAGTGGATGACATTTGTCCCAACGGTGAGCCGACACGTGTTTCCTCCAACCAATGATGATTTTACACGTGGAAAATCCCCATTGGTCGGCTGTTAATGGGTTATCGGATCCAAAACCGGACCCGATAGCTTAACGGCGTTCCATTACGATGGATGACACGTGTCGGTCACCCTTGACGAAAGCACTTCTGTGACGCGCGATTTATCGTCATGGAAGTGGACACTTCCGTGATGATAATTTTGTTAATGTCATGGAACACTTCTACGACAGCACAGGTATGACTATCTTGATTATGTCATAAATTTGGCATGGATGTACATTCATGACAAAAAACGCGACCTACTGTGACAAACACGTATCATCACGGAAGTGTATTTTTTTTGTAGTGGTAGTGCAAATTCAATCTGTGCAGATCAAATATTCTCAAACTACTTTGGAGGAGACCCTCTCAGTTTTCTAACTCTCCATATACAGCCTAAACAATGTTTGCGTGATAAAACAGCCAAAATGGATCCCTAAACTGTGTATACACTTTTCCAGATTCACACAATGTAATGAGAATACACTATAATACATCTAGAATGGACTAGTAATTTTGTCTTGCTTGTACAACACTTCTACAATACTAACAGTACTCCCATCCAAGCTCGAGCATGGCAAAGGGGTATGATTATGTTGGACCATGGTCTAGTAGAATCTTGTAATCTCGAGAAGCAGTGGTGCTGAGCTGATTTTGCATGCTAAAAATTTGCAGATGATTTACTTCTGAATACCTACCATTCATAACAAATTGCATCGGTCCGACCCGTCATAAATGTCACCTCTCTACCCCCCCCTCCCTCCCTCTCGCTATGTGTGTGTGTGCGTGTGTGTTCATTCTTGTTGGCCTGACACTCAATATTATCGTAATAACATGGTTTTGAGGCTACAAATAGAAGACTCTATAGGTGGTGCGTCCTTTATGAGGATAGGTATGCTGAGTCTAGAGAAGGTTGGTGAGTGCATTTTTTTATTTATCTATAAATTTTGTGACCAACTCTTGGAATTTGCATCACAACGAAGCTTTAATTCCCCTGCTCCAAAGAGTTTGGCAGCATATGTGTGTGCAATCTAATCCATTGTCCCTTTTTTTAACCTAGCGACTATAGTGACACTCATTTGTTAAACCAGTTGGAGATGTTTGTGTTCGGAGGTTGAACCGAGGATCGTGGTCATGCTTGCAGTTGTAGCCTCATAAACCATATGTAGATTGTGTCATTCATTGTTTCACTGGAGCATACCGTATACGCCATTGATTGGAGTATATAGGCCATTGTAGCCTCATACAATGACATATTGCAAAGGCCAAATATGGTGGCCTAATAGAGTAGAGGAAGAAGATTTTATGGTTAATGGCTGAATGATGTCGTTAATGAGAATAATTAAATTGTGCGAGATGGGTTCTTCCTAAACCAGACAAATTATTGCAAATAATCCCTTTAATTACCATCATGCCATCCGGTCATTAGTTCGACCTGAATGAAGGACGCTCTTAGGCTACCCGTAATGGGAGTGTCATGCATGCCAACTAGGCAGTTTTGTTGAAGTGACATAGAACTAAATGAAGAAAGAGAGGATTTATCATGATATCGTATCATATTGAATGATGTAATACTATGTTTTATGCATGACAAAATATGATGTCCTATATGATACCAACATATGATACTATACACTACGGATGTAGTATCATACATTAGTATCATATGCATGATACTACTATAGTACTCCCCACTATGACCAGTCTTAAGCCAAATCACCACTTGCATGGGGTGTTTACATTCTTGTCACAAATTGGCTTACTAGAAGATGGACAAAAAATTCTGCAAATCAACAACTGAATAAACCTCATAGACGCAATAGCACCTACGACGTAGTAATAGTATTTTTTTAGGCTCTTATGAGGCCCTCGAGAGTACATGTTTGTAGTAGCAGTCTCCCTTTAGCAAAGTGATCTAAGGTTATCAGTCCACGAAAAGTAATTGGTACAATGGTATCCCTTTCTTTAACCTACCCTGGAATAGATACAAATAGTACTACTTCTTACCTATAACACGCATGATGCAATACACTTAGTTACAACACGTTGGCATACATGTATGGTGCACTTACGAAATTGTTTATTCATACGCCTCTTCATTTGCCATGATGTCATTAAGCTTTTCACAGCACAAACATACATACGATACTACTAGTACGGTCTACGGGTGCCACCTGGTATAACTAAAGGATCAGAACTATGCATCCCTCTCCAAGGAAAACGGCACTATGTGCTACGATCAATCATATAATATTTGTTCTTGCCGACTGTACTTGCTTATAAACACTATGTTGATTAGTTTAGTTCTACTTCGAAACCAGTACTGGTTCCTTTCGATTTTACAAGTCCATGACCAACCACAAACAAGAGAGAAATTGTGTGCAAAGCATATGATACTTTGACGATACATGTACATGTGGAAGCATCACATGTACAACTTGCATAATAAAGTTAAAATTATTGGGATGAACTTTTTTTTCTTGCAGGGTATGTTGGCAGGAACTTTGTACTCATGTGGTGCGATTTGTTCACTTTGGCTATCGTGCTTCCGCCAAACTTACTCCCTCCGATCCAAATTAACTGTCGCGGCTTGGTACTAAAAAATAGTTCCCCTCCGTCGCATAATATACCGCGCATTTGTTCTTGCGAAAGTCATTCTTCACAAACTATGACCTAGTGTATAGAGAAAATTATCTATATCTACAATATCAAATATATATATATATATATATATATATATATATATATATATATATATATATATATATATATAAGGTATATTTCATGATTAATCTGAAGGTATTGATTTGGTATTCTAAAGGTTTATAAATTTATCTATAAACATGCACTAGTAGAAAAAGGGCCAATTAATTGTCCCGGTTGGTAAGGGCCTTTAGTCCCGGTTGGTGAATCGGGACTAAAGGGTCGGTACTAATGCCTCCCCCCCTTTAGTCCCGGTTCAATCCAGAACCGGGACTAAAGGCCGCGGCCACGTGGAGCTCCACCTTTAGTCCCGGTTGGTGTTACCAACCGGGACTAAAGGAAATTTTATGATTTTTTTTGAAAAAAAAATTTGATATTTTTTGAATAATTTTTTATTTTTTAATTTCTAAATTATTTTAACCTCTAATCTCTAATCAGCACCCCTCATCACTGCTCAATTTATCCTCTAATCTCTAATCACCCCTCATCATTCCAAATCATCTAACTTCCCGAACGGTCACCCATCCTCCCACTCCCCCAGCCTGAGCACGCTTAACTTCCGGCTTCTATTCTCCCTCGTTTCCAAGTCTGCACTTGTTGTTTTCCTGACAATAGTAAGATGTCAATCCTATTAACCCTCAGGAATTTTGCTTGAGCATGAAGTGACACATTTCACTGTTTGAGTTTGAAACTATTGTTTTAAAAAACAATAATTATTTAGAAAACAATAGTTATTTTGAATAATTAGTTTGACCAGAGTTTGACCACAGTTTGACTAGATTTGACCAAAATTCAAAATAACTGAAATAATTATTTAGTAACACTAATATTCTAGAATAATTAGTTTGACCATTGTTTGACCACAGTTTGAAAAAATTCGATTTTTTCCACACTAGATCTTAAAAGCCCCGTAATTTTTTTCTGTTAGGTTTTTGAGGATTTTGAAAATGTTTAACGGGGTTCCCCCGGTTAAATTTGGATGTAACTTTTTGAGTAGATGATTTTTCATATAAAAAACGTTTTCATCCGAGTTAGTATGTAAAAGTTATGCCCATTTTTACAAATTCCAGAGAGATTTTGCAAATAAAGTCGAAATTCACATTTGCAAATTTTCCCAACAACTAGACCACATATCACATGGGAAACTTATTTTCTTTTATTTTTTTGACATTTCCATCATTTTCTTTTATTTTTTTAAAAACTGAAAAGGCGATCCAGGGGGGGTAGAGTTTGAAAATAGGACCTTTAGTACCAGTTCGTGGCACGAACCGGGACTAAAGGTCTCAACCCCATTAGCACCGGTTCGTGTCTCAAACCGGGACTAAAGGTCTAATCTTTAGTCCCGGTTTGAGGCACGAACCGGGACTAAAGGGCATCGCACCCTTTAGTCCCGGTTAGAGGCACAAACCGGGACTAAAGGGCACAGGTGAACCGGGACTAATGCCTTAGCCGCACGAACCGGGACCAATGCTCACATTAGTCCCGGTTCGTGATTGAACCGGGACTAATGTGAATATTGGCCCGGAACCATAGCCCTGTTTTCTACTAGTGATGGTCAAAATTGAAATAAGCACTATATTTTGAGACATAGAGAATAATCTCATGTAACATATTTTACACTATGTGTAATAGACCAATAGAGCTGATTACTAAAAAAATCTTTCTAGAAGAACACGAACTATAGTCCCTTAGGGGTTGTTTGGTTCGCGCCTGGCGCTAAAGTAGTATTGTTATACTTTAATGAGCCGGTGGGCTCCACATTATTACATACTCTTTCTAAGACGTTGGAGTATAAAAGTATTTCTAATACGTTGCCAGGCCAGAGCACCAACCAAACACTTTCCTGTCAGGCTCGCCTGATAAGGAAACCAACGCATGTTTTCCAGGCCTAACTCAGGCACTCTTCAGGCATGTCGCCCAGGACACGAACCAAACAACCGTTTATACCAGACATGTACATTGCGAAGGGCTAAGATTCTGCCGAACCATGGTCTTGTACAATATTGTTGTCTAAAAAAGCAGTAGTATTGACTTGTTTTTACACCATAACCAAGCCTTCCAGATGGTTAGTTCTTGTATGCCTTCCATTCCTGATGGATTACATCATCTCAAGCATCTCTCTCTCCCTCCCTCCTTCCATCCCTCCCCCCTCTCTATCTAGCATCGACTTTGCCCTTGTTAGTTTCGCAATACATATTATCCACAAGGGGTTTGTTTTATCCTTATAACACAACTAGTGGTGTACAAGAACAACACCATAGCCAGTGCATCCTTTTATAAGGATAGGTCATGTTTAGTCTAGGAAAAGTTGGCGAGTATATTAATTATTCATCTCTACTTTTTTTTGGTCGAGTCTTGAAAACAACATGGTACCCGCGCCTGAATTATCCTTTCTCCAAAGAGATACGGCCATAGATGTTTGCATGCTTTGGTTCATTGTGCCCCTACTCACCCAGACGACTATACTCAGACTCATTTGTCAAGATGGTTGCACATGCTCACCGGTATAGCCTCATATAGCATATGCAATTTGTACCCCTGATTGGACATGCTCACTGGTGTGGCCTCATAGCGATACCCTATCGAGGTTATAACCAGTAAGAAAAACTGACAACGAGCCTTAATTCCCCTTTTTCCAAAGATATTTGGCTACAGATGTGTGTGCACTTTGGTTCATTGCTCACCCCAGCGACTATGCTCACACTCATTTGCCAAACTAGTTGGACATGCTCACTGGTGTAGCCTCATGCACCATACGTAAATTGTGTCCTGATTGTTGCACCAGAGCATACTAAAGGACAATGTCTGGTTGGTTTAGCCAAATAGGATGGCCTAGACGAGAAGATGTTTTTTCCTTTAAAATTAGTATTTGGAGGACATCCCCAATGATGATGAATAAATAGGATGTAGTGGGGTCGTCCAAAAGATAACTTACCTTGCAACTAATCGATTTACTACCACACATTTCACTACCATAGGATGGAGGTTAAGCCCCAAATTACTTTCCTATCAAAGGACATATTGGAAGCAGAGAGCTACTATTGAATGGGTGGAATTTGGAGATGAATATAATAAGTTCTCGTGATCCAAAGAAACCATAAAATATAGAGAAAAGCACATTGCAACACTCTTGAATGAGCTTGGGCAGGAAGTCAATGAGCATCAAGAATAGGCTATTGTTCTTTAGAGGGCAACTAAGAAAAGACTTAGTAATATTTCTCCTATTTATGAGGCCTTTGATATTGATGCTTTACTGGATAGATGTGATGGTTTGCCGGATTTGTAAGTTCCTTTTTCTTGGGAAGAGATAGATGAGGTAGTGGCACAACCTCCTTCAGATAAAACACCTGGACTATATGGGTTTGATAGTGCATTCATCAAGGCCCGTTGGAAGATCATTTCTAAGGATTTTTATAAACTTATACATGATTTATTTCAAGGTAATGTCAATCTCCCTTCTCAACTGCACTATAAAAATAAACTCCAAACTCTTGGCCAACATACTCTAGAAAATCATTCTCATGTTTGTGCACATCAACCAATGTGGTTTCTTAAAACTAAGATCCCTACAAGATTGCTTGCTATGGGCATTTGAATACTTACATCTGTGTCGTCAGTCTAAATAGGAGATCATCATTCTTAAACTGGATTTTGAGGAAACTTCGGACCTAATTGAACATCAACTCATTTAAACATTTTCGAAGCTAGATGATTTTGGGCAGAGATGGATTGGTTGGATAAAAATATTTTTTGACTCTAGAACTTCTGGTGTGCTTTTAAATGGGAACTTTGGTGATGGTGTCCTACATGGGGGGGTGCTAACTACGTTGGGTCCCAAGTATGGGCTGGACCGAGGACCCCCAAACCACCAACCAGTGGGCCACGCTTGCCAGGCTCCTCGACGTACTCAAGATGGAATCTTCCGAAGTCTTGACACCTACCCCAGGAAAAGATGTGATCCTCGTCATGTTTATCCCTTGATGTAACCAACCTAGGTGCAACCCTAGGTACCCCCGATGTCTATATAAGACGAGTGGTTTTAGACCGTAGAGGCGGATTCATTCACATAATATCTCGAGGTAGATCGACCTATACTTTGTTCCCCCTCCACAATCAATACAATACAAGCATGACGTAGGGTTTTAACTCTTCAAGAGGACCCGAACCTGGATAAACACCGTGTCTCTTCTTTGTCCTATTACCATCTAGCCAAGATCACCAGCTCGGGAACCTCTACCTGAGATCTGCCGGATTTAGCTCTGTCATTAGGAAAACTATTTCACTGTAAAAGGGGAGCATGGAAGGGAGAACTCTCTCTCTCTCTCTCTCTCTCTCTCTCTCTCTCTCTCTCTCTTTTGCCTTTTGGTCTTGTTGCTGATTTTTATAGTTCATCCTCAACGAAGCAATGAGAGACAACATCATCACAGCTCCTCCAAATATCAATTCATGTCCTAGTTTCCTTGTCATTCAATATGCCTATGACACAATTCTTGTTCTACCAATTGATAATGTGTAATTGCTCCAGATCAGAAACTTGCTGTTGCACGTTGCTTCTCAAACTAGGCTTCAAAGTAAACTATCACAAATATGTGAAAATTCCAATTAATGTTGCCTCTAGTAAAATTGAGTCCATAATAACACTCTTGGATGGCAACTGGGCACCTTTCTTTTCACTTATTTGGGTTTGCCACCTAGCACAAGCAAGCTAAAAATATAAGACTTCAATGCAATGATGCAGAGAATTGAGGGGAGAATTTTAGGTTGTTCAACCCTAATTTCATATGATGGAAGATTAGAGCTTATCAAACAAGTTTTATCCTCTCTGGATACCTATTTCATGTGATGTCTTGCCCTTCCTTTGGGGTAATGGAACATATCAATAAGTACTTGAGGCACTACTTATGGATAAAGTTTTGATCTGAAGAAATGGGATCAACTTTCATTTCTTGGGAGATGGTTTTCAAAACTAAAAGTCATGGAAGTCTAGGAGTACTAGATATAGTCAAGCAAAACAAAAACTTCTCATTCACAAGTTCTATGGGGATCCTACTAGGCTCATGCACCTTCTTATGGTAGAATTGATGGATCATTTTGGTGGAATCACACTTGAAACTTATTCCCTATTCAAGGAAGTTCCAAAGTGCAATGTAGGCTTATGGCAGTCAGTGCTTCTTTGGGAGGATGATTGGAATGGCCAACCCCTAGTTCATCCACACCCCAAGCTGCATTATTTTGCCATTGGGAACAATACTTCTTTGGTTGACATGGCCACCTACCAAGATTTCTCTCTCAACATTTCCACAAGCTACTTTAAAATCAAGCCTTCTCACAACTTACTGAACTTGAGCAGACCCTAAGCCAGCTGAACTTCTCTGTATGCTGACAATTGGTCATATAGCTGAAAAACAAAATACTACTAATCTAGGAAAATCTATAAGCACATCATGGGTCCCTTAGGCTCCCATTGCATCTTCAAATGGCTTTGGAAATGTGCAAGCAGAATGAGACACAATTTTTTTCCTGGCTAGCACTGTATGTAGAGTGAACACAATGGGCCTACTTAAAAGAAAATCCTTTCACATGGATTCATATGATTGCGTGTTGTGCAATGGACACATTGAAGAAAGTATACGATATCTGCCTTTTACTATTCATTGGCACAAGATTGGTGGGCTTCAATCTCTCCAAACAGTCATAAGAGAAATTTCATTCTTTGATGAAGTGTTGTTCATCCATCTTCCTCAAGAAGATTGCCATGGACATCATTACAATGGGTTGCTGGAACATTTGGATGCCGAGAAATATCAAAATTTTCAAGAATAAAGTGTCAAGGATTTTGTAGATTAGTAGCACAGACACACGTGCTGCATCACAGCCTCCTTGAACTCCGGCTAATAGCATTGAAACACCCTCCAGAAACACCGTCGTAGCACGGCGGCCGCTACCATGGAGAGCATTGCAACATCGGTTGCCGACGTCGTGCTTGGGCTTGCGGCAGCGGTTGGTGTTTATGACGGGATGCACAACGGAGCCCCTCTCTCCCCCTATCAAGCCTGTGAAAAAAGAGAGAGGAGGGATGGGGAATGTCGTGGAATTGTCACGGCAGATGTCCTCATGAAAGGACTTAGTCGTAGGGCCATCGTACGGGTTAACCTAGAGGGGTTAAAGCGGACACAAGACACGGGAGTTATACTGGTTCGGCCCCTTCGATGAAGGTAAAAGCCTACGTCCAGTTGTGATGGGATTGATGTGATTTCGGCGACTAGGGAGCAATCGCTTCGCCTTTGCCTCGAATTCTCTCTCCTTAATCCGCCGCCGGGTCGTCCCCTTATATACACGGGTTGACGCCCGGCCGGTCTACAGAGTCCCGATCCGGCTCATACAAGTGTCCGCTCGGTCTCTTCTCTCTTGTCTTACAACACAAGTTACAACACTAAGGCGGTTTACATAAATGGACCTTAATTCGCCTCTGGTCTCCGGGCCTCCTCCGTGGGCCTGGATCATGGACGAGGGTAAACCGGCCCCTCCAGGGCGGTTCACACTCAGTAGTTGTATCCCCAACATTAGGCCCCAGATTGACTTGAACTGGTTCGGGTTAATCTTCAACATCTTCAGGAAACTCTTGATCTCCTTTCATATTTTGTAAACCGCCATCCGCTTGAACCGTCGTGACGTCATCCTCCGATCTCCGTTTCATGGCACCTTGACGTCATCTTTAATAAAGAAATCCAAACAGTAAGATTCCCTTCATTTAATGCTATCCCGGAAATCGAGGCGGCCGCTGCACCGTCCGCCGCTTTTGACTCCTGGATTCTCGCGCCCGTTGATTGCTCCGGCTCCTTATAAATAGACCGGTCGCCCCTTCCGCTCTTCTCCTTCCTCGCGACGCTCCATCCCTGAAGCTCCGCCGTCGCCTCCGACCTTCCAACGACGCGTCAACGCCGGGCCGCTGCATCAACCTGATCGTATCAGAGTTTTTCGGCGCTCCTCCACGGCTTTGCTCATCAGGTAAGGTCCTCTTTCAAGCCCTAGATCCCATCTGTAGATCCTGTTCATCCCGCAGTTCATATCGGTTTCTTCACACTTGCTCCGCCATGGCCGTACGCCTCAGCCGTATCGTGCATCCTGTACAGGTGACTGCTCCGCCGTCCATTGAACTCTCTATGCACCTTTCCTTTTGTTCAGATCCTCGAGTTTAGAATATCCGAACCCTCCTGCTCTTTATGAGGTTTGCATAGGTCGTAAAGGTTTTTTTTTACTGGAACATCGGTAGATCTCGATTACTTCCATTCGCATGTGAAAACTGTTTCTGTCCACACTTCGTAGATTTTTCAGCTCTGCCTTATTTGGCGGTTTAACTTTTGATAGCTAATCCGTCACTCCATTAGTCCTCAGTTAAACCGGAATGGGAAGCCGGCTGCTGAATCGCCGGTTTAACAATGTATGATATGCCTGAACCGTTTAATGGTGAACCGTTTCTTCCTTTCTTTCGCAGCTTAGTCTTCCGGAATGGCTCCTCAATTCTCAGCTTGCAATTGGGTCCGGTCCAAAATCACTGAAACGCAACTCAACGGCTATGTCACCACTGGCGGTTTGTCTCCAAAAAATGTCCTCCACTGGCATGTTCCGGATGGTGAGTTTCCTCCCGAGCCACAAGAGGGAGAAGTAATTGTGTTTATGCAGCACTTAGACCGGGGATTCTGCCCGCCCGGTTCAAAATTTTTCCGGGACGTCCTTGCAAGTTTGAAACTCCATCCGCAGGATATCGGCCCGAACTCTGTGTCAAACATATGCAACTCTCAAGTCTTCTGTGAAGTCTATCTTCAGGAAGAACCATCTGTGGAGCTGTTCCGGGATTTTTTCCACTTGAACCGTCGTACCGAATTTTCTGATGGTCTCAACACAGAGCTGGGTGGCGTTTCAATCCAGAAGAGGAAGGAAGTGGATTTTCCTCACGCCAAACACCACAGCCATCCAAAGGATTGGAACCAAACCTGGTTCTACTGCCGGAACACTGCTCCTGCCAACGAGAACCCCTTGCCGGGTTATCGTCCTCACCGGCTCAGCAACCAGCATCCGCTGCCTTCACGCTTAACCGCCGCGGAACGGAAGAACTTCGCACCTCAAATAATCAAGCTCCGGGCTCTAATGGCCAATGGCTTAACTGGCGTGGACCTTGTGCGGTGTTGGGTTTCTTGGGGCGTCTTGCCACTAAGCCGCCGGCCCGGATTGATGCATGAGTACACCGGCAGCCTCCAAGACCCTCAAAGACGTCACGAGCTGCCCATAACTGAACTTGAGGTCACAGAGATTGTAAAGAAGATGCTTGATGAACCGATCTCCGTCTGCAGCCTAACCGGGTTGGCTCCATTCTGTGTTGCCAACAAACCGCCGGCGGTAAAGCTCTACTCACCGCTTTTGGGTCCTTAATACTTTGTTGATATGCATTAATCCTTGTTACTTCTCAGGCTGACAGCTCCTTCTGGAAACGTACTAAACCGGTTCGGGCGCCGCGTGTAAAGTCCAAGGCCACCAAGAAGGCAGGCAAGAAGAAAGCCGCCGAGTCCTCTGATCCGCCGGAGGACGAAGAATCAGAAGTTGAGGTAAAACTTGATATTCCTACGGGGGAGCCGCCGTGAACCGGCTTTCCGCTTTGTGTTTCCTCTTGCTTATGACTTGTCCCTTTGTATTCCTTTTATCGACAATTTCACCTCCTGTGATGATGCTAAAGCCACCATGCCGACCTGTTGAGGTAATCATTCTTTCTTCCGAATCCGATCTTGCGCCGGTTAAAAGAATTCGTCGCGCCGTCCGGAAAGTGAAAAAATATCCTTCATGTGCTTACTTGAATCCAAATCTTTCCTTGAAGACACAGCAGGCTGAAGAGCCGCAGACGACCCGCACAAAGGCCAACGGATTACCTCATCCGGTTTACCAGACACACCAACCCGGAAGCGTCGTCCAGAGGTGACTTGCTCTCCTGAAAAGTGTTATCCCTTAAAAGGTTTCTTCCGATGTCCTCTCAATCCGTCTGACCCGAATTATCAGGCCTCTTCCAACTCTTCTGGCGGTTCATCAACCACGCAATTGCCTCCGCTGAAAGTTGCCGCAGGGTATGTAACTGCTGTCCGTCAATTCGATTTACCATTGCTTTGGTCGATTTGTCTTAATCCAATTCTGAATATTGCAGCACCAAGGCTCGCTTAAGTAAGAAAGCGAAAACCCTTGATCCTACTGCAGATGTTGATCCGGAAAAGACCCTAGAACAAACCCACGAAAATCCTGAAGTCGCCAAAGATAGCTCTGGCGAGTTGTACAAAGACGATACTGCTGATCCGCCAGAAGCTGAACCGGAAGTCCAAGTGGAAACCTCGCAGCCTGCTCCACCAAACCCGTCCACAGAGCGGGTCGTAATTGTTGAACCGCCGAACCAGAGTAAGAAGACCTCAAGCCCAAAGAAGACCGCCGAAAATGACGATGTTATTGTGACAGGCACTGGTTACACCGCTCCTAGCCAACCGGTCGCTTTAGCAAAACACAGCGCCAAGGACGAGTCTGCCGCCATGAGTAAAGATAAAGGAAAAACTGATCTGTCAGCTTACGACAACTTCTCTGCCCAAGAACTGCACTCTGGGTTTCTGAACCGGCTCTATACCAGCCGTGACTTTGAAGCTGGTCTGGTAAACCGAATGAAGGACCGCTATGAGGTAATGAATTATGTCTTTCCTATACTTTGGCTGTATAGTAGCCCCCAAGGGTCGGTTCAACTTAGCATAGTTAACCCGAGACTTAATTTCTGTATCCTCATGGCAAACTGAGATCAACTAGCCATTAGCCCCCAAGTGCCAAGGTGAATATTTATATTGAGCTTGGGACTTTATAATGAAACAACTAACGTGCTCCCTTTGTTACCAGAATGAAATATACCAGCAAAGCGTGCAACTCAAGGATCTGCGAGCCAATCTGGAAACTCAACAAGCAGAAACCACTAAGGCCAAGGACGAATTGAGAACGGCCTTGGCCACTATGGAACAGCTGAAGGAAGTGGTATAAATCTGAACGGGCCAACTGGGACACCGAGAAGGCCGGTTTGAAAAAACGGGCGGAAGAAGCTGAAGCAGCCCTTAAACCGGTGACTGAAGAGCTTACCGGACTCAAGCGCCAAGTGCATGCCATGACCTCTGCCGTCTTTGGTAAGAAAATTTGCACTGACTATCTTAATTTTGATATTTCCGCCGGTTTACCCTGAGTTGTCTGAAACCGGTGCAGGCAAGCGTATTGCGCATATGGGCTCTGATGTGCGGAAGAAGCTCAAGGCCGCTTATACGCTGATTGAGCAGCTGTATACCGGCGCCCAGCGAGTCATATGTGCTACATCATACGACAACACGGCGCCGTCCCTGATCAGAGAGACACTGGACCGGCTGTCCATGGTTCCGGGGCAGCTTGAAGAGTTGAAGCGATCCGCGGCTCGGGCTGGCACCCTACTGGCTCTGACACGCGCCAAGGCGTGGATAGCAGATCTTGATCCGGCTGACATAGCCAAAGGTTTCCCCAGCGCTCAAGAGAACGGTGAAGCCTTTGATAACGATGCCCTGAAACGGATAACAAAGGAAATGCGTCCGTTGGCGAGTCAACTGGCAGCCGAGGCCAACCTGGCGGTTCACCGCTCTTTTTATGACGCAAACAACAAGCGGGTGGAGTTTGTCATCCCTGAAGTGCAGAGCCTTGTTCCTCCAATCCGTAAGCACACTTATGCCCCTGACGTTGATCCGGCTGAGCTGATAAGTGAAGAAGCTGTCTTCGTGCCTTAACCGGATTGACTGGTCTACCAATGACTTCCGGGCTTTGGGTGAGGAAGAAGAAGAAGTTGAACCGACGCCAGGCGCCCCCTCTACCTCACGTCAACCCGGTGAAGAAGCGTAATTCGTCAAGCCGGGTGACACCTCCGAAGCTTCACGGCATAACACCACATGAAACACCGGGCCTTAAAAGGCTTTGTAATAGGATAGTCAGCACTTTGTTTTGAACAATGCCTTTACAACCTCAGTCTGTAACCTTTTGCATGGCGGTGCTGGACACTGTGGATTGATGAACCGTCAACTTATTTCGCCTGCAATCACAAATTCTCTAACCCGCCACGGCGGCTTGTGTCACCAGCCGGCTTGTGACGCCCATATATTTATATAAGAAAATAGGGATGTATATAATCAAACGTTATGATATAAAAATACCTGCCAGCGTTGGGCATGCAGTTGGCTTAGCCAATCTTGAGGCGGAGGTTTAGAAACCATTACCGGCAAAGGAGAAAATAACTCCTGTGCTCAAAATGCCGGTTTACCGTGTAAACCGTGTCGGGCATGATAAGCCCCCTGTTACTCCATAATGGGATGTTAACAGAAAAATCAAACCGGAAAAAATCGCCGGATTAAGAAGGCAAACAAAAGTCAAATAACTGGTATGCAAACCATATGGAAGCAAAGGCAATGATAAAAACCGTGTGCAATAAGAGGCTTTGTTGAGCCTGATCAGATGGTGTTACCATGGTCGGACAAGACCAAGCTCCCTATAAGGTGTAGCGATGGTTCAAGTCAGCCAGGTCCCCAACTGAAATCGTGGCATTATGCCGATCAAGTGGCATTGCAATGGTTCGGGTTCGACCATGCCCCCAAGTGATTCTATGGCCTTAGGCCGACCAAGAGGCGTGACGGGTTCAGACGTGACCATGTCCCCAAGTGATCTGGTGGCTTTCGCCCGTCAAAAGGTGTTGCATTGGTTCGGATACGACCAAGCCCCCAAGTGACGAAAACTTCTGAAAAGCAAGACCGAAGGTTAAACCGGAGGCCGCTTCACGACAACATCTCCATGTACCCAAACCGGACTCTTTTTTTTTTTTTTTACAGAACGGATACCCCGCCTTAGCCGAGGATCCGGTTTATTGCTTTTATTCATAATATATACATTGTCTTAATATGTACATAAGTGGAGCCGATGGCTCAGATATAATAAGGCCGAAGATGAGCGATGTTCCATGGCCTGTTGGTCTCCTCCTCTGACGTGCGTCAGCCTCTTTTCGCTCTCGAACATCAATCAGATAGTATGACCCGTTGTACAGATTCTTGCTGACCACAAAAGGCCCTTCCCAAGGTGGGGATAGCTTGTGCATATCTTTCTGGTCTTGAATGAGCCGAAGCACCAAGTCTCCTTCCTGAAAGGTTCTGGTTTTAACCCGCCGATTGTGATACCGACGGAGATCCTGCTGGTAAACCGCCGAACGAGCAGCCGCCATATCTCGCTCTTCATCCAGTCGGTCCAAAGCGTCCTGCCGTGCGGCCTCGCTATCTGCCTCAACATAGGCTGCCACGCGAGGCGAGTCGTGACGGATATCGCTGGGAAGGACCGCCTCCGCTCCATAGACCATAAAGAACGGTGTGTATCCAGTGGATCTGTTAGGGGTAGTGTTTATGCTCCAGATCACCGATGGTAGCTCCTCCACCCAACAACCCGGCGTCCTCTCTAAAGGGACCATAAGCCGGGGTTTGATACCTTTCAAGATCTCCTGATTAGCTCGTTCCGCTTGACCATTGGACTGTGGGTGGGCCACGGAAGAAACGTCAAGCCGGATGTGCTCTCGTTCACAAAACTCCTTCATGGCTCCCTTGGACAAATTGGTGCCATTATCCGTGATGATACTGTGTGGAAACCCAAACCGGAAAATCACCTTTTTGATGAACTGAACCGCCGTGGCCGCATCACACTTGCTAACAGGCTCTGCCTCCACCCACTTTGTAAATTTGTCGACCGCCACCAACAGGTGGGTCTTCTTGTCCTTGGACCTTTTGAAAGGTCCGACCATATCCAGCCCCCAAGTCGCAAACGGCCAAGTAATTGGAATCATCCTCAATTCTTGGGCCGGTACATGAGCACGTCTGGAAAACTTTTGGCAGCCATCACATCGTCGGACCAGATCTTCTGCATCAGCATGGGCAGTCAACCAATAGAAACCGTGGCGGAATGCTTTGGCCACCAGGGACTTTGAACCGGCGTGGTGACCACAGTCCCCTTCATGGATCTCACGCAATATCTCACAGCCCTCCTCAGGGGACACACAACGCTGAAACGCCCCTGACACACTGCAATGATGCAACTCGCCATTAACAATGGTCATAGACTTAGACCGCCGAACTATCTGCCGGGCCAACGTCTCATCTTCTGGTAACTCGCCCCGGTTCATGTATGCCAAATAAGGGAGCGTCCAATCTGGAATGACATGCAAGGCCGCCACCAACTGAGCCTCCGGATTAGGAATAGCCAAATCAACTTCATCAGGAAGCTTAACTGACGGATTGTGCAGTACATCAAGGAAGACGTTGGGCGGGACCGGTTTACGTTGAGAGCCCAGCCGGCTTAAAGCATCAGCCGCTTCATTCTTCCGACGATCCACATGGTCCACCTGATATCCCTTAAAATGCCCTGCAACAACATCCACCTCCCGTCGGTATGCAGCCATGAGTGGATCTTTGGAATCCCAAGTACCTGATACCTGCTGGGCTACCAAGTCCAAGTCACCAAAGCATTTAACCCGGCTGAGATTCATTTCCTTAGCCATCCGGAGACCATGGAGCAAAGCTTCATACTCAGCTGCATTGTTAGTACAAGGGAACATTAAGCGGAGAACGTAACAGAACTTGTCACCTCACGGGGAAGTTAATACGACTCCAGCCCCCGAGCCCTCCAATTGCCTGGACCCATCAAAGTGGATGGTCCAATAGGTATGATCCGGCTTTTCTTCAGGCGCTTGCAATTCCGTCCAATCATTAATGAAATCCACAAGTGCCTGAGATTTTACTGCCGTCCGAGGCACATACCTTAAACCGTGCGGCCCCAGCTCTATAGCCCACTTAGCAATCCGGCCAGTCGCCTCCCGGTTCTGTATGATGTCACCCAAGGGAGCTGAACTGACCACCGTGATGGGGTGCCCCTGGAAATATTGCTTTAGCTTCCGGCTTGCCATAAAAACCCCATATACCAGCTTCTGCCAATGTGGATATCTCTGCTTAGACTCAATGAGGACCTCGCTGATGTAATAAACCGGCCGTTGAACCGGATACTCCTTCCCTGCCTCCTTCCGCTCCACCACGATGGCCACGCTAACTGCCCTGGCATTAGCAGCAACATATAACAGCAGCGGCTCTTTGTCAATGGGAGCGGCGAGAACCGGCGGGTTGGCCAACTGCCGCTTTAAGTCTTCCAAAGCTTCATCAGCGGCTGAACTCCAGACGAACTGATCCGTCTTCTTCAGCATCTGGTACAAGGGAATGGCCTTCTCTCCTACGCGGCTGATAAACCGGCTTAGCGCAGCAATCCGGCCCGCCAAACGTTGGACATCATTGATACACTTTGGCTTAGCCAAGGAGGTGATAGATGTAATCTTCTCCGGATTAGCTTCAATCCCCCTGTTGGACACAAGGAAACCCAATAACTTGCCTGCCGGAACACCAAAGACACACTTGGCCGGGTTAAGCATCATCTTGTATACCCGCAAGTTGCCAAAGGTTTCTCTCAAATCCTCAATCAGTGTTTCCTTCTTCCTTGACTTGACTACGATATCATCCACATAAGCGTGCACATTACGGCCGATCTGTTCATGCAAGCAGTTCTGTACGCAACGTTGATAAGTTGCTTCGGCGCTCTTGAGCCCAAAAGGCATAGATACATAGCAGAAGGCTCCAAAAGGGGTGATAAACGCCGTCTTCTCCTGGTCCATAACCGCCATCTTAATCTGATGATATCCGGAATATGCATCCAAAAAACTCAAATGCTCACAACCCGTCGTAGCATCAATAATCTGATCAATACGGGGGAGGGCAAAAGGATCTGCTGGACAGGCTTTGTTAAGATCTGTGTAATCCACACACATGCGCCAAGTGCCATTCTTCTTAAGGACCAACACCGGATTGGCAAGCCACTCTGGATGAAAGACTTCGACGATAAACCCTGCCGCTAAGAGCCTAGCAACTTCCTCTCCAATGGCCTTGCGCCTTTCCTCATTAAACCGGCGAAGAAACTGCTTTACCGGTCTGTATTTTGGGTCAACATTAAGAGTGTGCTCAGCGAGTTCCCTCGGTACACCTGGCATGTCAGAAGGCTTCCATGCAAAAATGTCCCGATTCTCACGGATGAACTCGATGAGCGCGCTTTCCTATTTAGGATCCAAGTTGGCACTGATGGTGAACTGCTTGGACGAATCGCCGGGCACAAAATCAACAAGCTTCGTCTCAGCCGCCGATTTGAACTTCAAGTCCGGATCGTGCTCTGTAGTTGGCTTCTTCAAAGGGGTCATATCCGCCGGATCAACATTGTCTTCATAATACCTTAGCTCTTCAGTGGCACAAACCGACTCTGCGTAAGCCGCATCACCTTCCTCGCACTCCAAAGCGATCCGGCGGCTCCCATGAACCGTTATCGTTCCTTTGTGACCCGGCATTTTCAGCTGCAAGTAAACATAACAGGGCCGTGCCATAAATCTAGCATAAGCCGGCCGCCCAAAGAGGGCGTGGTAAGGACTTTGATTTTTCACCACCTCAAACATCGATGTTTCCGATCTGGAGTCATGTTCATCCCCAAAAGTCACCTCCAGAGCTATCTTACCGACCGGGTACGCCGACTTGCCAGGCACCACACCGTGAAACACTGTGCTGGATGGCCTAAGATGCCTATCCGTTAACCCCATACGCCGGAAGGTCTCGTAGTACAGGATGTTGATGCTGCTTCCTCCATCCGTAAGCACCTTGGTAAACTTGTATCTTCCTACCTGAGGTGCCACCACCAGGGCTAACTGACCCGGATTGTAAACCCGGGGAGGATGGTCCTCTCTGCTCCACACGATAGGTTGCTCGGACCAGCGTAGGTAATGCGGCGCAGCCGGTTCAACAACACTGACCGCCCGCTTCTGAAGTTTTCGGTCTCGTCTGTCCAAGCTGGTGGTAAAAACGTGGTACTGTCCACCGTTCAATTGCTTTGGGTTACTTTGGTAACCCGACTGCTGCTGTTGTTGATTGTAACCCCCTTGGTTCTGATTACTCTGATTGCTCTGATTACTCTGATTGCCTTGCCCGCCCGGATTACCACCGAACCCTGGGCCGTATCCTCCACCGTAACACGGGGCGGATCCCGAACCGCCGCCGGGCCCTTGATCATACCGGAAAGAGTTAGAGTTTTTGAACTCCTGCATAATATAACAATCCTTCCAAAGGTGGTTTGCCGGTGCCTCCTTCGTCCCATGCTTCGGACAAGGTTGATTCAATATGTAATTCAGACGATCCGGATTGTGACCGCCCCGGTTTTATTGCTTACCCTTGCGCCGCTGACCCTTGTCCTGCGCATTGGTGTTGGCGACGAAGCCCATGTTACCGTTTGCTTTACGCTTGTTCCCTCCATTGCCTGCCGAATGATGCTGCTGGCCTCTGGAATTGCTGTTCTGCTTTCCCTTCCCTACTTCGTCATCCCCAGACTCGGGATCCTTGGTACTATCAGAATCAGCATACTTTACCAAAACGCCCATTAGAGTGCCCATGTCATTGCAAAAACGCTTCATGCGACCCAGCTTCAATTTCAACGGTTCAAACCGGCAATTGGCTTCCAAGGTTAAGATCGCGGAATCAGGGTTGATCCGGTTTGAAGAATGTAAAACTTCCGAAACGCGGCGCACCCAATGGGTTGTGGACTCTCCCTCCGCCTGGACACAAGCCGCTAAATCCACCACAGACGAAGAAGACGAGGAAGGGAGAAGATAAGGTTGCGATGGAGAGCGGTGAGCGCGTCCCACGCAATATATATGCTTCTAGTGGGGATAGCTGGTGAGCGCACGTGAGACAAGGGCCGCACGATCGGCTTCAATCGCACGGCTCACGACGCGGTTCATGTGAGCCAAACATCAGCCGGTTTAAAGGAAATGTTTTTGTTTTTATTTTCAGAAAAGGAGTAGTATATTATGCCCCCAATACACCTTGTTACAACACGTCAACATACCCGTGTGGACCTCCGAAATTGTTTAGTCACCCACTCCGGTTTCCATTCCATGCGTACGTGACAGCACCACAACATTGTTACTAGCTATATCAACTCCAATTGAAGTTCAAACGCCAGGTACTACGTTGGTCGATCAGTTGGTGGCAGTCAATGTATCTTTTGGTGTTCCGTCTCTAAGACTTCTTTGTGCCATTAAGCCAGAACCAGCTGCAGCTATATATACAGACAGTCTCTGACTGTCGCCAGTTGGGATAACCAAAGGATCAGAACTCTGCATGCCACGAGAAGCTGAATAGGAGTATCGCCAAGGAAAAAATGGTATAATCTGATACGAGCACGTTTGTTCTTGCCGACTGTACTTGCTTGTAAATGCTACGTATGCTGAATGCTGATTAGATTGGTCTTACTTGGAAACTAGTATGGTATTTTTGCTGAAATGTTGATTAGCTAGTCTTCCACAAATGCTAATCTGCTAACCTTATCTGCGTTTTTGATGTTTAATTAGGACGGCAAGAAGCAGATAAAGCTCATGACTTATAACGTCTGGTGCCGCGAGGACCTTGTCGTCCACAAGAGGATGAAGGCCATCGGCGACCTCGTTCAGGAACATTCACCAGACGTCATCTTCTTCCAGGTGAGAAAAAGAAACTCACGATTGATGGTCATGTGCTATATATTGATTCGCCTGCTAGATCCATTCTCACTGATCATATTTCATTGTTCTTGGGACCGATGGCCAGGAAATCACGCCGTACATCCACTCGATCTTCGAGAGCTTCGCATGGTGGAAGGACTACCACTGCTCACCAATCCCCACAGAAGGCCAATTCTGCTTGATGGTAGTACATTCTATAAGTTCAGTTCATAGTCCTTCAAATTATTAAACTCGGTGAACTAATGCGGAAGCTCATTTGCCGCTCGCAGCTGAGCAAGCTTCGAATGGAGAGGTACGCGCGCTGGAAGTTTGGCACTTCGCCGACGGGCAAGTGCTACCTGGAGGCAGACATTGTCCCTGGACCGCCTTCTTTGATGAAGCCGATCCGCATCGCTACGACCCAGCTCGAGTGCCCCGTGCCGCCGGCGTCGATGCACCTCAGGGAGCGCTACACGCAGGCAAAGCACGCGGTCTCGGCGCTGAGTAGCGCGGATAATGTCGTTCTGGGCGGCGACATGAGCTGGGATGATGATGCCGACTTGCTGTTTCCGCTCCCTGGAGGCTGGTGTGACGCCTGGGAAGAACTAAACCGTCAGTGTGGGAGTTACTACAGTTGGACTTATGGTAGTTTCTGGGTGGAAAAGGTATGGGAGTTCAATGGCCACATAGTCCATCGACCATGGACCAAGAAGCGGTCAGACCGATTTGTGTGCAAGCTGCAAGACTACACGCTGAATACGATCCAGCTGATCGAGGGAAATCATGGTTTTGAGGCTTTTGGTCGTATTCGTTGTACGAACTACACGACATGCAACCACGAAAACCTGGCGCTACACGCGAGCTGTCACCGCGGGCTGGTTCTGACCATCGTCCCCAAATGATATTTCGTACTAAGTGCCCAATGAAAGTTATGTCCACCTGATCTTAATGTGTGATGACAATTTGTTGGCTTTTTGTTTTGGATGTCACCAGCATATTGGCATCGATCCGAATGGTATCATCTTAATCTTATATCTTATCTTATATTTACTAATTGGAGGCACCAAATGAGGCACCACGTTAATCCTATAAAACTAATAAAATTAACCATCTGATTTCAGTATGAAATATCTACAGCCGTTGGATGAAATCACTAGGAGAGTCCTTGCAAATTATCCCACACCTACGTCTCCTTACAAGAAAAATAGGTCTTTGTATGGAACCCAAATAAAAAGGGTCATGTTAATCCTATAAAACTAATAAAATTAACCATCAGATCTCAGTACAAAATATTTGCAGCCGTCAGATGAAATCCCTAAAGAGTCCTAGCAAATTATCCCACAGCTACTTCTCCTTGCAATAAAAAAGAGGTCTTCGTATGGAAAGCCCCAAAAAAAAACAGGTTTCCCCGCATGGTCTTCTGCCAGCGCCGCTCCTCCTCCTCCGCCGCCTCTCCATGTTCTCCTATATACAGCAAGGTACGATCCCTATGCAGTCCATCTAGAAGAAAATGAACCAATTCAATCTCTCCTCATTCCCCTACCACTCCAATTTTGATATCTCCTTTTGTTTCAGGTTTCCGAATCCTAGATGGCCTACGCATATGTGGACGTGTATCCACAGTAGTTTGAAGGACGGCGCCATTGATATTTGAGGGCGCACATGCCAGAAGGTAAAGGCAGGCACATGCCGGTGGTGGTTCATCATCTGCTCCTGCTTTGGTTTTTATTGGAAATTCTTATTTTGGTGGAAAGTTCTATATTTTCTAGACCCTCTCCCCAGCAGTGCAAGCGGCTGCCCTTCCTCTAGATTGTGTTTTGTGATTGCCTAGCATGTCGTTTGCCTGTTATTTACAAGGATTACGTGATATCAATAGAGAACATCACACGTGAAACTTTTCCTACCGGCCATGGCGACAAGTATGTTGATCTATGTTGCTAACTTAATGGCGATGATGTTTGTGTTCATGTTAATAATCCCTGTGGTGGCAACGTCTGGGAGTAAATTGCATAAAACCACCACTTTGAAGGCAAGCTTTGCGAAAACAACTACAATACATTTTATTTGCAAAAAACACCGTGTCTACGGTAATCTTTTTGCAGAAAGCACTGATCGGCGGATTGGGCTCAGATAAGTGAGTTTATGACAGAGGGGACCCGCCAGTCAGGCTGATGTGGCACCGCTTAACATCTCGCATGTAACGGCAACGTCTGGTAACGTTATCATCCATATGTGGGTCCACCTGTCATTGAAAAAAAAAAAAAACTCGTTCATCTTATCTTCACCAGGTCCACCGTCGTTGTTGCCTCGCCAGGCTCGTCGCCGCCGTTGCCTCGCTAGGCCCGCCGCCGCCGTTCCCTCGCCCAGGCCCGCCGCCGCCGTTGCCTCGCCAGGCTCGTCGCCGCCGTTGCCTCGCTAGGCCCGCCGTCGCCGTTCCCTCGCCCAGGCCCGCCGCCACCGTTGCCTCGCCCAGGCCGGACGCGTCATCCTCGTCGCTGCCGCGGCCGGTGGACGAGGAGCCCGAGTCCCCAGGAGGCAGCACGAGCAGCAGCTGGTGGTTCCCGTCGCCCTCCCCGGCCAGGCACCATCACCGTCACCAACGGCGCGGCAGGCCCGATGGATCAGGCGCCAACGGCGACGGGATCTCGAGGTTTGTGGTGTGCCTGAGCCCGCTGGTCCTCTCCAGCTCGGGCAGTCCTCGCGCGGCGGTGACAGCAGCCGGACCCGTCGGGAACCGCCTCGCCTCCCTCCAGTTCGTCCAGACCCCGTCGGGATCGGGTCATCTCTGCCCGCGTCGTTGGGGCTGCATCGCCGGCGCGGCCATGCCGCTGGCGAAGAAGAGCTCGTCCATGGAGCTGATTGCTTTTTTTATTTTGACGTAAGGACCTCCTTGTAAAATCCCCATCTAACGCTCTTTTGACAGAGCCGTTACGCCACGTCGGCAAAATCTGGACCCACCTGTCATAAACATACTTAAAACGCTCCAATCCGCCGATCAGTGCTTTCTGCAAAAAGATTACCGTAGACACGGTGTTTTTTGCAAAAAAAATGTATTGTAGTGGTTTTCGCAAAGCTTGCCTTCAAAGTGGTGGTTTTCTGCAATTTACTCCAACGTCTGGAGGTGTAAGTATATGAGCAGATTAATAATCATCCATATACATGGGCAATAGATTGAGAGCAGCAACTTGCAGGTCTGAACATGCTCCCCAAGCCATGGTTCCCAATGGTAAGTTTCCACTGACTATTCATATCTTAATTGTAGGGAATTTCTGATCTCACATCAAAATACACAGCACCAAACACACAGACACACACACATAAGAAGCTAGAGGAGTGTCCTTCTTTATCAATTATTAGAATTAATGGACACCATACTAATATTTGTGTATCTGCCAAATTTCTACCTACTTAAAGCAACATGGGGTGAATTGGTGAGCTGACCTAGGTGCTACTTGCAGAAATCGAACAGAGGCAGATATCGGGTGACTTCTAATAATTATAGTTTCATGAAACTAGATCATTGTCAACTGTAAATTGTTAGTTTTAGTTAAAGGCCGTGAGACACTTCGTTGAACAAATATTAGATTCATCAAGTTTCAGGTACAGCTGGCTTAAGTACCATGCATGATATTATTTCCAATCGATGAGAATTACTATTTGTAAATTATTCTTCATTAGCTGGTAATATGTGAAAATTGGTTCAATAATGGCCTCCTGGATCCTACTCCGACTGATTCGTGTTCCTCTTACACAGGGCACATAATCCTCCTCTACTGCCTTGATTAGATTATTAGAGGTAAGAACTATGCACAATCTCCCTATGTACTAGATGGTTGCATTTTTAATCTATCCGACCAGGGCGCAGCAAAGACCATAGGCTCAAATATTCATAGACAAATGTGATAATTGTTGTCAAGTGACTGATTTTGTCGCAACCAATTGTGTCCTTCTGAATTAAATTTTTAGCAGTACACTTGAGCTAAATTGTTGTCAAGTACTCATGCGTTGATTTGTTCCTCAGGGTTGCAATATTATGGTTCCTTACTGTTGAGTCAAAACAGATGTGTAAGATTGAGCTAAATTTTATGTTTAGATCTAGCATGCAAGTGGAGGTATTCAATATCGATTACAGATGGCAATGATACCAGTATCAGCTCAATCATCTATTTTAGTTGACTGCTAGCATATTCAGTACTAGAAGGATGAGAGGCCCTCTGCAGGAATTGAACGGCGATCGGCCCCTACCGCTGGCATGGGGCCTCCTGTACAATATTGTGTTGCTTGCTCGAGGCTTGGAGGAGGTACAGTACCGATGTTCCTCTTTGAAGCAAGTATGGTTGTGGCCATCATCGCTATGGCGGCACAACGTTTCGTATCCTGGATTCCATTCAAGGGCATAATGATCTCCTCTCCTGTCCCAATTTGGCAGGGTAGTAGTACCCCTAATTCCCATCTTCCCAGGTCTTTTTTCCATCCTTTTGAATTCATATAACCCCCAACGGACATGATGTATCTCAGGAAAGATTGCAAGCAGAAGATAGATGCTGTTTGTCAGCCGCGTGAGAACTGAAAATCTTGGTTTTCCTGTTGTGGATACTGCAGGAGAGCGGTACGTCTGAGCACACAGACATAATTAATAGCGCATAGTTGTGTCCTTTTCGTACTATTTGCTGATGAAATATCCATGGTTTCACATGCATGATTTCGAAAAAAATCGGTGGATGCATCCAGGTTTGATTAATATGATGGTAAGTATTATTTCCAAGTGTCAAAGCTTAAGAAAGATGGATCCCACTATGGAAAGTTATGGTGGACGAAGAGGTCAGAAAAAGATATTCAACCGTTGCGTTCAATATCAATGATATGTGGTTGGCGTCTTCCATCATGTAGCCAGCGACTTTCACGGCTGTGTATCTGTTCTTTCGTGTTACACTGGTGCAAACCAAAGAAGCGTCATGTATATCAAGTTACTGCTGGGCTCGCCTATGTGTTCTTTGGTGATTAGGGAAAGGAAATATCGAGAAGCACATGGCAACCATCTGTTGATTACTCACCGGCTGCCTACATTTGTCTATGAGATCGGATGGTGAAATTGAAATATGAGACTCTCAACAATGCAGCGATTAATGTTTTTCCTGGATCACTCTTTCTAGGCTTTTGATTTGAGATAAAAATGTGAAATTGGTTTGCCCTACTGTGTTTGCTTCCATTGTTTAATCTACCGGGTGTATATGCAAAGAAAATGTGTGCCAATATATATAGTATAAGCTAAGTGTGTGATAGAATATGATTTTTTATGCGTTATTGCTTTTCCACTTCTGCATCTCAACAGTACTACCGCACAACTACTCCCTATATAGTTCTGTTCGTTGGTGGCCTCTATGATCTAAGGTACATATATAGTTTAGAGTAATTACGTTTTCATAATTTAGAAGTAATTATATTTTCATAATTTAGAGTAATTAGATTTACTAGCGCATATGGTCGTCAAGAAGCTTTTGGCATGGCATATTCTGCTAGCTGTCCTATAGGACGATCCATAGTATAGAGCCTGTGCACGGGAGTGGATCATCGCAAAGCAGATGATGCGAAACCGGTCATACTTCCGTGCCATCTCAGCAACATTCACACTGAAGCTATGATCTAAATCTAACAAAAGTTCTATGTACCATATCTAACTTAATCTTATTTACACAACACATGCACAGCTATTTTAGCAATAATTGGCCAATATAAGGAAAAGATACATTTTATGGCGTCAGTTGGATCCTTCTGTTTAAAGAAAAATGATGTTTATTTGAGTATTTTATTTGTGTGGGTTCGAATGTAATGATGTAAGAAATAATGACAAATATATATTTTTTAGTTTTTCCTACAAATATGCACGTGAGTCCTCAACATGTTAGATTATGTATACCATAACAACTGCATGCGCTTGATCAATGAACTTGAGAATTTATACATGTCCACTTTTACTTCTGCCTGAAATTTGAAGACTAAACACCACTATAAAAAAAAAACTGAAAAGCATGTTCCATGTTTTATGTTTCCAGTTATAGGCTTACAAAGTACCCCCTCCGTTCCAAAATATAAGGTGTATCGGTTTCCGTGCAAGTCAACCATTTGAAAGTTTGACCAAGATTACAAAATAGAAACATCTGCAATACGTAATAGATAAAATATGAAACTACCTTTCATGACCAATCAAATGATATAAATTTCATATTGTGAATATTGATATATTTTTTCTAAAAACTTGGTCAAACTTGCACTCGTTTGACTTTGGAAAAAACAAATACACCTTATATAAAGGAACGAAGGGAGTATATCTACAAGATTCTATGATGGCATATCTAGCCCGTGCAGGTGCACGGATTGATGACTAGTATTTACTAATTGGAAGCACCAATAAGCCTCCATGTTAATTCTCAGAAATCACGTAAAATTGACCTTGAGATCTAAAATCCACGGTTTAGATGAAATAAGCATTATGGCTAGAGTCCTACATGTATACGATAGTTTCTAAAATAAAATAAGTCATAGTGGATAGAGTCCTATAATTGTACGATTGTAATTTTACTCGGCTGATTTACCAAATATTAACTGGACGCATTGGATGAAAAAATGTAACGTGCATGCAGCCTTGCTCGCACATGCACATCTCTCCTATCTCATCTTTCAAAGAAAAATATAAAAAGAAATACAAACCTATCGTACCTTTTTCAATCGTAAGGAAGACAAGTAATAGCATATTTCTGCTCCGTCGTGCAGATTGTACCGCTAGCCGGCCGGCGGCAGCCATCAGTTTGCTTATCCAACGCCAAGCTATTGGATCCATCATGCAGCGCTGCCAAGCTCCATGTAATCCACTCACCACCCTCATCTGACATAAGCACTCACAATTTTCTAATCACACGTTCTCAGGTGCAGAAAAGTTGTGGTTTACTCCTTGGCCGGTGCACTCCTTTGATCATGGTTGATTATGGTAACCACCGGCTGCCTCCGTGTCGATGAAAATATCTTTACAACTTGGGAGGCCGCCACGCCAAGTAATAGTACATCAGATCAAACATAGAAGAAGACTTTGGCGGAAAGAAGATGTAAGTTCTTCCCTATATATGCTCTTCTTTCTTTAATCAGCTACTGCACAACCTCTCCGGCAAATTTGTATGGGCTGCAGTGGGTGATGGATGATGCTTTGTATAACAACAATGATCCTGGTATAATTTTCTTTCCCCAAAAAAATGATCCTGGTATAATTTGAGTGTGCTGCATATCTGTAGATTTTTTTCTGTTGATTGAACAATATTTCCCAATCAATGACATTGTAGATATCCCAGCAAAAATGAACTTTTTCATGATGATTCTCAAAATTGTGTGTCAGATTTGATTCATTACCAAGGCTCTAGGTTTTTAAGAATTTTATTTTAGGAGATTTAGCTATGGGTTCACCAAATAAAAATGATGCACACATGTTTGTTGCTTCATTATTATTAAATGTTCAACCTAGCCACCGTGCTAAGCACGTACTAGCTACATTCAGATATTTTAGTATTTCAGATTTGGACGCATCAATTCTGTTGTTTTGCAGCTTATCAGATATGTTCATTACAAGCTTTGATGAACATCCAACCAAGGGAATATGAACTTAGGTTAGTAGTTTTACATGTTTTACTAATTAGATACAGCTAGGTCGGAAGCGTAAAGACAAAAAAATGTGGTATCCGTGTAAGATATGACTAGGTATGTAGATACTAATTAAGAGGCAATCAGATATGCACACAATATTTACGAGACTTAATCAGATCGACAAAATCACGTAGTATAAATTTACACAATTTGACATGAACGTACTGATTAATCACTTCATCAAGAACTATACTAATCAGTTAGACATGCAGACGAAATATTTATAAGAGACTGGAAGTTGATAGATCCACAAATTGTTTTACACACGAATAGGATAGACGAATTCTTCTAGCCCCATGTGTGCGTCCAGAACATCAGTGCACTATCAAAATATGATATAACCTGAACCATGCATATATGCTAACATATAATTTGGATATTTCTAGCTAAGTCCCACCAGCGTTAAATGAGATCATCCAAGTCGACATAAAAAGGTATGTAAATATATGGTGCAATAATTGATTGATTCTGACTGAATGCAACGACGTCACTTCATCAGCGAGTCAAAAGTATCAATATATGGACTTTACGTTTGATGGTCTGTTTTTGGATAAATATTAAAGCAAATGTAAATTATAACTAATAGTATACATATTCATTGTCACAAGTTCATAGAAACATATTAACTGTTAATATTTGATAATCTTATCCTCCAGATAACCACATCTTAATTTCTAGAAATAATATTTAGAATTAACAGGTGGTAGCTAGATTTATGTACAATTGATACAATAAAAATAGAGAGAGAGAGAGAGAGAGAGAGAGAGAGAGGCTTGGACACATATGCATACTCTGTATGCCATAAATAAAATTTAATAATCAAAGTTCTGTATGTTGTACGGAAATATAGAAACATAGCCAAAATAACTGATGATTCTTCTGAAAGTTTGTTACTTGACTTTCGATTACATACAGTATGCAAAGCGAGAGCAAAGACGAGGAAATAAAGTTAACTGAATTACCACAAGTGAATGCATAAGATGCCATGATATGAGGGTAAGTTATGTATGTTGGTTTCAGTCCATATTATTGTTAAAGTTTCACCTGATCATTTCTTTTCTATACTTCATATTTCCAAGTATGCATTCCGAATCTGCTAAAGGAAATTACACATTCATCTAAATGTTGATACAACATATAAGTTGTTCATGTCGGTACAAATTGAAACAGTAAAACTGAAAAATAAAACTAATTTCATGATACAATGATTCAGTTAAAAATTCAAATATGGTTAATATTTTGGATATTTATTTATTTTTATTGATATTGAACGGTGTTGATTGTAGCTAATTCATCCCATTTCTTTTTCATGAATTGGAACCGTGATCATGAAATTCTTATACGGTTGACAATAAAGATAACTGCTTTTAGAATAGAAATATGTAACTATAAAGTTTCAGTATTTAGAAACCACAAGCCCGAATGCTTCACTGTAATCAGGTTGAGCCAAAGAGTTGGGGACCTATATTTCTTCCTTTTAAATGATGTTTGATATGTATCATTGTGCTTTTTGTAAAGATTCAGAAATATGGACACAGAAGCAATGCCACAAGAAATTATGCAAATATATTTGCAATGGAATATATCTAGCCCGTGCGGACGCACAGGTTGATGACTAGTTTCAATAAATAGCTCAGGGTTGCTTTGGAGGTGCTACATACATGCATGCATGCACTTTCATTCAGGACCCGTTCATCTTTGTTGTACTTTGACGTATCTCTATATAGCCGATCAAATCCATGAAAGTTATGCTATTGGGTGTGACTATTCTTCAGAAATATATGAAAGGTTAAATTAAGCCCAACCAGTGACTCAATCAGGGTAAAAACAACGGAACTGTTGTCTAGACGACAGATATGTGCACGACCACTGCACGATGAGCATCTAAGGGTTTGCTGCCGGCTGATGCCATGGTATGGATGAAACTGATGCAGAGTCGTGCACATATCGTCTGCTCAGTATCGTGTGCATAGCAGTGCTCTAAAAACAATGCATGACACAAAACTTCTAGAAGTTTATATACCTCTCAGCCAATCCGCAGGTTTGCCGTGGCTGCCATGTGGGGCTTTCTCCCTTGGGACGCAGTGGTGTGGCGTTCGATTAGATAACTGCATAGACACGCTGTTGCTTATATCTAGCACAACAGCCCTTTCTCTCGAAGAAAGAACAACGATCTAGCTGCCGCCACAAGGCGACTCGCCTTCCGGCACCATTTTCCGGCAGCTCTTCTTTGCTGACGATCTCTTGATCGCCAGTGGTGAGGAGGATCACCGGATCTCACACGTGTACGGACGTGTGTAGCTATAGAGCCCTAGTAGATTTTGGTTTTTGGTCGTTCGACTTCTGGTTTTGGCGACAGTGATGGTGGCGCAAAATAAAGAAGCCCTGGATTTTTCTTCGATGAGGCGTGTTGCTGTCGATGATGGATTTGGACATTAGTCTATTCAAGCTGGGATATCGTGGCGGCGGCGGAATCCTTGTGGTGAATTTGTGTGCTCGACTCGTAGTTGCAACGATGTGTTCGCCACCACTGATGCAGATCATAGGAGGTAGTCTAGAAGCCGGCGCAGATTGTGCTCCGCGTCGACGGCAGCTCTGCATCGACGACATCTAGAAGATAATGGATTTGCTGGGTGTGTGGTTTGCGGTTGGCAAGTACGGTTTCTTCCTTCTACGTTTTAGTCGAGCTGAGACTCCAGATCCAGAGTTCGATGGCGCGTTCGGGGTGCTGCCCCGGCCAGAGTCTTTCAGCGACAATGGATTTACCTTTAGTGAGCCATCTTGGAGGTTCGCAAAGATGCATATTAGTGGTGGAGTCGCGTCTAGCTCGGATGAGGAGATGATCCGTCATATTTTTGTTTGGTGGCTACTATGGTGGTGCCGGAAGCAGGTGACAGGGGTTATCGTCAAGCTTAGGGATCTCTTCGATCTTGATTGTAATTTTACTTCTAGGTTGGTGGTGCTTGGTGTAAAGGCTAGTGTTTTGGTGTTTTTTAATTTTGCCATGTGAGTATATACAAGGCATGTACATTTATTATATTATTGAGACACTTATTACGACACAAAAATAATAACCGCATAAACTGCATGCTTCTGTAAAATACTTTGGTGTTGATATCTATTGAGTGGTATGCCCCCCGCCGAAAAAAAAATCGATTGCCAAGATTAACACATAACCCTTCATAATAAAGTGTAGGATGGTCTTTTCTGAAAGTACTTCCTATGCTCGCCAAGCATGCGGACACGCGGCATTACCACCTCGGCCATTGTGACAACCCATTTATGCCCCTTTAACTCTTCTATTAAAATTTAAAAAATTCACGCGTGATTCGAACTCGAGACCCCCAAGCAACGTACAAACATTCGTGAAATGTTCTTTAAAGTTGTGAACTTATCTTAAATCACAACCTTTTTAAACCAACTTTCCCCTTTTGGGGGGGTGGGCCCCCAAAAGGGGAAAAAAAAATTTTTTTAAAAAAAGGGGTTTTCCCCCCTTTTTAAAATTTTAAAAATCTTTTAAACCCCAAAAAACCCCCCCTTTTAAAAAAAACCCCCCCCCTTTCAGGCCCCCAAAAGGGGGGGCCCCCCAAAGGGGGCCTTTCCCGGGGGCCCCCCCTTCCCCCCAATTCCCAAACCCCAAAAAAATTTTTTTCCCTTGGGGCTTTAAAAAAAATTTTGGGCCCCCGGGGGTTTTTAAAACCCCCAAAAAAAAAAATTTTTTTCGGGGCCCCCAAAAAAAAATTTTTTGGGGGCCCCTTCCCCCAAGCCCCCCCGGGGGGGCCAAAAACCCCTTTTCCCCCCCCCAAAAAATTTTAATTTTTCCAAATTTAAAACCCCCCCCCCCTTTTTCCCCCCCCCCCTTTTTTGGCCCCCCCCCAAAAGGGGGCCCCTTTTTTGGGTTTTAAAAACCCCCCCAAAACAATGGAGACAGATGGGCAGTCAAGTCGGGGGGAGGGGCTCCGGGCAGTACACAAGTACCTGCAGCGGTTGCAGCTGAGAGTGATGCTCATACCCTTGATGGCACAAGTGTTGCAGGTGATACTGGTGGGACTGTTGGTAATGGTTTGGGTGCTGAAAATGATGATGAAGCTTGGTCACAGCCCAAGGAGCCTTATGTGGGCATGAGGTTTGACACTTTGGAAGATGCCAAGGAGCGCTATAATGCATATTCCTTGCAGATGGGTTTTTCAATAAAAATGAATACTTCAAGGAAGGATTTGAAAACCGGGGAGTTGATAAAACAACAGTTTGTTTGCAACAAGTTCCGAAACCCTGATGTCGATGACGGAGGGGCAGAAAAGATTCCTATGCCAGATGACATTGTTGAGCAAGCAAAAGATGATAATGAAGATGAGGCTATTGTCTTTCTTGATGATGATAGTAAAGGCGAAAAGAGGAGCAAGAAACGAAAAAGAGATAAAATTGTGCAAACTGGTTGCAAAGCTAAGATGATTGTGAAGGTAATAGATGGCAGATGTTGAAGGAAATATGCCCTAGAGGCAATAATAAAGTTATTATTTATTTCCTTATTTCATGATAAATGTTTATTATTCATGCTAGAATTGTATTAACCGGAAACATAATACATGTGTGAATACATAGACAAACATAGTGTCACTAGTATGCCTCTACTTGACTAGCTCGTTGAATCAAAGATGGTTAAGTTTCCTAGCCATAGACATGAGTTGTCATTTGATTAACGGGATCACATCATTAGGAGAATGATGTGATTGACTTGACCCATTCCGTTAGCCTAGCACTTGATCGTTTAGTATGTTGCTATTGCTTTCTTCATGACTTATACATGTTCCTGTAACTATGAGATTATGCAACTCCGTTTACGGAGGAACACTTTGGTGCTACCAAACGTCACAACGTAATCGGGTGATTATAAAGGAGTACTACAGGTGTCTCCAAAGGTACATGTTGGGTTGGCGTATTTGAGATTAGGTTTTGTCACTCCGATTATCGGAGAGGTATCTCTGGGCCCTCTCGGTAATGCACATCACTATAAGCCTTGCAAGCAATGTAGCTAATGAGTTAGTTACGGAATGATGCATTACGTAACGAGTAAAGAGACTTGCCGGTAACGAGATTGAACTAGGTATTGGATACCGACGATCGAATCTCGGGCAAGTAACATACCGATGACAAAGGGAACAACGTATGTTGTTATGCGGTTTGACCGATAAAGATTCGTAGAATATGTAGGAGCCAATATGGGCATCCAGGTTCCGCTATTGGTTATTGGCCGAGAATAGTTCTAGGTCATGTCTACATAGTTCTCGAACCCGTAGGGTCCGCACGCTTAACGTTACGATGACAGTTTTATTATGAGTTTATGAGTTTTGATGTACCGAAGGAGTTCGGAGTCCAGGATGAGATCGGGGACATGACGAGGAGTCTCGAAATGGTCGAGACGTAAAGATCGATATATTGGACGACTATATTCGGACATCGGAAAGGTTCCGAGTGATTCGGGTATTTTTCAGAGTACCGGAGAGTTACGGGAATACTTATTGGGCCATACGGGAAAGAAGGAAAAGGGCCTCAAGGGTGGCCGCACCCCTTCCCTTGGTCTGGTCCGAATTGGACTAGGGAAGGGGGGCGCCCCCTTCCTTCCTTCTCCTTTTCTCTTCCCTTTCCTTCTCTCCTACTCCTACTACATGGAAGGGTTCCTAGTTGGACTAGGAAGGGGAATCCTACTCGGTGGGAGTAGGACTCCCCTAGGGCGCGCCATAGAGAGGGCCGCCCTCCCTCCTCCACTCCTTTATATCTGAGGGGCAGGGGCACCCCATGGACACACAAGTTGATCTTCGTGATCGTTCCTTAGCCGTGTGCGGTGCCCTCCTCCACCATATTCCACCTCAGTCATATCGTCGCGGAGTTTAGGCGAAGCCCTGCGCCGGTAGAGCATCATCATCGTCCACCACGCCGTCGGTTGACGGAACTCATCCCGACACTTTGCTGGATCGGAGTCCGGGGATCGTCATCGAGCTGAGCGTGTGCTGAACTCGGAGGTGCCATACGTTCGGTACTTGGATCGGTCGGATCGTGAAGACGTACGACTACATCAACCGCGTTGTCATAATGCTTCCGCTTACGGTCTCACGAGTGCGTGGACAATACTCTCCGTCTCGTTGCTATGCCATCACCATGATCTTGCGTGTGCGTGGAAATTTTTGAAATTACTCGTTCCCCAACAGTGGCATCGAGCCTAGGTTTTATGGTTTGATGTTATATGCACGAGTAGAACACAAGTGAGTTGTGGGCGATATAAGTCATACTGCCTACCAGCATGTCATACTTTGGTTCAGCGGTATTGTTGGGCGAGACGACCGGACCGACATTACGCGTCACGCTTCGCGAGACCGGTTCTCCCGCGTGCTTTGCACATAGGTGGCTTGCGGGCGACAGTCTCTCCAACTTTAGTTGAACCGAGTGTAGCTACGCCCGGTCCTTGCGAAGGTTAAAACGGAGTCAAATTGACAAACTATCGTTGTGGTTTTGATGCGTAGGTGAGATCGGTTCTTGCTCAGCCCGTAGCAGCCACGTAAAACTTGCAACAACAAAGTAGAGGACGTCTAACTCGTTTTTGCAGGGCATGTTCTGATGTGATATGGTCAAGACGTGGTGAGATATAAGTTGTTATATGAGATGATCATGTTTTGTTAAAGTTATCGGCAACTGGCAGAAGCCTTATGGTTGTCTCTTTATTGCATAAGATGCAAGCGCCAAATAATTGCTTTACTTTATCGCTATGTGATAGCAATAGTTGCAAGAGCAATAGTTGGCGAGACGACCATGTGACGACACATTGATATAGATCAAGATGATGGAGATCATGGTGTCATGCCGGTGACGATGGAAATCATGACGATGCTTTGGAGATGGAGATCAAAGGCACAAGATGATGATGGCCATATCATGTCACATATTTTGATTGCATGTGATGTTTATCTGTTATACATCTTATTCTGCTTTGATTGACGGTAGCATTATAAGATGATCTCTCACTAAACTTATCAAGAAGTGTTCTCCCTGAGTATGCACCGTTGCGAAAGTTCTTCGTGCTGAGACACCACGTGATGATCGGGTGTGATAGGCTCTACGTTCAAATACAACGGGTGCAAAACAGTTGCACACGCGGAATACTCAGGTTAAACTTGACGAGCCTAGCATATAACAGATATGGCCTCGAACACGGAGACCGAAGGTCGAGCATGAATCATATAGTAGATATGATCAACATAGTGATGTTCACCATTGAAACTACTCCATCTCACGTGATGATCGGACATGGTTTAGTTGATATGGATCACGTAATCACTTAGAAGATTAGAGGGATATCTATCTAAGTGGGAGTTCTTAAGTAATATGATTAATTGGACTTAAATTTATCATGAACTTAGTCCTGGTAGTATTTTGCAAATTATGTTGTAGATCAATAGCTCGCGTTGTTGCTTCCCTATGTTTGTTGCTTTCATATGTTTATTTTAATATGTTCCTAGAAAACTGTGTTGAAAGATGTTAGTAGCAATGATGCGGATTGGATCCGTGATCTGAGGTTTATCCTCATTGCTGCACAGAAGAATTATGTTCTTGATGCATCGCTAGGTGACAGACCTATTGCAGGAGCAGATGCAGACGTTATGAACGTTTGGCTAGCTCAATATGATGACTACTTGATAGTTTAGTGCACCATGCTTAACGGCTTAGAATCGGGACTTCAAAGACGTTTTGAACGTCATGGACCATATGAGATGTTCCAGGAATTGAAGTTAATATTTCAAGCAAATACCGAGTTGAGAGGTATGAAGTCTCCAACAAGTTCTATAGCTAAAGGATGGAGGAGAATCGCTCAACTAGTGAGCAAGTGCTCAGATTGTCTGGGTACTACAATCGCTTGAATCAAGTGGGAGTTAATCTTCCAGATAAGATAGTGATTGATAGAATTCTCTAGTCACCATCACCAAGTTAGTAGAACTTCGTGATGAACTATAGTATGCAAAGGATGACGAAAACGATTCCGAGCTCTTCGTGATGTTGAAATCGACGTAGGTAGAAATCAAGAAAGAGCATCAAGTGTTGATGATTGACAAGACCACTAGTTTCAAGAGAATGGCAAAGGGAAAGAAAGGGAACTTCAAGTAGAATGACAAGCAAGTTGTCACTCCCACGAAGAAGCCCAAAGCTGAACCTAAAGCCTGAAACTGAGTGCTTCTACTGCAAAGGAAATGGTCACTGGAAGTGGAACTACTCCAAATATTTGGTGGATAAGAAGGATGGCAAAGTGAACAAGGGTATATTTGATATACAGGTTATTGATGTGTGCTTTACTAGTGTTTATAGTAGCCCCTGAGTATTTGATACTTGTTCGGTTGCTAAGATTAGTAACTCGAAACAGGAGTTACAGAATAAACAAAGACTAGTTGAAGGGGAAGTGACGATGAGTGTTGGAAGTAGTTCCAAGATTGATATGATCATCATCGCACACTCAGTATACTTTCGGGATTAGTGATAAACCTAAATAAATGTTATTTGGCGTTTGCGTTGAGCATGAATATGATTTGATCATGTTCATTGCAATACAGTTATTCATTTAAAATCAGAGAATAATTGTTGTTCTGTTTAAATGAATAAAACCTTCAATGGTCATACACCCAATGAAAATAGTTTGTTGGATCTCGATCGTAGTGATACACATATTCATAATATTGATGCCAAAAGATGCAAAGTTAATAATGATAGTGCAACTTATTTGTGGCACTGCCGTTTGGGTCATATCGGTGTAAAGCGCATGAAGAAACTCCATGCTGATGGGTTTTTGGAATCACTTGATTATGAATCGTTTGATGCTTGCGAACCGTGCCTTTTGGGCAAGATGACAGAAACTCCGTTGTTCGGAACAATGGAACGAGCAACAAACTTGTTGGAAATAATACATACTGATGTATGCGATCCAATGAGTGTTGATGCCCGTGGCAAGTATCATTATTTTCTGACCTTCACAGATGATTTGAGCAGATATGGATATGTCTACTTGATGAAACATAAGTCTGAAATAGTTGAAAAGTTCAAAGAATTTCAGAGTGAAGTGGAAAATCATCGTAACAAGAAAAAGTTTTTGCGATCTGATCGTGGAGATGAATATTTGAGTTGCGAGTTTGGTCTTCAATTAAAACAAAGTGGAATAGTTTCACAGCTCACGCCACATGGAACACCACAACATAACGGTGTGTCCGAACATCGTAACTGCACTTCATTGGATATGGTGCGATCTATGATGTATCTTACCGATTTACCACTATCGTTTTGGGGTTATGCATTAGAGACAGCTGCATTCACGTTTAATAGGGCACCATCTAAATCCGTTGAGATGACACCGTATGAACTATGGTTTAGCAGTAAACCTAAGCTGTCATTTCTTAAAGCTTGGAGTTGCGATGCTTATATGAAAAGGTTTCAACCTGATAAGCTCGAACCCAAATCGGAAAAGTGCGTCTTCATAGAATACCCAAAGGTAACTATTGGGTACACCTTCTATCACTGATCCGAAGGCAAGTTATTCGTTGCTAAGACGGATCCTTTCTAGAGAAGAAGTTTCTCTCGAAAGAAGTGAGTGGGAGGAAAGTAGAACTTGATGAGGTAATTGTACCTTCTCCCATATTGGAAAGTAGTTCATCACAGAAATCAGTTCCAGTGATTCCTACACCAATTAGTGAGGAAGTTAGTGATGATGATCATGAAACTTCAGATCAAGTTGCTACCAAACCTCGTAGGTCTTCCAGAGTAAGATCCGCATCAGAGTGGTACGGTAATCATGTTCTGGAAGTCATGTTACTAGACCATGATGAACCTACGAACTATGAGGAAGCGATGATGAGCCCAGATTCCGCGAAATGGCTTGAGGCCATGAAATCTGAGATAGGATCCATGTATGAGAACAAAGTATGGACTTTGATTGACTTGCTCGATGATCAGCAAGCCATGTTAAATAAATGGATCTTCAAGAGGAAGACGGACACTGATAGTAGTGTTACTATCTACAAAGCTCGACTTGTCACAAAAAGGTTTTTCGACAAGTTCAAGGTGTTGACTACAATGAGATTTTCTCAACTGTAGCGATGCTTAAGTCTGTCCGAATCATGTTAGCAATTGCCACATTTTATGAAATCTGGCAAATGGATGTCAAAACTACATTTTTAATGGATTTATTAAGGAAGAGTTGTATATGATGCAACCAGAAGGTTTTGTCAATCCTAAAGGAGCTAACTAAATGTGCAAGCTCCAGCGATCCATCTATGGACTGGTGCAAGCATCTCAGAGTTGGAATACACACTTTGATAAGTTGATCAAAGCATATAGTTTTATACAGACTTGCGGTGAAGCCTGTATTTACAAGAAAGTGAGTGGGAGCACTACAGCATTTCTGATAAGTATATGTGAATGACATATTGTTGATCAGAAATGATGTAGAATTTTTCTGGAAAGCATAAAGGAGTATTTGGAAGGACTTCTTTAAAAGAAAGACATCAGTAAAGCTACTTACATATTGAGCATCAAGATCTATTGAGATAGATCAAGACGCTTGATAAGTTTTTTCAATAAGTATATACCTTGTCAAGATTTTGAAGTAGTTCAAAATGGAACAGTCAAAGAAAAGTTCTTGCCTGTGTTGCAAAGGTGTGAAATTGAGTAAGACTCAAATCCCAACCACGGCAGAAAATAGAAAAGAGAATGAAAGTCATTCCCTATGCCTCTGTCATAGGTTCTATAAAGTATGCTATGCTATGTACCAGACCTATTGTATACCTTGCTCTGTATTTGGCAAGAGAGTACAATAGTGATCTAGGAGTAGATCACTGGACATTGGTCAAGAACATCCTTAGTGAGGAATAAGGAAATATTTCTCTATTATGGAGGTGATAAAAGAGCCCGTCGTAAAGAGTTACATCGATGCAAGCTTTTTACACTGATCCAGATAAGTCTCAATCTGGATACATATTGAAAGTGGGAGCAATTAGCTAGAGTAGCTCCGTGCAGAGCATTGTAGACATAGAATATTTGCAAAAATACATACGGCTCTGAATGTAACAGACCCGTTGACTAAGATTCTCTCACGAGCAAAACATGATCATACCTTAGTACTCTTTGGGTGTTAATCACATAGCGATGTGAACTAGATTATTGACACTAGTAAACCCTTTGGGTGCTGGTCACATGACGATCTGAACTATGGGTGTTAATCACATACAGATGTGAATATTAGTGTTGAATCACATGATGATGTGAACTAGATTATTGACTCTAGTGCAAGTGGGAGACTGAAGGAAATATGCCCTAGAGGCAATAATAAAGTTATTATTTATTTCCTTATTTCATGATAAATGTTTATTATTCATGCTAGAATTGTATTAACCGGAAACATAATACATGTGTGAATACATAGACAAACATAGTGTCACTAGTATGCCTCTACTTGACTAGCTCGTTGAATCAAAGATGGTTAAGTTTCCTAGCCATAGGCATGAGTTGTCATTTGATTAACGGGATCACATCATTAGGAGAATGATGTGATTGACTTGACCCATTCCGTTAGCATAGCACTTGATCGTTTAGTATGTTGCTATTGCTTTCTTCATGACTTATACATGTTCCTGTAACTATGAGATTATGCAACTCCCGTTTACCGGAGGAACACTTTGGTGCTACCAAACGTCACAACGTAATCTGGGTGATTATAAAGGAGTACTACAGGTGTCTCCAAAGGTACATGTTGGGTTGGCGTATTTTGAGATTAGGTTTTGTCACTCCGATTGTCGGAGAGGTATCTCTGGCCCTCTCGGTAATGCACATCACTATAAGCCTTGCAAGCAATGTAGCTAATGAGTTAGTTACGGAATGATGCATTACGTAACGAGTAAAGAGACTTGCCGGTAACGAGATTGAACTAGGTATTGGATACCGACGATCGAATCTCGGGCAAGTAACATACCGATGACAAAGGGAACAACGTATGTTGTTATGCGGTTTGACCGATAAAGATCTTCGTAGAATATGTAGGAGCCAATATGGGCATCCAGGTTCCGCTATTGGTTATTGACCGAGAATAGTTCTAGGTCATGTCTACATAGTTCTCGAACCCGTAGGGTCCGCACGCTTAACGTTACGATGACAGTTTTATTATGAGTTTATGAGTTTTGATGTACCGAAGGAGTTCGGAGTCCCGGATGAGATCGGGGACATGACGAGGAGTCTCGAAATGGTCGAGACGTAAAGATCGATATATTGGACGACTATATTCGGACATTGGAAAGGTTCCGAGTGATTCGGGTATTTTTCGGAGTACCGGAGAGTTACGGGAATACGTATTGGGCCTTATTGGGCCATACGGGATAGAAGGAAAAGGGCCTCAAGGGTGGCCGCACCCCTTCCCTTGGTCTGGTCCGAATTGGACTAGGGAAGGGGCGCCCCTTCCTTCCTTCTCCTTTTCTCTTCCCTTTCCTTCTCTCCTACTCCTATTACATGGAAAGGTTCCTAGTTGGACTAGGAAAGGGGGAATCCTACTCCCTGTGGCAGTAGGACTCCCCTAGGGCGCGCCATAGAGAGGGCCGGCCCTCCCCTCCTCCACTCCTTTATATACGGGGGCAGGGGCACCCCATGGACACACAAGTTGATCTTCGTGATCGTTCCTTAGCCGTGTGCGGTGCCCCCCTCCACCATATTCCACCCCGGTCATATCGTCGCGGAGTTTAGGCGAAGCCCTGCGCCGGTAGAGCATCATCATCGTCACCACGCCGTCGTGCTGACGGAACTCATCCCGACACTTTGCTGGATCGGAGTCCGGGATCGCCATCGAGCTGAACGTGTGCTGAACTCGGAGGTGCCGTACGTTCGGTACTTGGATCGGTCGGATCGTGAAGACGTACGACTACATCAACCGCGTTGTCATAACGCTTCCGCTTACGGTCAAAGAGGGTACGTGGACAATACTCTCCCCTCTCGTTGCTATGCCATCACCATGATCTTGCGTGTGCGTAGGAAATTTTTGAAATTACTACGTTCCCCAACAGATGGGAGGTGATCTACTTTGTTGGCGAGCACAACCATCCGTTGGTTGACAAGCCATGTTTGACTAAGTATTTGCAATCACACCAAGGGATCCCGCCAGAAGAAAGGGCCTTCCTTACTCATCTTCATGACTGCAATTTAACTACAGGTTTTGAACCACACCCCCTCCCCCCTACCTTCTGACTTTAAGAACCTGGATATGCCTACTGGTTGTGTGTTTCTTGGCTCATCAACAACTACTTGATTTTGCTTGAAACATGTGACTGATTTGCTTCAAACATATGACTTAGTTGCTTGATAATTCCATTAAATTGCTTACAACAGTACAAAAAGAGATAAATGCATGATTTGTTTCTGGATGCTGGACTTGCCTAATGTTTACCTGTTTGTTGCTCAATGCAAAGTTCCTACTTGCCTAGTTTTTTCATGTGTCAAACAAATTTGGTGTTGACTCTGGACTTGCCTATGATTAGTCTCTTTGTAGCTAAAATGTACGATAGTACTTGTTTCTGGATGAGGTTAACTTGCCTATGATGGAAATTTTTACTACTCACTAATGCATAGTTACCCCCCTGGTTTGTTTTGTGTATTTTGCTCATGTGTTGCCTGAGGCGTATTGTCGTATTTGCTTGTATAGATTCATGAATTGCGTGAGCTTTGCATTTGAGTTGCCTTGCTGAAAAACAGAAAAGAAACTTTTTTGATACTTTTGTGTAGAAAAAAGGATTGACCACCATTGTGACTTCATGTTAACAGGTCGTATGATGCACATTATGTCAGATTTCTATGGGTCAGAACTCATTGTACCTTATACCACTAAGCACATTACAAACCTCAAGACGCTCTTGAACAGCGATGATACAAAAGAAGGGGATGTGATAGAGACAGTTGCTTATTTTAAAGATCAACAGAAAGAGGATCCAGATTTTTTTTACAAGATAAAATATGATGATGAGGACAGGGTTGAGAATATTTACTGGGTCGATGGTGCGGCAAGGAACGCGTACGTGGAATCTTATCATGATTGTATCTCCTTTGACACAACATATATGACTAACATGTACAACATGCCATTTGCACCATTCATTGGGATTAACAGGCATGGGCAGTCATTCATGTTGGGTTGTGGCTTTGTTAGGCAAGAGTTGGCGTCAAGCTTTGATTGGCTATTCCAGACCTTCCTTGAGGCAATGCATAATGTAGCACCCACCAACATCATATCCGACCAAGACATCGCAATGGCACAGTCAATTAAAAAGATCTTCCCTACAAGTGTGCACCGCTGTTGTCGCTGGCATATTATGAAAAAAGCACAAGAGAAGCTTGGAGCATTGCTGGGGCGAAACCCTGACTTGTCCAAAGATTTCAACAACTATGTTGACTTCAACTTGATGCCAGAAGAATTTGAGGCACGGTGGTGTGAGCTGATGATGAAGTATGAGGCTATCACTAACTCCCACTTCGAGAATCTATACAAATACAGAGAAACATGGGTACCCTGTTACTTCAAGCACCAATTCTTCCCTTTCTTGCAGTCAACTCAACACAACGAGGGGTTCAACGCTGTCCTTAAGCGATATGTAAACCCACACAAGTCCATTTTGAACTTTGTGAAGCAATATCAGAAAATCCAAACACACATACTAGTCCGGGAGGATTCAAAAGACTACAGGACAGGACATTTGCAGACTGAAATGTGGTCATCTTACCCAATAGAGAAGCAGGCGTACGGATCGTATACTAGGGACTTGTACGAGAAGTTTCGTGATGAGTTTCAGTTGACTACAAGGTACAACGTGCGACCGCATGGTGAAAACATGTATGAGGTTTACCCAAATCAAGAGTGAGGTGCCAAATATGGTTCTAGGGGCTATTTTGTCATGGTGGAAGCTAGTGCTGGAGACTACAGATGTGACTGCTGCAAGATTGAGAGGGACAGCATGCTTTGCTGCCATATCTTGCAAGTTTTCAACCAACTTGGTGTTGATGAAATCCCAACGCAGTACATACTTACAAGATGGACACCTTTGGCAATTCCCAATGCACCCCCTGCTGTCAAAGAGCAGCCTGATGAGATGCCACCACAGTCGAAGAAGGAACTCGGGCATGAAATTTTGATGATGGATTTTGGTAGTCTTGCTCGGGTTGCTAGTGCGTCAGATGCTGCGACGGATATTGTAAAGAAACATATGCGTGGTGCGCGTCATGAAATCAAAAATCTCAACATGTCAAAGAAGAGGAAAACGGCAGCACCAACAAGTGGGCCCTCTGGTGGTCCTCCACCATCGGCTGATGGTTCTACGCCACCACCGAGTAACTCTCAGGCAACTAGTGGCCCTGCGGTGCGTCCTGAAGGGCATGCACAAGCCCCTTCTGGACCTAGGCAGCAGCGACCTACTTCTGCGCCACCACCAAGTAACACTCATGCAACAAGTGGCCCTGCGGTGCGTCCTGATGAACCTGCAGAAGCCCCTTCTGGACCTAGGCAGCAGCGACCTACTTCTGCACCGCACAGAAAAAACGCACCAACACTGGCTGGTAACTCTATGAGTGAAGATGGACACCAACAAACAACGTTGAGGGCTGCAGCGATTCCCAAGGGGGCTGTACCACTACCCAGGGGCACACCTGTTGGAAATATGCCCTAGAGGCAATAATAAAAGGATTATTATTATATTTCCTTGTTCGTGATAATTGTCTTTTATTCATGCTATAATTGTATTATCCGGAAATCGTAATACACGTGTGAATACATAGACTACCATATGTCCCTAGTGAGCCTCTAGTTGACTAGCTCGTTGATCAACAGATAGTCATGGTTTCCTGACTATGGACATTGGATGTCATTGATAACGGGATCACATCATTAGGAGAATGATGTGATGGACAAGACCCAATCCTAAGCATAGGACAAGATCGTGTAGTTCGTTTTGCTAGAGCTTTTCCAATGTCAAGTATCTTTTCCTTAGACCATGAGATCGTGTAACTCCCGGATACCGTAGGAGTGCTTTGGGTGTACCAAACGTCACAACGTAACTGGGTGACTATAAAGGTGCACTACAGGTATCTCCGAAAGTGTCTGTTGGGTTGACACGGATCGAGACTGGGATTTGTCACTCCGTATTATGGAGAGGTATCACTGGGCCCACTCGGTAATGCATCATCATATTGATCTCAGAGTGACCAAGTGTTTGGTCACGGGATCATGCATTACGGTACGAGTAAAGTGACTTGCCGGTAACGAGATTGAACGAGGTATTGGGATACCGATGATCGAATCTCGGGCAAGTAACATACCGATTGACAAAGGGAATTGTATACGGGGTTGCTTGAATCCTCGACATCGTGGTTCATCCGATGAGATCATCGAGGAGTATGTGGGAGACAACATGGGTATCCAGATCCCGCTGTTGGTTATTGACCGGAGAGCCGTCTCGGTCATGTCTACATGTCTCCCGAACCCGTAGGGTCTACACACTTAAGGTTCGATGACGCTAGGGTTGTATGAATATGAGTATGCAGCAAACCGAATGTTGTTCGGAGTCCCGGATGAGATCCCGGACGTCACGAGGTGTTCCGGAATGGTCCGGAGGTAAAGAATTGTATATAAGAAGTGCGGTTTCGGCCATCGGGAAAGTTTCTGGGTCACCCGGTATTGTACCAGGACCAACGGAAGAGTCCCGGGGGTCCATCGGGTGGGGCCACCCATCCCGGAGGGCCCCGTGGGCTGAAGTGGGAGGGGAACCAGCCCCTAGTGGGCTGTTGCGCCCCCCTTGGGCCCCCCTGCGCCTAGGGTTGAAAACCCTAGGGTGGGGGGCACACCCCACTTGCCTTGGGGGGCACTCCACCATCCTGGCCACCGCCCCCTTGGGAAATTCCCATCTCCAGGGCCGGCGCCCCCCCCAGGGGGCCTATATAAAGGAAGGGGGAGGGAGTGCAGCTGCACCCTAAGTCTTGGCGCCTCCCTCCCCCTGCTACACCTCCTCCTCCTCCCGTAGTTGCTTGGCGAAGCCCTGCCGGAGCCCTGCTGCATCCACCAGCACGCCGTCGTGCTGCTGGATCTTCATCAACCTCCCCTTCCCCCTTGCTGGATCAAGATGGAGGAGACATCACGCTGACCGTACGTGTGTTGAACCCGGAGGTGCCGTCCGTTCGGCGCTAGGATCTCCGGTGATTTGGATCATGACGAGAACGACTCCCTCAACCCCGTTCTCTTGAACGCTTCCGCACGCGATCTACAAGGGTATGTAGATGCATCTCTCTCTCTCGTTGCTAGATGAACTCATAGATGGATCTTGGTGAACGTAGGAAAATTTTATTTTATGCAACATTCCCCAACAGTGGCATCATGAGCTAGGTCTATGCGTAGTTCTCTATTGCACTAGTAGAACACAAATCTGTTGTGGGCGTAGATGTTGTCAACTTTCTTGCCGTTACTAGTCTTATTTTGCTTCAGCGGTATTGTGGGATGAAGCGGCCCGGACCGACCTTACACGTACGCTTACGTGAGACAGGTTCCACCGACTGACATGCACTAGTTGCATAAGGTGGCTAGCGGGTGTCTGTCTCTCCCACTTTAGTTGGAGCGGATTCGACGAAAAGGGTCCTTATGAAGGGTAAATAGAAGTTGACAAATCACGTTGTGGTTTTTCGTAGGTAAGAAAACGTTCTTGCTAGAACCCTATTGCAGCCACGTAAAAGATGCAACAACAATTAGAGGACGTCTAACTTGTTTTTGCAGCAATTGCCTTGTGATGTGATATGGCCAAAAGTTGTGATGAATGATGAATGATATATTGTGATGTATGAGATCATGTTCTTGTAATAGGAATCATGACTTGCATGTCCATGAGTATGACAACCGGCAGGAGCCATAGGACTTGTCTTAATTATTGTATGACCTGCGTGTCATTGATTCAACGCCATGTAATTACTTTGCTTTATTGCTAAACCGTTAGCTATAGTAGTAGAAGTATTAGTTGGTGAGAAACTTCATGGAGACACGATGATGGAGATCATGGTATCATGCCGGTGACAAGATAATCATGGAGCCCCGAAGATGGAGATCAAAGGAGCTATATGATATTGGCCATATCATGTCACTATCTTATATTTACTAATTGGAGGCACCATACGAGGTTCCACGTTAATCCTAGAGAAACAACAATAATTACCGTTGGATTGTTTAATATACGACTAAGATAAAAATGCATCTATATGGTCTACGTAAGAGTCCCAAAGAGACACGTTACCTTTGCCATGAAGAAAAAGCAATAAAAATTACCCTCACGCCAACACGTCTCCACAAATTGATCGGATTGGCCTAATTTTATTAGCAAGTAGTTCTACGTAACAGTCCAAAACAAACATGTTACCTTTGCCACCAAGGAAAAGGAATAATAAAATACTCTCATGCCAACACGTCTTCATGGATTGGTTGGACAGGCCTAATGTTACAACTTAGCAAGTATATTTACCAGCGACCATACGTAGAGAAAATTTACATGTGTGTATGTAGGATTCATTCATAGTATATGATGCATGTGTATAAGTGATACGTGGTAGATAAGAGATCATTTTTTTTGGCACAAATGAGAGAGTAAATTCTGACTACGGCGCAAAAAAGATTTAATTTGGACCATAAAAAGACAAAAGAATTGGGATAAACACTAAAGAAAAAAGAAAAAAATTGTTGGGAGAAATATATTTTTTACTCTCTTTAGGATCCGATACAATGCATGGTCCTTCATGTTAGTCCTCAAAAAGTACTTTAAAATAACCATTAGATAGTAATTATGCACCTAGGATTAAACCAGATAGAAAATACTACCACCTTACGTAAAAGCCCCAGGAGTGTACATACATGTTACAACGTCCATGCATTTTTTTTTTGAGAAATAGAACGTCCAGGATTAAGGAGCCACCTCACGCTACAAGGACAAAGAGAGTCCTAATATGTGTCAACGTCCAGGATTAAGGAAAACTACACCCAAGAGTCCAGACATGTTACAATAGAAGGAACGCCTGAGTTTTTCTTAATGAAAGGAAAGAAACGCCAAGGTGTAAAAAGAGATGAAGGAAAATAAACTAAAGTTTTTCTTTCAGAAACGTGTCAGGTGCATGCATGGCTCAGTGTCACAGACGCACGGTATCCTCTTCGCTAAAATTCCGCGTACAATATTTCAATGTGTGGTGCATATATCTAGGTACGTGAATTTTTTTTCTCGCACAGAAATCACCATGCACACAACCACAAGGAAAACAATAAACCCATCGATAAATCACCCACACAAATATACTTCCAAATTTGTTTGGGACAACACATAGATTGCTGAAAATGGAAAAGGAATAGTGTCAATGTTTCATCAAAATCTATGTCATGAATATCATAATAAGCAAATCCTAGATTATATTTAACAAAAGTGAAATTTGCTAAACTGTGCAAGCGCATAAGAAAAACGTTCTGTAAGGTTAGTTTATGCAGCTGACTAAATTTGCTAAAATGGAATATGTTAACCACACGCATGCATGTCGAACCATGGAGTAAATATGCAAATATTATCGGTGCAGAGAAGAATCATAGATAAGTATTTATTAATTCCTAAAATAAGAACCATTAAAATATGTGTATGGTGTCACCAATTTTGTATTAATTTCAAATAGTAATATGTTTAAATATTTTTGCAGTAAAATAGTAATATATTAGTTTAAATATTTCGTCTTTCTATTTTCTACAAGACTTTAGACAAAACAATACTTACAAAAGCTCAATAAATAACATATAGTTTTTCGTCCAGTAGCGAGTGCAATATTAAAAATTGCTAGCCCGTGCAGTAGCACGGGTTGACGACTAGCTATATATAATTGCATGTGATGTTTATTATGTTTATGCATATTGTTTACTTAGATCGACGGTAGTAAATAAGATGATCCCTTATAATAATTTCAAGAAGTGTTCTCCCTAACTGTGCACCGTTGCTAAAGTTCATTGTTTCGAAGCACCACGTGATGATCGGGTGTGATAGATTCCTACGTTCACATACAACAGGTGTAAGACAGTTTTACACATGCAGAACACTTAGGTTAACTTGACGAGCCTAGCATGTACAGACATGGCCTCGGAACACAAGAGACCGAAAGGTCGAACATGAGTCGTATGGAAGATACGATCAACATGGAGATGTCCACCGATGATGACTAGTCCGTCTCACGTGATGATCGGACACGGCCTAGTCGACTCGGATCATGTAACACTTAGATGACTAGAGGGATGTCAAATCTGAGTGGGAGTTCATTAAATAATTTGATTAGATGAACTTAATTATCATGAACATTAGTCTAAAATCTTTGCAAAATGTCTTGTAGATCAAATGGCCAACGCTCATGTCACCATGAACTTCAACGTGTTCCTAGAGAAAACCAAGCTGAAAGATGATGGCAGCAACTATTCGGACTGGGTCCGGAACCTGAGGATCATCCTCATAGCAGCCAAGAAACAATATGTCCTAGAAGCACCGCTAGGTGAAGCACCCATCCCAGAGAACCAAGACGTTATGAACGCTTGGCAGTCTCGTGCTGATGATTACTCCCTCGTTCAGTGCGGCATGCTTTACAGCTTAGAACCGGGGCTCCAAAAGCGTTTTGAGCAACACGGAGCATATGAGATGTTCGAGGAGCTGAAAATGGTTTTCCAAGCTCATGCCCGGGTCGAGAGATATGAAGTCTCCGACAAGTTCTATAGTTGTAAGATGCAGGAAAATAGTTCTGTCAGTCAGCACATACTCAAAATGTCTGGGTTGCACAACCGCCTGTCCCAGCTGGACATTAACCTCCCGGACGAGGCGGTCATTGACAGAATCCTTCAGTCGCTCCCACCGAGCTACAAGAGCTTTGTGATGAACTACAATATGAAGGGGATGGTGAAAACTATTCCTGAAGTATTTTCAATGCTGAAGTCAGCAGAGGTAGAAATCAAGAAAGAACATCAAGTGTTGATGGTCAATAAAACCACTAAGTTCAAGAAGGGCAAGGGTAAGAAGAACTTCAAGAAGGAAGGCAAGGATGTTGCCGCGCCCGGTAAGCCAGTTGCTGGGAAGAAGTCAAAGAATGGACCCAAGCCTGAGACTGAGTGCTTTTATTGCAAAGGGAAGGGTCACTGGAAGCGGAACTGCCCCAAATACTTAGCAGACAAGAAGGCCGGCAACACTAAAGGTATATTGGATATACATGTAATTGATCTGTACCTTACCAGTACTCATAGTAACTCCTGGGTATTTGATACCGGTACCGTTGCTCATATTTGTAACTCACAGCAGGAGTTGCGGAATAAACGGAGACTGGCAAAGGACGAGGTGACGATGCGCGTCGGGAATGGTTCCGAGGTCGATGTGATCGCCGTCGGCACGCTACCTCTACATTTACCTACGGGATTAGTTTTGAACCTCAATAATTTTTATTTAGTGCCAAGTTTGAGCATGAACATTGTATCAGGATCTCGTTTAATACGAGATGGCTACTCATTTAAATCCGAGAATAATGGTTGTTCTATTTATATGAGAGATATGTTTTATGGTCATGCTCCTATGGTCAATGGTTTATTCTTAATGAATCTCAAACGTAATATTACACATATTCATAGTGTGAATACCAAAAGATTTAAAGTTGATAACGATAGTCCCACATACTTGTGGCACTGCCGCCTTGGTCACATTGGTGTCAAGCGCATGAAGAAGCTCCATTCTGATGGACTTTTAGAGTCACTCGATTATGAATCATTTGACACATGCGAACCATGCCTCATGGGCAAGATGACCAAGACTCCGTTCTCCGGAACAATGGAGTGAGCAACCAACTTATTGGAAATCATACATACCGATGTGTGCGGTCCAATGAGCGTCGAGGCTCGCGGAGGATATCATTATGTTCTCACTCTCACTGATGACTTGAGTAGATATGGGTATGTCTATTTGATGAAACACAAGTCTGAGACCTTTGAAAAGTTCAAGGAATTTCAGAATGAGGTAGAGATTCAACGTGACCGAAAAATAAAGTTCTTACGATCAGATCATGGAGGAGAATATTTAAGTCACGAATTTGGTACACACTTAAGGAAATGTGGAATCATTTCACAACTCACGCCGCCTGGAACACCTCAGCGTAATGGTGTGTCCGAACATCGTAATCGCACTCTATTGGATATGGTGCGATCTATGATGTCTCTTACTGATTTACCGCTATCATTTTGGGGATACGCTATAGAGACAGCTACATTCACTTTAAATAGGGCACCGTCTAAATCCGTTGAGACGACACCGTATGAATTATGGTTTGGGAAGAAACCTAAGCTGTCGTTTCTAAAAGTTTGGGGATGCGATGCTTATGTCAAGAAACTTCAACCTGAAAAGCTCGAACCCAAGTCGGAAAAATGCGTCTTCATAGGATACCCTAAGGAAACCATTGGGTATACCTTCTACCTTAGATCCGAAGGCAAGATCTTTGTTGCCAAGAACGGATCCTTTCTGGAAAAAGAGTTTCTCTCGAAAGGAGTAAGTCGGAGGAAAGTAGAACTCGATGAAGTACTACCTCTTGAACCGGAAACTAGTGCAGCTCAGGAAAATGTTCATGTGGTGCCTACACCGACTGGAGAGGAAATTAATGATGATGATCAAGGTACTTCGGATCAAGTTGCTATTGAACTTCGTAGGTCCACAAGGACACGTTCCACACCAGAATGGTATGGCAACCCTGTCCTGGAAATCATGCTTTTAGACAACGGTGAACCTTCGAACTATGAAGAAGCGATGGCGGGCCCAGATTCCAACAAATGGCTTGAAGCCATGCAATCCGAGATAGGATCCATGTATGAAAACAAAGTATGGACTTTGACAGACTTGCCCGATGATCGGCGAGCGATAGAAACAAATGGATCTTGAAGAAGAAGACGGAAGCGGATGGTAATGACACCATCTATAAAGCTCGACTTGTCGCTAAAGTTTATCGGCAAGTTCAAGGGGTTGACTACAATGAGACTTTCTCTCCCGTAGCAAAGCTGAAGTCCGTCCGAATCATGTTAGCAATTGCCGCATACTATGATTATGAGATATGGCAAATGGACGTCAAAACGGCATTCCTTAACGGCTATCTTCAGGAAGAACTGTATATGATGCAGCTGGAAGGTTTTGTCGGCCCTAAGAATGCTAACAAGGTATGCAAGCTCCAGCGATCCATTTATGGGCTGGTGCAAGCATCTCGGAGTTGGAACATTCTCTTTGATGAGATGATCAAAGCGTTTGGGTTTATGCAGATTTATGGAGAAGCCTGCGTTTACAAGAAAGTGAGTGGGAGCTCTGTAGAATTTCTCATATTATATGTAGATGATATACTTTTGATGGGAAATGATATAGAACTTTTGGACAGCATTAAGGCCTACTTGAATAAGAGTTTTTCAAGGAAGGACCTTGGAGAAGCTGCTTTCATATTAGGCATCAAGATCTATAGGGATAGATCGAGACGCCTCATAGGTCTTTCACAAAGCACATACCTTGATAAGATATTGAAGAAGTTCAAATGAATCAGTCCAAGAAAGGGTTCTTGCCTGTATTACAAGGTGTGAAATTGAGCTCGGCTCAATGCCCGACCACGGCAGAAGATAAAGAAGAGATGAGTGTCATCCCCTATGCCTCAGCCATAGGATCTATTATGTATGCCATGCTGTGTACCAGACCTGATGTAAACCTTGCCGTAAGTTTGGTAGGAAGGTACCAAAGTAATACCAACAAGGAACACTGGACAGCGGTCAAGAATATCCTGAAGTACCTGAAAAGGACTAAGGACATGTTTCTCGTTTATGGAGGTGACGAAGAGCTTGTCGTAAAGGGTTACGTCGACGCTAGCTTCGACACAGATCTGGATGACTCTAAGTCACAAACCGGATACGTGTATATGTTGAATGGTGGAGCAGTAAGCTGGTGCAGCTGCAAGCAGAGCGTCGTGGCGGGATCTACATGTGAAGTGGAGTACATGGCAGCCTCGGAGGCAGCGCATGAAGCAATTTGGGTGAAGGAGTTCATCACCGACCTAGGAGTCATACCCAATGCGTCGGGGCCGATCAAACTCTTCTGATGCACTTGCCAAGGAGCCCAGGTTTCACAAGAAGACCAGGCACATCAAGCGTCGCTTCAACTCCATTCGTGAAAATGTTCAAGATGGAGACATAGAAATTTGCAAACTACATACGGATCTGAATGTCGCAGATCCGTTGACTAAACCTCTTCCGCGAGCAAAACATGATCAACACCAGAACTTTATGCGTGTTCGATTCATCACAATATAACTAGATTATTGACTCTAGTGCAAGTGGGTGACTGTTGGAAATATGCCCTAGAGGCAATAATAAAAGGATTATTATTATATTTCCTTGTCCGTGATAATTGTCTTTTATTCATGCTATAATTGTATTATCCGGAAATCGTAATACATGTGTGACTACATAGACTACTATATGTCCCTAGTGAGCCTCTAGTTGACTAGCTCGTTGATCAACAGATAGTCATGGTTTCCTGACTATGGACATTGGATGTCATTGATAACGGGATCACATCATTAGGAGAATGATGTGATGGACAAGACCCAATCCTAAGCATAGCACAAGATCGTGTAGTTCGTTTTGCTAGAGCTTTTCCAATGTCAAGTATCTTTTCCTTAGACCATGAGATCGTGTAACTCCCGGATACCGTAGGAGTGCTTTGGGTGTACCAAACGTCACAACGTAACTGGGTGACTATAAAGGTGCACTACAGGTATCTCCAAAAGTGTCTGTTGCGTTGACACGGATCGAGACTGGGATTTGTCACTCCGTATTACGGAGAGGTATCACTGGGCCCACTCGGTAATGCATCATCATATTGAGCTCAGAGTGACCAATTGTTTGGTCACGGGATCATGCGTTACGGTACGAGTAAAGTGACTTGCCGGTAACGAGATTGAACGAGGTATTGGGATACCGACGATCGAATCTCGGGCAAGTAACATACCGATTGACAAAGGGAATTGTATACGGGGTTGCTTGAATCCTCGACATCGTGGTTAATCCGATGAGATAATCGAGGAGTATGTCGGAGCCAACATGGGTATCCAGATCCCGCTGTTGGTTATTGACCGGAGAGCTGTCTCGGTCATGTCTACATGTCTCCCGAACCCGTAGGGTCTACACACTTAAGGTTCGGTGACGCTAGGGTTGTATGAATATGAGCATGCAGCAAACCGAATATTGTTCGGAGTCCCGGATGAGATCCCGGACGTCACGAGGAGTTCTGGAATGGTCCAGGGGTAAAGAATTGTGTATAGGAAGTGCGGTTTCGGCCATCGGGAAAATTTCGGGGTCACCCGGTATTGTACCGGGACCACCAGAAGAGTCCCGAGGGTCCACCGGGTGGGGCTACCCATCCCGGAGGGCCCCGTGGGCTGAAGTCGGAGGGGAACCAGCCCCTAGTGGGCTGGTGCGCCCCCCTCCTTGGCCCCCCTGCGCCTAGGGTTAAAAACCCTAGGGTGGGGGGCGCACCCCACTTGCCTTGGGGGGCACTCCACCCCCTGGCCGCCGCCCCCTTGGGAGATTCCCATCTCCAGGGCCAGTGCCCCCCCAGGGGGCCTATATAAAGGAAGGGGGAGGGAGGGCAGCCGCACCCTAAGTCTTGGCGCCTCCCTCCCCCTGCTACACCTCCTCCTCCTCCCGTAGTTGCTTGGCGAAGCACTGCCGGTGCCCTGCTGCATCCACCACCACGCCGTCGTGCTGCTGGATCTTCATCAACCTCTCCTTCCCACTTGCTGGATCAAGACGGAGGAGACGTCACGCTGACCGTACGTGTGTTGAACGCGGAGGTGCCGTCCGCTCGGCGTTAGGATCTCCGGTGATTTGGATCACGACGAGAACGACTCCCTCAACCCCGTTCTCTTGAACGCTTCCGCACGCGATCTACAAGGGTATGTAGATGCATCTCTCTCTCTAGATGAACTCATAGATGGATCTTGGTGAACGTAGGAAAATTTTATTTTATGCAACGTTCCCCAACAACACCAGCACAAAGCTTGTGACCTGTACAGCAACTGTCAGGATATGTGCCACTGAACAGTGGAGCAACATCGCACCTTTTTAGGGGCTCAACAATGACAAGGCCCGTGCAAGCACTAAGAGGAGCTGCGTCGTAGCTTTTGATGGATACGACACTAGCAAGAGGGCCTGCGCGACTTCCTATGGGTCCTAGACTAGCAACCTGGCCTGCACCACAACCTATGGGGGCTATAGAACCACCGCGGGGGCCTAACGCAGCAAACACAAACTATGTGACTAGTCCTGGACTGGCACCATCGCCTGCATCATCAGCAAAATTGGATGGCAGGTATGGACAACGTCCAGGTTCTTCAACTACACAAGAAGAAAGTGGCAATGCAATTTCATCTCCTATTATGCAAGCTCCTGGTGGACATGCACACCAGCCACTCAGTATTGCATCTCTACATGCAGCTGTTGCGGCCACGCAATGTACTACGATGGTTGAACCACAGTTTGGAAGACCTACTACCACACATGGCCCTGCAATTCCTAGAGACCCTCCAAAATCAACTACAAAAGGGAGGGCAAAGTCAAAAATAATTCAATCAGCACTTGAGCTGCATCCGAAGAGAAAGAACAAGTGCAGCTATTGTGGTTCTTTTAACCACAATGGTGCAAACTGCCCGACCAGATTGGTGTTATGGTGACACAGTGACCAGATGGCTGAAAAGATGTGTTGAATGGCATTGACAAATTGAACTATTTGTGGGTCTTTATGTTTGAACATCCTAAACTATTATTTCTGGTTTATGGTTTCTTGTGGGCAACTTGCCTCACACTGGAGTTTGAATTGCCTGATTATGAGTTTAGAGTTGCCTGTTGCGTGCTTTGTATTGGCCCGCCCACACCCATGCCCTCCCCATAGTGGTCGAAAACTTACATACACAACATTATGCAATGCTAAAAAACGCAACAATTTCCTGGTTATGCACTACTAGGAAAAGGCATGCTAGTGGCGCACCAGCTTTGCCTACTAATGGAGCACCACTAGTGCGCCACTAGCATCACGCCATTAGAATTAAATTCTAATGGCGCACCAGTGGGGCGCCATTAGTATCTGGTGTTCTAATGGCGCACCACCTGGTGCGCCATTAGTATAGCTCAGAGTGCGCCATTAGTATGCCTCCCAGGGGGCCATATGTACCCATGTGCTTTGGCATACTAATGGCGCACCTGTGGCTGATGCGCCATTAGTGTGATTATCACAGTGCGCATTAGTGTCTTGTGTGGTGCGCCACTAGTATGAATATTAGGGATTATTTTTTTTTCTTTTCTGATATTTTCACAGGTTACAAAATATATTATTGGACAGAATTTAGACAACATCACACAGCAACAACAGATTCATCGAATACAATAGAAGATTAGTCTCCGAATACAATTCATCATATTAGTCTCCGAATTCAAAAGACCGAACAAAGATAGAACATTACAAGTCTCGAGACCGCGAGTAGCGAGTTTGTCTTCACATTACAAGTCGATATCGATCATCTAAACTACCATCACATAGAAGAGAGCTGCGGTCATCACGATGAGCATCATCGCGATGAAACTGGTCTTCATCTGGTTCCTCCAACGCTCCCTCCGCTCTCCCGCTAGATAGCGGGCATATCTAGATTCCGCCTCCGCCCTAGTGGTGTACCCTTTGTAACTGTTACCGCTGAAACGGTGAACCTGTCTCCGACACTCCTCCCAGTCGTTGTAGACTCCGAGAACCTTATCCTTGTACACGACATACAACGGCACCTCTATGCACAAGCCAAACAACAGACAATACATAAGCAATATATAAGTATGCAACAAAAGGATCGGAAGAGAAAAGCAAGACATTAAAAGCATCGATTACATCTAAGTTGAACGACTGTCCAACCCAAAGAGACATACAAGTTCATTAAAGTTTAATTACAACATGAGCCAATCAATGTTTCAAAACTACACATAGCATCACTACTGTCGACTCGACTCATGGGACCGGAGCGTGGATGAAGCCGCCGTCTGTCGTGATGGTCATGAAATCGCAGGCGTTATCAGCCTGCATTTGTAGCGTTGTGTCTATCTCACTGTTGGACGGTTGATGTCTGAGGTAGAACTGCCCCGAGGTACGAAGGACATCTTGATGGATAATTTCCGCAAACTCTGACTGGATGCAAAAGAATTCTTGTCTGATGTCCGCGTCCTGGATTGCCGACAAGCTCGCGGCCCAATCTTTGAGATTATCTGGTAGCAGAAGGTGATGATGGTCCCGTACGATCACACACATGTGATGGAGGGCGTAGTAGGCATCCTTCTGACCGCCAGGCGGCTGCTTGACGTAGCAGAACTTTGTATTGTGGGCAAACACATGCGCGTCGTACCGCCTACGAGCTGGCTTGGCGAAGGTGCCTCCAGATTTGGCGTAGCCGGGGAGAACATCATCAACAACTTTCTTGATATTTGTGTAGTCTATCTTGGAGTCACGGTCCGGGTCGAAATACATGGCCATGGAATATTTCGGGCTTAAGAGGATGAGTGTGCAATGTCTGTCACTGCACAGAACATGGAATGTTAGGAAAAAAAGAACGATCGAAATCTAAGAAATCATATGTTACGGGGCGGTGAGGGGATGACTTACTCGGGAAAGTAAGGCACGAGAAAGTTATCCTTATCTGGGTTAGCCAGAATGACGCCTTCGAGGTAAGAACTCGCGACTTGCCGGTCCCCAGCGCTGCCGAAGATCTTGGCACGCATGTAGAAGGGGTCGACTATCACGTTGTCCGGGGTCTTGTCTCTAATGATCCGCATCTCCATACTCAGCGAAAACAGCCGAACGAAGGTGTAGTGCAGCGGAAGAAGGTTAAACATAGCAAAGATGTGATCAAACCGCAGGACGATCGTACCCCCGATGGCGCCATCCACAAAGCCCTTGCCCTTTGGCACCTTAGCCACGAAAACCGGATATGCCACATCATTCTCTCTGAGATGCCGCTTATCTAAAGAAAGAACACTGTCATGCAGACTCCGCATAGCACCGGTTGCAGCATTGAGCATATTTATCGGTAGCATCGCCCTACCCGCCACATGCACCCTCCTCGAGATATCCTTAGGTGAAGGTGGCCCGTCCTGAACACGGATCATACTCGGTGCCAGTTGGCTCGCACCCTTGTTGCTCTTTCTTTTCCGTCCCTTCTTGATCTTCTGTTGTAATGGGACCGAGTTCTGCTCATAGACCGCCTTCTTGAGTGTGTTGGGGCTGATAATATTTGGCACCTCGGCTATCTGAGGCTCAGTGAAGTCGGCAGCTGGAGGCGTCTCCTGAGAACTGAAAGCCGACGGCGCTTTGTTGCAATCGGGTTTCTCCGCCGTACCAGCTAGACCGCGGTCGTCTTGGTTGGGTTCTTGAGAAAGAGGCCCGCAGAATTCGTCATCGTACCCATGTTCGGCAAAGTACTTATCGACGTTGCTAAATGTACGGCCGTCGTCGTTGTCGTCGTCGTCCAAATCCTGTGCCATATGCATGTTCGGATCCTGTGCCATAGGGATGTCCGGCATGTCCGGTAGCGTTGCGGCGGTCTTGCCATGGCTTGGCACCGGCACGACTGGCGGTGTTGTCTTTGGGGTGGTGTCCCCCGCCCCCAAATGAATCTGGCTCTTCGGCCAAAGCAGGGGCCAGCTTAGGCAGGCGCTGAGGGTCATCAAATCATCTTCGTCGGCCCCGGCGGGTAGAATCGGAGGTAACAACTCATCGCAGCCTGGCAGCATCCGAACCAGTTGAACCCTATACACGGTGGGTGGGATCGGTTTACCGTGGAACACGGGGTTGCCCGGTTGAATGATTTTGCCCTTGGCGACATCGACCAACTCGTCGTTCACGAAGTGCAGGAGAGTGCACGGAACGTCGGCGGCGCCCTGCGAAAACATGTAGGGCATCAGGGATGCCCAGTCAAAGGCAAAAGGAGATGAAGTCCTCGGCCGAGAGGCTTAATTAGTTACCATGATGATGGCGTCGAGCTCGGCTAATGTTGAGGCACCGCCAATGGCAGGCGTGCAACTGACGGAGGGCCGCTTGCTGGCGAGGTGCCGGCCGGCGTACACCCGGGTGCATTAAGCTCCAATGTTGGCCGTGCCGGCGCCAGAGACACCAATACCGCCGCCGTCGGAGACACCAATGGCGCCGCCTGCGCGTTCTGCGAGTTGCTGGCCGTGAAGCTGGGAATCGGGGGCGGCCCCTGTTGGCCACCCGCAATCCACGTCGTCGGCCCATGAATCAAGGTAGGAATAATGCCGGTGAGCGTCAATCCCAGTTGTTGGTGCACTTGCTCTTGGACAATCTCCGAAATCTGTGCCACTTGTGCCTTGAGTTCTTGAACCTCGCGCGACTGGCTTTCCGAGCTAGTCTTTTTCTCCTTTCGCCCACCAGCGGTATAGTATGACGACCATTTTGTGGACAAGCCTTTGCTGGCCACACGACCAGCTGACGACGGCTTACTGAGCTTATCCTTGTTTTTCATTACGTTCAACGCCCTATTTAGAGTGCTGTCCCAAGCAGGGGTGCTCTGAGACGACCCCGCGCTATTGCTTTCAGTCTCCTTCGCCAGAACAAGCTCAAGCGCCCTGGTCTTCGGATCCGTGGTAAGCTCCTTTGTTATCGGGTCCTCCTTGTACCGAGCCCTGACATAGTTCCTGGTCTGCTTGTCACTGCTGTATTTCTCGAAGCGGGGCGGTAGGCCTTGCTCGGCACGCTCCGCGTCCTCTTTGTCCCATATAGGCTCCGCCACTCTATAACCGCCGGGACCGAGTTTGTGTTCCCCTAAGTTCAATTCCCACATTTCTTTCCCCCACTGACTTGATTCGGAGGTTGCACTGCTCTCGCACTTGATCTTGAACTCCTTGTAGTCCTCTTCGCTGATCGAAGGATTTTTCGCCTTGATCTTCTCATAACTATCACCTTTCTCAATCATTCTCTTCACCGCGCTTCTCCAAGCAGACAGGGCCGTGCTCATCCTCGTGAGGGCGGCACTGTTCACTTTATTCCCTGAGAGGCGTGTGTTTTCAAAATCAGCAGGGAACTTGTATCGTTCGTGCAGCTTCGTGAAGAGGAGGTTGCGCAGATTCCCTTGGTCCTTATGCCTAAGGTTCTCGGTGTTGATCGAGACGGTGCTCCGGAGAATGCACCCGAGCTGAACCGAGTACCCCTTGACTATATGTTTGGGCTCCGTTGGATTCTCGTCGGAATCCACTTGAGTAAATTCCTCCTTGACGTGCGGAGCGCGTTCGGGCGCCGGTCCTTCCGTTGCTTCTTCGGTTGGCTGCCATCTGTGCGTGCGCCGCCATCATCAGTGGTGGCATCCTAGGTGGCACCATCAGTGGTGTCATCCCCGACGCCACTAGGGGTTGTGTAGTCAGGATCGGTGTCTTCCGCGGCGTCCTCATAGTGGTGAGGTTGTTCCTCCATCTCCTGCGACAGCTCCCAGAATTGCTTGCCACCCGAACCGCCGGCCTCATCGTTGTGGGCCATATTTCGCTCTAAATAGGAAAAAAGTTTGGTCAAAAAGTTGGTTGTTGTCAAGGAACAAGTTCATGGTCTCATCATTTAGGGTTTGTCGACACCGAGGCATCCTAAAAGCTAAGCTTTTATCATTTAGGGTTTGTCGACGCCGAGGCATCCTAAAAGCTAAATGCTAAGTTAAGTTTTCATCATTTAGGGTTTATCGATGCCGAGGCAACCTAGGTTGGGCCTAATCACTCGGCACTAATTACTTGGCTCTATTGCCACCTATGGTTTAATGCAGCAAGAATAAAGGGGCAGTTGATCCTACTGAACTAAGTACTAAGATACCCCGGCCCATGCATTAGTAGCAAGTACCCCATATGTCCGATTTTTAGCAAAGTCATGCTAAAATTCACGGAAAATTTCAGCATGATCTTTGCTGAAAATAGGACATATGGAGTACCCGAATTTGCCGGAACGGAAGTTAATCGACATTCCGGCAAACTCAAGGGCCACTCGGGGTACCTGCAAAATTATTATCCCCGCGTAATGAAGTCGCCAATGGGTCATTTCAGAAGATCACAAGTAGCATCATCACAACTACAACATCATCACAAGTACAGCAGCAACAGCAGTGAATACAGGCATAACAGCAGCAAAACTGACTTGCTGTTAATGAACAGTGGCTAAAGATATATAAAACTCCATTGCAAATGTGCCATGTCAAGAAAACAACTCATGGAAGTAAACTACTAGCAAGCTCAAAAGTCAAGTAAACTGAAGATTATGACAGCTTGCAAACACAGGACCATGTCATTATCATGGCAGTCCACTATATATTTTTATGAAAAAAATACATCATTATCAGGGCACATTATGGCCATTTTCTTACATGATGCTAACTGTACCTAACTGAATTTTTTGACAGTAGCTAAGTTTTTGACAGTAGCTCCTCACTGTCTGCCGCCTGCAACACTATTTATGCTAGCAGCTCAAGATTGTGCCATTGGAGCAAATAAGCAGGAACCAACATATGTAAGGTTTGAACAAGACTCATCATCAATATATATAAGCAGGATATTTGTAAACAAACGAACACTAAGAGCAGAATGTTCTTGCAACAAACATTATTGTGTGACATCGAAAGGCATCACTCCGCTTAAAGGGAAGGATGACTTAAGTGTCCAGATGTATATTATTGCACCACTTGATCTGCACTTCTCTATATTATATGATGTACTGAAGAACTTGAGCAAAAAAAAGATAAATAGGAACATATTTCTCACCTTGGAGGTGTTGCTACTGCTGCACTGTCTGAACTTCACTTCCTTTACCTCCTTGGAAACCTAAAATATGCAGATGGTAGAAAGGTTCTAATTGGTATATGATGATGCTAAGAAAAGGGAAAAGGTGTATCAAGAGCAGATTCACATGTCTGGCTATTAGCCATTACAAACTTAAATTTATCTATTTTTGTATCTCACAAACTATCATAAATGAATAATAGTACACTTAGGAGCTCACTGAAAAGCAATGACATATTCATGATCTAGTTTAGCAGCAGGTTGCAATATTCCCCCTAATTGCAAGATGCATCATTTCTAATTAATTAGGAGAACCTACCTAGCGAGTCTCTGATTCGTTTATACCGTCAATAAAAAAATTCTACAAGAAAAAAAAGGCAGGCCAAATACTCATGTCACTTCCATTAGGGCATTATCTTCCTACAACTACTCATCTTCAGCAGCACATGATACTGCTACTGTATCTAATACAACAACATGACACTTGTTACTGTATCTAATGTTCCTACAACTACTGTATCTACAACAGTAGCACATGATACTGCTACTGTATCTACAACTACAACTACTACAACAACATAAAACTACTATGCATCATCTTCCTACTATACTTGCTACTCATCCTCAGAACCAAACAGCAGCGAAAACATGATCATCTTACTAAACAAGTTCAGAGCAGTCAGTTTCAATACAGTTCAGAAACCACAAACCCAGCCTAAATGGCACACATCATTCAAGTCATAACAGACAAATAAAATTTGACAATGGTAAGACCAGAGTAAGTAGATTTAGGGGATTTAGGGGATCTGCCTCGTGTCTCTATTTGGCTTTGAACTGAAGAATTGGCTTTGGTTTTTATTCAGAACTGAAGAACTGCCACGGTCGAGGGGAGGGAGGGAGGGAATGGGGAATGGTGGAGAGAGGGAGGAAGGAGGAAGGAGGAGAGGTACCTAGTCGTCGGAGGAGTCGGGGTCGGGGTCGGCAAAGGGGTCGGGGTCGGGGTCCGAGCTCGTCCGGGTCCTCGCTCGCCGCGGTCGAAGGAGAGCAGGGGCCAGTGGCGGAGGACGGCAGGGGCAGGCGGGGTGGGCGCGTGGGGCCACGCCGCCGCTGCTGCAGGGCGGAGGAGGCCCTCGCTCGTCGGAGGAGGAGGAGAGGAGGAGCGGGCGGCGCGTGCTCGGCCGATCCCGTTCGGGGGGCGCGGGGGCGGCGGGTGTGGAGTCCCACGGGGGTCGGGGTGGCGGCGTCGGGGCAGCGCAAGACCACAGCGGCGGACGGAGGGGGCGGAGCAAGGGGGCGGCGGCGTACGGTTGGGGTCTAGTGGATCTGGCGAGGGAGGGAGGGAGGCCACAGTGCGAGGGGAATAGGTGGAGTGGGGGGAGGGTTCTAATGGCGCATCTCCCCCTAGTGCGCCATAAATACGACGATTCTAATGGCGCACCTCGCCCCGGTGCGCCATTAGAATTTTGTTTTATTTACTAGCCCGACTGGTCAGGTTATATTCCACCTAACCCCCACTCAATCAGAACACGCCCACTAGCCCGACTGGTCAGCACGCAGCACACACACCAGGAGGTCCTTTGTTTGATTCCCAGGCTCCCCATTTTTTGTATTTATGCATTTAAAATGTTGTTTGATATTTATTTGTGTTTAAATATGTTCAAACTTGTTTAAATCATAACAGTAATAATTTTTTTTAAAATATCATCAAATTTGTTATTTGAAAATATTTATGAATATGAAAAAATATCATCAAATTTATTATTTGAAAATATCATCAAATTTGTTATTTGAAAATATCATCAAATTTGTTTTTTTTGCAATTTTAGTTGCATTCATTTGTGACGGTGGAGCGGGCCGGGGAGAGGGTGCAGGTGGTCGGCGGCGGCGGTGGAGTGGGGGAGGGTGCGGGCCGGGGTTCGGCGGCGGCGGCCGGTGGAGCGAGGGAGGGTGCGGTGGGTCGGCGGCGGCGGTGGAGTGGGGGAGGGTGCTGGGGGTCGGCTTATGCATTTAAAATATTGTTTGATATTTATTTGTGTTTAAATATGTTCAAACTTGTTTAAATCATAACAGTAATATTTTTTATAAAAACAGTAATAATTTTTTTAAAAATATCATCAAATTTGTTTTTTTAATATTTATGAATATGAAAAAATATCATCAAATTTATTATTTGAAAATATCATCAAATTTATTATTTGAAAATATCATCAAGTTTGTTATTTGAAAATATAATCAAATTTGTTTTTTTTTTGCAATTTTAGTTGCATTCATTTGTGACGGTGGAGCGGGCCGGGGAGAGGGTGCAGGTGGTCGTCGGCGGCGGTGGAGTGGGGGAGGGTGCGGGCCGGGGGTCAGCGGCGGCCGGTGGAACGGGGGAGGGTGCGGTGGGTCGTCGGCGGCGGTGGAGTGGGGGAGGGTGCGGGGTGTCGGCTTATGCATTTAAAATGTTGTTTGATATTTATTTGTGTTTAAATATGTTCAAACATGTTTAAATCATAACAGTAATATTTTTTATAAAAACAGTAATAATTTTTTAAAAAATATCATTTAATTTGTTATTTGAATTATTTATGAATATGAAAAAATATCATCAAATATTTTATTTGAAAATATCATAAAATTTGTTATTTGAAAATATAACCAAATTTGTTTTTTTTTTGCAATTTTAGTTTCATTCATTTGTGACGATGGAGCGGGCCGGGGAGGGTGCGGGGGAGAGGGTGCGGGTGGTCGTCGGGCGGTTGAGTGGGGAGGTGCGGGCTGGGGTGGCGGGCGGCTGCCGGTGGAGCGGGGAGGTGCGGTGGGTCGTCGGCATGGTGGAGTGGGAGAGGTGCGGGGTTGGCGGCGGCGGTGGTGGAGCGGGGTCGACCACAGGTTACTAATGGCGGCATTAGAAGTTTTGCAAAAAATTAAAAAAAGTATATATTCTAATGGCGCATCGTTGCACAGTGCGCCATTACTAGTTTAAACTAGTAATGGCGCACAGTGCCACAGTGCGCCATTAGTAGTTTTGCACAAAAAAAAAATTAAACAACAGTAGTGTCGCACTGTGTGGCCAGTGCGCCATTACTAGTTAGCACTAGTAATGGCGCACAGAGATATGATGCGCCATTAGTATGTTTGGAAAAATTAAAAAAAATTGTTACTAGTGGCGCACCATGTTCCTGGTGCGCCATTAGTGTCTTCCACACTAATGGCGACACTAATGGCATACCAAAACATGGCGCACCACATGACAGGTGCGCCATTAGTGTCCATTCCATCTATAGCCCTTTTCCTAGTAGTGATGTGGTGCGCCATTAGTATATACTAATGGCGCACCATGTTTTGGTACACATAATTGTCGTGTGGTGCGCCATTACTATATACTAATGGCGCACCATGTTTTGGTACACATAAACAGGCATCATACTATTTATCTTTTATGGGTTCTTCTGATTAATTTGCCTCACATTAAAACTTAAAATGCCTGTTTATGCAATTGAGTTGCCTCGTCCAAGTTCTTATAAGGCAACTCCCTCGGCGGTCCAAAATTCACAAATGCAAGAAAATACACACGCATTTGCATGATGCAGTACGCGTGAGGGGATAAAAAAACTGACCTATGCTAACTTGAGTATGGTTTTCCATGGAGCCTTGTTATTCCCGTTGTCAACCCACGTGTTTGTCAATTGTTTCCTGATGCTTGGAATATCCTCAGTGATGCTTGGAATATCCTCAGCTGTGAAATTTGGAACAGCCCTTGCCTCCCAACCATTTGCTAGCGTAAGAGAAAAAACACCACAGTCGAACCTAAACAAAAATTGAAAAAAAAAATCTAGTTAGAGAGTTTACTCTATGTAGTAATGTGTCACTTGTAAAAAACTGGACAAAAGCAGAGTTTATATGTCAAAAAAGTGGATGCTTACTCAGTTTTTTTGTTTTGGACCGTCGATGTTGGTAAGCCCAAAGTCATCAAGCAAGACGCGGGAGCTTGCGTAATGCTCTTCCCATAGATCACGAAAACTTGCAACCATTTTCCTTGCGCAAACATCTAGAGCCTTGTTCTGGAGCGTCCTCCAAGAATCAAGAGCCTCAAAACGACGGTCCCTTATGTTCACATTAAAAATCCAGTAATGATTGCCTGTAACTGGCTTTGTCTTGTCAATGTTCTCTATAACTGGGAACATAATTTGTTAGAAAAAACAAATGGGGTTAGTAAAAAATAAATAAAACCATACTAGAAGCTGGATGCACAAGCAAGTTATGTACTTATGTGAGTGATTCGCCAAAACCAGAAGATGCATAGGCAAGTTATGTACTTATGCAAGCAACCTGCCAAAAAAGGCACAGGCAAGTTATGCAATTATGTAAGCAACTTGCCAGAGAAAGAAATTCATGAGTGTGGTGAACTTGCCCCCCTAAGAATATATACATTGGATATATGAGCAAGGTTTTAGCAATTCATGAGAAAACAATTATGTGAGCAAGGGTTTAGCAGAAAAGGTGATATATAAAAAATGCATTGGTAAAAAAATAAATAAACCATTAACTTACCATGTCTTTACGGTCCAAGCGATTCGACTTCTTAAACCGGTAAATGAGCTCCTTGTCGTTCAATTCCATGTTTTGCATCTGAACCTGGTGGAAAAAGAATACGGACATGACCATGACCTGTTATGAAAAAAGAAAAAGAAAGAATTACAAAACTACACTATTAAATGCTTCGTGTTTTCTTACCGAGAACCTGAGGGGCATCACTAGCTTCTTTGAGTCTGGTGGCAAGTTCATAATTATGGACTCTATACCAATTTCCATTACATGGCTCAAGACAAAACCTTCCTTCTTCATTGAGTTTGCAAGCTCCCTAACTGTGACAAATTATTTTCCATATTCAATTACCCTTGGGCAGCATGAAAAAAAAGAGACATTCAGCTCACAAATCCTTCCATAATTTGCCTACCACCATTCAACTCAGGGAAAACACATGGGGGGCATGGTCATATGAAGGAGAAACTATTTAAAAATAAGCATTTCACACTAAGCCAAGTCGCTTGATTCTAGAAATGGATTGCTTGTAAAAACAGTTTGAATTGCCTGGATAACATGATAGACCTTGCCTGGGAAAAAGTGCATTGTGCAAAGGCTGACAAAAGAAATGCAATGATTTATTGTCATACCTGGTATCTAGATCTGGTGATGCTTCTTCATTAATTCTTCCATGCAAGATTACTGATGCGTAAAATCTATTTGCTACAGGTTTGGACATGTAGACTTTCTTCTCATTATAGTCATTGAATGGTGACCTCTTGCAAGGAGGTGGCTTGATAATCCTTCTCTCGAATTGATGTGGGTGCATCTCTCCTGAGCTACTACTGCTATAAATCTTGCTGCTTGATCTCACTTCTCCTGGTTGAAACTTTTTTCAGGTGTTTGGTACGCATTTGGTGACGAGATTCCAACTGAACAGCTTGCGTCAAACTTACTTGCCTTTCCTTCTGCTTGTGCACACGGTTCATCTATGCCTTCAAGGTCCAATAGATAATCATCATCGATTATTCCGATGATTGGCTGGGTATGTACTGGAAGTTCCTTGAACTCATGCTCATTAAATGTGCTTGACCCAACATGTTGATGTGCTCTGTTGTCTGCAGATCCTGTGGGAAAATCATCTATGCCTAGATCGAAACTTGGTGTTGGGCAATACTCTCTGTAAAAATCATTTGATCTTTCAGTGTCCCTTTGCTCAAAAATTTGTTTATCTTTATCCACTGAGGTGTGATTTGTGGAGTTGGATTGGAGATTCTTGCTGTTTGGATCCACATACCTTGCAAACAGCTCACTCACATCTAGAACATTGATTTCTAGTGCATTGGTTGTCTTCCCACTAACACGCATGAATTCATGGTACCGCTCCTCCACATCAGAGAAATGGGAAGTGTTCCCCTGGCCAGTTGCTTCTGTTACTTCTGGAACACTTGTGTCCTCAGGTTGGGCAAGCACAGTTGAACAGTCAGGCAATTTCCCTAGGGCTATTAGCAACTTTTGTTCTAGACTTGTTACCATGGTTACAGCTTCAGGCAAGTCTCAGCTTCAAGCAACTTTTGATCTCCATACATGACACCGGATGGATGCTCTCTTTCTCCTTTTTGTGTCCTGCATAGTTTAATGTTGCAGCCTCAGGTGATGCCTTGAAGTCTTCCACCTTGGCCCACTGGACATTGGCTGACTGCATCACATTTCCTCGAGACGGGAAAGGCACTTGACCATTTAATTCACCTAGTGGTTGTGTTCCGATTTGGTTTGATGTGCTTACTAGCACTATAGGTCCCTTTTTGAGTTGAACTGGCGTCACTTTTATGGGTTCAAGTGTTCCCTCTACAAAACTTGCCTGAAAAGCAGCTGGTCTTGCTTCCTGCTTGGACTGAGTTGCCAGAATATGTGATCCACTTGCTTGACATTGGGAATGAAAATTACCAGACTGCTTTGGAGCTGTCCCTATAGATACTGCCCCATCTCCAACTTTGCTGCCAGTGGTACTGCTGAGCTTGATGGTGTACTCTCTAACATCTGTGTTTTGTCATTCCCATGAATTGCCTCTTTTGTTTCAGAAATTGCCTATTGTTGCTGCTGAGAAGGACCCGTTTTTTTCATGGCTGACTGCCTTGACTTTCCCCCTTGGCCGTATCCGGGATTTTCGGCACGATATGCTTGCGGATGCATTGCTGTTTCATTCAACACAGATGGCTCTAATATGAAACTGACAGCTTTCTTCATCTTCTTTGATGGCAGGAGTGGTGGTAGTTGGTTATGACGAACTTTCTTTGGTTCTGTAACTTCAATTGGTTCAACAATTTCTCTCATCATTTTCTGGCGAATCGGCTTTGGGCATATTTCGAATGTGAAGACATATCCAGATCTTCTCCCGTCAAAAGCTCTTCGAACATCCTCCTCGGTTTGGTTGCCATGGATATGTCATCAAAAACATCAAGCGTGGTTTGGGGGAACAGAAGTTTTGATGTCTGACATCACAAGGTCTCTCACAGAGATGCTATCTGCCTTATCCAACCCTTTTGGCTTTCTATCTCTCTTCTTTTGAATTACAAATTGCAGCGTGCATTGTTCATCATCATCGCTGTCTGGTTTCTCACTGTGGCATCCTCATCCCGACCGGAGCCACCATTGACGCCTGAGCCACCGTTGCCACCTCCACTACCATCTTCATCATCGTCGTCCTGCTTCCCCTGCCCATCATCTTCCTTGTCTTTATCGTTCCCATCACCTTCTTCGTCATCATCGTCTTCCTTTCCTTCATCCTCTTATTTTTCGTCATCCTCTTCCTCTTCATCATCTTCATTGTCCTCGTTCCCCTCAGTTCCGTCTTCCCTCCCCATGTCAACACTTGCCCCCTCGTGGTGATCCACCGTTTGTCGTGCTCCCTGGCTACTTGATTTCCCCTGAACTCCACTTGATCCATGATACGTCTCCAACGTATCTATAATTTTTGATTGTTCCATGCTATTATATTACCCCTTTTGGATGTTTATGTGCTTTATTTTACACATTTATATCATTTTTGGGACTAACCTACTAACCGGAGGCCCAGCCCGTATTGCTGTTTTTTTTGCCTATTTCAGTATTTTGAAGAAAAGGAATATCAAACGGAGTCCAAACGGAATGAAACCTTCGGGAGCGTGATTTTTGGAATGAACGTGATCCAGAGGACTTGGAGTGCAAGTCAAGAAGCAGCCGAGGCTCCCACGAGATAGGAGGGCGCCCCCCTGTAGGGCGCCCCCCTGTAGGGCGCGTCCCCCTGTCTCATGGGCCCATCGGGCATCCACTGATGACCCATAAGTATAGGAGATCTATCGTAGTCCTTCTGATAAGTAAGAGTGTCGAACCCAACGTGGAGCAGAAGGAAATGATAAGCGGTTTTCAGCAAGGTATTCTGTGCAAGTACTGAAATAAGTGGTAACAGATAGTTTTGTGATAAGGTAAATTGTAATGAGCAACAAGTAACAAAAGTTAATAAGGTGCAGCAAGGTGGCCAAATCCTTTTTGTAGCAAAGGACAAGCCGGAACAAACTCTTATAATAGGAACCGAGGACACATGGGAAAATCGTCAAGCTAGTTTGCATCACGTTCATATGATTTGCGTTTGGTACTTTGATAATTTGGTATGTGGGTGGACCGGTGCTTGGGTGCTGTTCTTACTTGAACAAACATCCCACTTATGATTAACCTCTATTGCAAGCATCCGCAACTACAACAAAAATATTAAGGTAAACCTAACCATAGCATGAAACATATGGATCCAAATCAGCCCCTTACGAAGCAATGCATAAACTAGGGTTTAAGCTTCTGTCACTCTAGCAACCCATCATCTACTTATTACTTCCCAATGCCTTCCTCTAGGCCCAAATAATGGTGAAGTGTTATGTAGTCGACGTTCACATAACACCACTAGAGGCTAGACAACATACCTCTTATCAAAATATCGAACGAATACCAAATTCACATGACTACTAATAGCAAGACTTCTCCCTTGTCCTCGGGAACAAACGTAACTACTCACAAAGCATATTCATGTTCATAATCAGAGGGGTAATAATATGCATAAAGGATCTGAACATATGATCTTCCACCAAATAAACCAACTAGCATCAACTACAAGGAGTAATCAACACTACTAGCGACCTACTAGCACCAATCCCGGACTTGGAGACAAGAGTTGGATACAAGAAATGAACTAGGGTTTGGAGATGAGATGGTGCTGGTGAAGATGTTGATGGAGATTGCCCTCTCCCGATGAGAGGAGCGTTGGTGATGATGATGGCGATGAATTCCCCCTCCCGGAGGGAAGTATCCCCGGCAGAACAGCTCCGCCGGAGCCCTAGATCGGTTCCGCCAAGGTTCCGCCTCATGGCGGCGGAGTCTCGTCCCGAAAGGTTTCCTTCGGTTTTTTTCTCATCGAAAGACGTCATATAGGAGAAGATGGGCATCGGAGAGCCACCAGGGGGCCCACGAGGTAGGGGGCACGCCCAGGGGGGGTGGGGGGCACCCCCCACCCTCGTGAGCAGCGTGTGGGCCCCCTGGCCTTCATCTTTGGCGATGATTTTTCTTTATTTGTTTTAAGATATTCCGTCGAGTTTCAGGACTTTTGGAGTTGCACAGAATAGGTCTCCAATATTTGGTCCTTTTCCAGCCCAGGATTCCAGCTGCCGGCATTCTCCCTCTTCATGTAAACCTTGTAAAATAAGAGAGAATAGCCATAAGTATTGTGACATAACGTGAAATAACAGCCCATAATGCGATAAATATCGATATAAAAGCATGATGCAAAATGGACGTATCAACTCCCCCAAGCTTAGACCTCGCTTGTCCTCAAGCGAAAAGCCGATAACAATAAATATGTCCTCATGTTTAGAGGTAGAGGCGTCGATAAAAATAAAATACGGACATGAAGGCATCATGATTAATCTCATAACAGCAACATATATAGATTTTGTCATATGATTACTTATGTTCAAGTGATGATCTTTTCACAATGCAAAAGTATGAATCAGAAACCTTATTGGGCACCAACAAATTATAACCTCAGTCATTGAAGCAATTGCAATTTATCATAACATCGGAAAGAGTCTATGCCAGAGCTTAAAAGCAAGTCCACATACTCAACTATCACTTAGTCCTTCATAATTGCTAGCACTCACGCAATACTTGAGGTTACGGAGTTTTAATAGGACACAGAAAAGATAGGGGCTTATAGTTTTTTGTGACGCCCTCGATTCAATCGTACAATAATCATACACGCAAATGTGTATGATCAAGATCAAGGACTCACGGGAAGATATCACAACACAACTCTAGACACAAATTAAAATAATACAAGCTTTTATGTTACAAGCCAGGGGCCTCGAGGGCTCGAATACACAAGAGTCAGCGGAAGCAACAATATCTGAGCACAGACATGAGTTAGACAAGTTGCCTTAAGAAGACTAGCACAAAAGCAACAACGATCGAAAGGCAAGGCCTCCTGCCTGGGAGCCTCCTAACTACTCCTGGTCATCGGCGGTCTCCATGTAGTAGTAGGCATCGACGGTAGCATCTGGCTCCTGGGCTCCGACATCTGGTTGCATCAACCGGAAAGAAGAAGAAAGGGGGAAAGGGGAGCAAAGCAACCGTGAGTACTCATCCAAAGTACTCGCAAGCAAGGATCTACACTACATATGCAACATTATCAAAGGAAGGCTATATATGTGGACTGGGCTGCAGAAATGCCAGAATAGAGAGAAGGCCTAGTCCTATCGAAGACTAGCATCTTCTGGAAACCACCATCTTGCAGCAAATAGGAGGGAGTAGAGTGGCATAAAGTAAAGTAGTAGTAGTGTTATCAACCTCGGCCGGAGATCCTTTCTCGACTCCCTGCAAGAAAGAAATCCCAGAGCCATACTATCCAGTTATCATCACAATCCAGTTCTCATCACCATCAAATTCTCATCACAAGTATCCAGTTCTAGTTGTATCGATCGGGATACAACTCCAAGTGTCCGTTACCGTAGGACAGGCTATCGACAGATGTTTTCTTCCCTGCAGGGGTGCACCAACTTACCCACCACGGTCGCTTAACTCCGGCAGGACACACTTTCCAGGTTCATGCCCGGCCTCGGCCAAACAATACGCCGCAACCCGACCTAGGCTTAATAGAGAGGCCAGCACGCCAGACTAAATCTATGCCCCCAGGGGTCATGGGCCATCTCCCCGGGAACTCCTGCATGTTGCGTACGCGACCGGTGAGCAGACCTAGCCACCTCCTTCAACAAGGCAGGTGCTTATGCAGTCCAACCCGGCGCGCGCCGCTCAGTCCCTGACGTCTATTAAGCTTGGGCTGATGTATACGACGCAGAACGCCCATACTAAGCCCACGTGATGGTTAGTGCTATCAGGCCAGAAGCCCCTCGGATCAAATATCCAAATCGTAGTGGATTAGGAACGCGCGGTAACAAGCAGAGACTCACGAAAGATGTGACCCCGTTGCCCCGTCTCGAGGACTTGCAGCAAGGGCTAGGAATGCCCTGCCACACCTCGTAATTATCTCGCGGGCACCCTCCAGGTCAACCCATCTCCACATCACTCGCAATTAAGCTCGCGCGGGTACCCCTCAGGGTCGACCCGTCTTTAGTAACATGGCTCAGTGTAAAGTCATAGTAATCATAGTAACTATGTGCCTAAACATCAAGGGGAAAGCCCGAGGAATCACCCCCGGTGAATTCCACTCGATGTAATCATCAAGGTGAACGTAAGAGGATTCACCCTCGAGGTCCACACTTGAGGGGTTGCACGACAGAGTCGTATCAGAAGTGGTTAAAGAGGAAATCACCCTCGATGACCATGACCGAATAGCTACACTACAGGGTTAACATCAGGAGTACTGATGAGGACTCACCCTCGGTACTCGATAGTAACCTAGTATTGTCGAGCAACCAAGGGGAAAGTGATGTGCGGTGTCGGGGTCTGGTCTTCGATCCCGTTGATCGGGTCTTCAATGATGAAGCAGGGGCAACAAGGACAAGGTGGGGGGCACTGATGGATCACTAACCAACCTATACTAAGTAGTTTAGGATAAGTAGGTAAGGTACAACAGCAGATACAAAAGCAGGCTATGCAACAGAATAGGAGCAAACAATAACAGTAGCAAAATCTAATGCAAGCATGAGAGAATGGAATGGGCGATATCGGGATGATCAAAGGGGGGGCTTTCCTGGTTGCTCTGGCAAGGGGGGGGGGGGTGTCGTCGTCGACGTAGTCGATCACAGGGGCAGCATCGGTCTCGGGGTCTACCGGAGAGAAGAGGGAGAAGAAACATTAAATATAAAGCAAACATAGCATCACAAATCATAACATGGCAATACGCGGTGCTAGGGGTGAACTAACGCGGTACTACACGTTGCGGACGGAAGGGATAAACATCTGACGATGAATACCCGGCGTTAGGCGGATTCCGGAGAGAGGAAAAGAGAGGGAAAGTTCCATGTTCAACATGCTAGGGGCATGTGACCGATGATCAGACCGCGTATTCGGATTCGTTGGATTTTTCTGAGCAAATTTCATGTAGAAAACATTTTCATCCGAGCCATGAATTATTTTATATGATTTTTGAAAGTTTTAACAATATTCTGGAATTATTTATATTAACAGAAAAGGAAAATGACGTCAGCATTGCGTGGGGATGACGTCAGCAGTGAACAGACTCGCTGGCCAGGGTCAATCCGGGCCTGTGGGTCCAGTGGGACCCACATGTCAGCCTCTGTTAGTCTAACAGTAATTTAAACTAAACTAACAACCTAATTAGAGGGGTGGGCCCTAGGTGTTAGTGACTAACTAATTACTAATTAGTTAACAGATTAATTAACATTTTATTTATTTGTAAAACTTGTTTAATTAACGCGGGGCCCACATGTCAGTGGCACTTGGCTGCACAGTCAGTATGTTGACTGGGTCAACCCGATCAACAGGGCAGCGGGCCCACTCATGATGACCTGTGGTGGCCCAGGTGTGCCACGTTAGCGTGGGCGGCGGCTGAGCGCCGGCGATCGAAAACACGGCGGAGGCGCTCGGGACCTCGCCGGAAACGCGTCACAGAGGGCCGTTTCGAGCGCGGCCGGGCTCGTTCGGACGTGGGAGGAGCGGCGCATCCAACTGTGGCCTTAGCTCGGGCTGAGGCGGGCTGCAACGACGGCGGCTGCGAGCAGAGGCGGCGGCGGCGGGCGATGGTGGATTCGGCGATGCAGGGCACGGGTCGGCGCGCGGAGAGGGCCTACGAGCAGCTGACGCTCGCGCGCGTCCGATGGAGGTAGCGGGAGGCTGCGGGGAGGTCCATGGGGACGACGGTGATGAGCGACGCGCCGGCCGGAGTCGGGCGCAGATGGATCCGGTGCAAGGGGACATGCGAGGAAAAGCAGAGGGCACTGGCGGCTTCACCGCGAGGCCCTCAGCACGTGCTCGTGCTTGGCTAGCTCGGAACGAGCGGTGGCCATGGCGGCGATGGAGCAGGGCGGCGGTGGCCTACGGGAGCTATGGCGACGGCGGTTACACGCATGGAAACGGAAGGGGCAGTGAGGGGTTACGCGCGGGAGCTCACCGTGGGGTCGTAGGGAAGTGGCAGTGAGCTCGGGGAGGGCATGAGGTAGCCGGAATCGGCGACGAACGCCGGCGATCCGAAGGTTGAAGACGAGCTCGTTCCGGTCGGAGTAGAGGCGCTCGGCTCAATCCCGATGGCGTAGGCGACGTAGACGATGACGAGGAAGATGGTGAGCTCCAGATCGAGGCGCGGGAGGCACGGTGGCCACGGAATCGGGCGGGGGACGGCGGCGACCGCGTTCGTGCTTCGATGGGGAACGAGGGGGAGAACGAGGAGGGATCTGGGGGGAGAGGAAAAATATCTGCTGGGGAGGGGGGCTGACGAGGACGAGGTCAAGGGGGTTGGGCTCGTCCTTATCCTCGGCGTTGTCGTGGCGTGGGGCGGCTAGCCGGTCGGGCGGCGACCGCGGGCACGGGCGCTCGGTCGCCCGCACAGTGAAGACGACGCGGGAGGGGGAGCTGGTCGGCCTGGGTCGGCCATGTGAGCTGAGGCCCAAGGGGGGGGGCGTGGTGGCCAGCTGGGCCAATCGGCCCAATTGAGGGGGGGCTCCTTTTCTTAAAACTTCTTTGCTTTCTTTTATAAAAATCAAAAGGCAAAACAATTTTATAAAATACAAAGCTTGAACCTAAATTATTATTATAATTTAGACTACTGCCAAAATTAGTTTGGTAGTTAACTAACTTAGCTTAGCATTTTTATAAAACAAAAAGGCATTTAAACAATGTTTTAACCATTGTTTTAATTAGCTTAGGGCATTTAAACACTTTACAAAAATCTTAATGCAAAAGAACGTCACTTTATATCGCCCCTTGTATGTGGAACTTTATTATGCAGTCCGTCGCTTTTATTACTTCCACAACAAGTTCGTACAAAGCTTATTTCTCTGCACCAATAAGTCATGCATATTTAGAGAGCAATTTTTATTGCTTGCACCGATGGCAACTTACTTGAAGGATCTTACTCAATCCATAGGTAGATATGGTGGACTCTCATGGCTAAACTGGTTTAGGGGTACTTGGAAGCACAAGTAGTATCTCTACTTGGTGCTGAGAATTTGGCTAGCATGAGGGGGAAAGGCAAGCTCAACATGTTAGAGGATCCATGACAACATACTTTATCTCAGATATAAGAAAACATAACTCGTCACGTTGTCTTCCTTGTCCAACATCAACTCTTTAGCATGTCATATTTTAATGAGTGCACCCAATCATAAAAGATGTCAATGATAATATATCTATATGTGAAACCTCTCTCTCCTTATTACTTCCTATTAATTGCAACGATGACCAAAGCTATATTTGCCAACTCCCAACAACTTTTAATCATCATACTCTTTTTATGTGAAGTCATTACTCTCAATAAGATCAATATGAACTCTTTGTTTCTTTTTATTCTTTTTCTTTTATTCACCCAAGATCATGGCAAAACAATCAAGCCCTTGACTCAACACTAATCTTTATTATAAATAGCTCACGGACTCGATTACATAGAGGGATCATAAAGAAAAACAACAAAACCAAATTATGCCATGACTTTATTCTACTAAATCAAGATACTACTAATAGGATCGAACTAAGAAAGACGGTAAATATAGGAGTTGTGATGGTGATACGATACCGGGGCACCTCCCCCAAGCTTGGCCGTTGCCAAGGGGAGTGCCCATACCCATGTGATTATATCTTCTTTGTCGGTGAAGGTGGAGGTGTTGTTGACTTAGTTGATGGCATAGACTTCTCCCTTAATTTGCACTTGAGGACGGCATTTTGATCCCTCGGATCATCAATCTCCCACTCCAGGGTTAATATCTTCTTGCATAGATCCTGCTTATTTTCCTGCAAGAGACGAAAAGGGATAAAATTGAACTTTGGTTTCTTTACCCTATCAGGGAGACTTGACTTTTTGAGCTCCACATGCATGTCCCCAGGTTGAGGTAATGGGGCTTCATCATCTGAGCTCGTCTCCTCCTTCCCCTTGGGTTCATAGTCCTCTTCTTCCTCCGTAGTCCAACCATCGTGCTCCAGGTCCCCATAGACCTTCGGATTTGCTAGGTAATCATCCACATAGCTTTCTCCTTTTGAATCCTGGGACGACATGTTGATCAAATCTACAGCAGCAAAATCTTGAAACAAGAACAGAGGATATTTGCGTGATACAGGGGTCAAAACCTTCGAGAGAATATATTAAATTTTTACCAACCAAAATACGTATCGTGCAAGAAAACGGAGTCCGGAGGGCACACGAGGTGCTCACGAGGTAGGGGGCGCGCCTAGGGGGGTAGGGCGCGCCCTCCACCCTCGTGAAGGCCTCGTGTCCTTCCCGGACTGCCACTTATTTTTCTATTTTTCTAAATATTCCAAAACGGAGAAATATTGCCTTAAAAAATTTTTTGGAGTCAGTTTACTTACCGTACTACATACATATTCCTTTTCGGAGTCTGAGACGGTCTAGAAGGTGTCCCTTATGTATTCCTCCGGGGTTACGGTTTCAATAATATTGGTTTCAACACTTATGGGATTACCTGAGATATAATGTTTGATTCTTTGACCGTTTACCACCTTCGGATTTGTGCCTTCAAAGTTGTTGATTTTGATGGCACCGGAACGATAGACCTCCTCGATAACGTAGGGACCTTCCCATTTAGAGAGAAGTTTTCCTGCAAAAAATCTTAAATGAGAGTTGTATAGCAATACATAATAACCTACATTAAACTCACGCTTTTGTATCCTTTTGTCATGCCATCTTTTAACTTTTTCTTTAAATAACTTGGCATTTTCATAAGCTTGGGTTCTCCATTTATCAAGTGAGCTAATATCAAATAACCTCTTCTCACCGGCAAGTTTGAAATTATAGTTGAGCTCTTTAATAGCCCAATATGCCTTATGTTCTAGTTCGAGAGGTAAGTGACATGCTTTTCCATAAACCATTTTATACGGAGACATACCCATAAGGTTCTTATATGCAGATCTATAGGCCCATAATGCATCATCAAGTTTCTTGGACCAATTCTTTCTAGACCTATTAACAGTCTTTTGCAAAATTAATTTGATCTCTCTATTACTCAATTCTACTTGACCACTAGACTGCGGGTGATAAGGAGATGCAATTCTATGATTAACGTCATATTTAGCAAGCATTTTACGGAAAGCACCATGAATAAAGTGTGAACCACCATCAGTCATTAATTATCTAGGGACCCCAAACCTCGGAAAAATAACTTCTTTAAGCATTTTAATATAAGTGTTATGATCAGCACTACTAGTTGGAATAGCTTCTACCCACTTAGTAACGTAATCAACAGCAACTAAAATATGTGTATATCCATTAGAGGTAGGAAAAGGTCCCATATAATCAAAGCCCCAAACATCAAATGGTTCAATAACAAGTGAATAATTCATAGGCATTTCTTGACGTCTACTAATATTACCAATTCTTTGACATTCATCACAAGACAAAACAAACTTACGGGCATCTTTGAATAGAGTGGGCCAATAAAACCCGGATTGCAATACCTTATGTGCAGTTCTATCTCCAGCATGGTGTCCTCCATAAGCTTCGGAGTGACACTTGCGTAGGATCTGTTCCTGTTTATGCTCAGGCACACAACGTCTAATAACACCATCTACTCCTTCTTTATAAAGATGTGGGTCATCCCAAAAGTAATGTAGCAAATCATAAAAGAACTTTTTCTTTTGTTGGTATGTAAAGCTAGGTGGTATAAATTTAGCAACAATATAATTAGCATAATCAGCATAACATGGGGTGCTACGAGAAGTGCTTATGACATTTAATTGTTCATCAGGAAAGCTATCATCAATAGGTAGTGGGTCATCAAGAAGATTCTCTAACCTAGATAAGTTGTCTGCAACGGGGTTCTCAGCTCCTTTTTTATCAACAATATGCAAATCAAATTCTTGCAGCAAGAGAACCCATCTAATAAGTCTAGGTTTAGCATCTTTCTTTTCCATAAGATATTTAATAGCAGCATGATCGGTGTGAATAGTTACTTTAGAATCAACAATATAGGGTCTGAATTTATCACAAGCAAATAAAACTGCTAAAAGTTCCTTTTCGGTGGTAGCATAATTTCTTTGAGCATTGTCTAGAGTCTTACTAGCATAATGGATAACATTTAATTTCTTATCAACTCTTTGCCCTAGAACAGCACCTACAGCATAATCACTAGCATCACACATAATTTCAAAGGGTAAATTCCAATCAGGTTGCTGAACAACAGGTGCAGAGACTAATGCTTTCTTAAGTATTTCAAATGCTTCTACACAATCATCATCAAAGACAAATGGTACATCTTTTTGTAATAAATTAGTCAGAGGCCGAGAAATTTTTGCGAAGTCCTTAATGAACCTCCTATAAAATCCGGCGTGACCAAGGAAACTTCTTATACCTTTGATGTCCTTGGGACATGGCATCTTTTCAATAGCATCAACCTTGGCTTTATCAACTTCAATACCTCTTTCAGAAACCTTGTGCCCCAAGATAATACCTTCATTAACCATAAAGTGGCACTTTTCCCAATTCAAGACAAGATTAGTTTCTTCACATCTCTGCAAAACTCGATCAAGATTGCTCAAGCAATCATCAAAAGAGGAACCATAGACGGAAAAGTCGTCCATGAAAACCTCACAAATCTTTTCACAAAAGTCAGAGAATATAGCCATCATGCATCTTTGAAAGGTAGCAGGTGCATTACATAAACCAAAAGGCATACGTCTATAAGCAAAAGTACCAAAAGGGCATGTAAAAGTAGTCTTTGATTGATCTTTAGCCGACACAGGTATTTGAGAGAAACCAGAATAACCATCTAGAAAGCAATAATGTGTATGTTTGCATAATCTTTCTAGCATTTGATCAATAAAAGGTAAGGGGTAATGATCTTTCTTAGTAGCTTTATATAATTTGCGGAAACCAATTACCATCCTATAACATGTGATAATTCTTTGCGGAATCAATTCATCTTTATCATTAGGGACAACAGTAATACCTCCCTTCTTAGGGACACAATGGACAGAACTTACCCACTGACTATCAGCAACAGGATAAATTATACCTGCCTCCAGAAGCTTGAGTATTTCTTTTCTTACCACTTCTTTCATTTTAGGATTCAAACGTCGTTGAGGATCACGAACTGGTTTGGCATCCGCTTCCAAATTTATTTTATGTTGACATAGAGTGGGACTAATGCCCTTAAGATCATCAAGAGTATATGCAATAGCGGTACGGTGCTTCTTCAGAGTTTTCAATAATCTTTCTTCTTCATGCTCTGAAAGGTTAGCACTAATAATAACAAGATATATATTCTTTTCATCAAGATAAGCATATTTAAGATTGTCAGGCAACGGTTTAAGCTCAAACACGGGATCACCCTTGGGTGGAGGAGGATCCCCTAGGATTTCAACAGGCAAATTGTGTTGCAGAATAGGTTCCTGTTTAAAGAACACTTCATCTATTTCCCTTCTTTCATTCATGAACGTCTCATTTTCATGGTCTAGCAAATAGTGTACTAAAGGATCACTAGGAGGTACAACAATAGAAGCAAGACCAATAATTTCATCCTTACTAGGCAACTCTTCTTCACGATGTTGTTTACTAAATTTAGAGAAATTAAACTTATGAACCATATCATCCAAGCCAATAGTAACAACATTCTTTTTGCAATCTATCCTAGCATTAACAGTATTCAAGAAGGGTCTACCAAATATAATGGGACAAAAGCTATCTTGTGGAGAACCAAGAACAAGAAAATCAGCGGGATATTTAGTTTCCCCACACAAGACTTCAACATCTCTAACAATTACCATTGCAGATATAGTATCTCTATTGGCAAGTTTAATTGTAACATCAATATCTTCTAACTCAGCAGGTGCAATATCATGCATAATTTCTTTGTATAAGTCAATGGGTATTACACTAGCACTAGCACCCATATCACATAAACCATGATAACAATGATCTCCTATTTTAACAGAAATAACAGGCACGCCTACCACAGGTCTATGTTTATCTTTAGCACACGGTTTAGCAATTCTAGCAGTTTCACCATAGAATTGAATAACATGCCCATCAATATTATCAGACAAGAAATCTTTAACAATAGCAATATTAGGTTCTACTTTAACTTGCTCAGGAGGTGTATAAGTTCTAATATTGCTTTTACGAACAACAGTTGAATCTTTAGCATGATCCTTTACTCTAACAGGGAAAGGTGGTTTCTCAACATAAGAGGTAGGAAAAATAGGATCATTATAAGTGACAGTCTTTTCTTCAACTTTAATAGGTGCAGCTACTTTTACTTCTATGGGAGGATGATATTTAAACCACTTCTCCTTAGGGAGATCAACATAAGTAGCAAAAGATTCACAGAAAGAAGCTACTATCTCAGAGTCAAGTCCATATTTAGTGCTAAACTTACGGAAAATATCGGTATCCAAAAAAGATTTAACACAATCAAACTTAGGTGTCATACCTGACTCCTTACCTCCATCGAGGTCCCAATCTTCAGAGTTGCGTTTAATTCTATCCAATAAATTCCATTTAAATTCAATAGCCTTCATCATAAAAGAGCCAGCACAAGAAGTATCGAGCATGGTGCGATTGTTATCAGAAAGTCGAGCATAAAAACTTTGAATAATTATTTCTCTTGGGAGCTCATGATTGGGGAATGAATATAACATTGATTTAAGCCTCCCCCAAGCTTGAGCGATGCTTTATCCTTCGCCAGGCCAAAAATTATATATATAATTGCGATCACGATGAACAAGATGCATAGGGTAATATTTTTGATGAAATTCCAGTTTCAATCTTTTATAGTTCCATGATCTCGTATCATCACATAGCCTATACCATGTCAATGCGTCTTCCTTCAAATATAAAGGAAAGACCTTCTTCTTAACAACATCATCAGGTATACCTGCAAGCTTAAATAATCCACAAACTTCATCCACAGTAGATGTTCATCAGGATGCTTTGTTCCATCTCCTGTAAAAGTATTAGCCAGCAGTTTTTCCATCATACCTGAAGGAACTTCAAAAGGAGTTTCATTTTCAATAGGTTAAGTAGGTTGAGGAGCAACTCTTTGCTCTACTGGACGGGGTGAAGATACCCCAAACAAGCCCCTCAGAGAATTACTTTCCATAGTAACAAGTGACAGAAAATTTCAGCACACTATATAAGTTTTTCCTTACCAAATTCCACTTACCAAAGGCGCTACACTCCCCGAAACGACGCATGAAAAGAGTCTTGATGACCCACAAGTATAGGGGATCTATCGTAGTCCTTTCGATAAGTAAGAGTGTCGAACCCAACGATGAGCAGAAGGAAATGATAAGCGGTTTTCAGAAAGGTATTCTCTGCAAGTACTGAAATAAGTGGTAACAGATAGTTTTGTGATAAGGTAAATTGTAACGAGCAACAAGTAACAAAAGTTAATAAGGTGCAGCAAGGTGGCTCAATCCTTTTTGTAGCAAAGACAAGCCGGAACAAACTCTTATAATAGTAAAAGCGCTCCAGAGGACACATGGGAATATCGTCAAGCTAGTTTTCATCACGTTCATATGATTCGCGTTCGGTACTTTGATAATTTGGTATGTGGGTGGACCGGTGCTTGGGTGCTGTTCTTACTTGAACAAGCATCCCACTTATGATTAACCTCTATTGTAAGCATCCGCAACTACAACAAAAGTATTAAGGTAAACCTAACCATAGCATGAAACATATGGATGCAAATCAGCCCCTTACGAAGCAACGCATAAACTAGGGTTTATGCTTCTGTCACTCTAGCAACCCATCATCTACTTATTACTTCCCAATGCCTTCCTCTAGGCCCAAATAATGGTGAAGTGTTATGTAGTCAATGTTCACATAACACCACTAGAGGCTAGACAACATACATCTTATCAAAATATCGAACGAATACCAAATTCACATGACTACTAATAGCAAGACTTCTCCCTTGTCCTCAGGAACAAACGTAACTACTCACAAAGCATATTCATGTTCATAATCAGAGGGGTAATAATATGCATAAAGGATATGAGAATATATGATCTTCCACCAAATAAACCAACTAGCATCAACTACAAGGAGAAATCAACACTACTAGCAACCTACTAGCACCAATCCCGGACTTGGAGACAAGAATTGGTTACAAGAGATGAACTAGGGTTTGGATATGAGATGGTGCTGGTGCAGATGTTGATGGAGATTGCCCTCTCCCGATGAGAGGAGCGTTGGTGATGATGATGACGACGAATTCCCCCTCGTGGCGGAGCCCTAGATTGTTTCCGCCAAGGTTCCGCCTCGTGGCGGCAGAGTCTCGTCCCCAAAGGTTGCCTCTGGTTTTTTTCTCATCGAAAGACTTCATATAGGAGAAGATGGGCATCGGGGAGCCACCAGGGGGCCCACGAGGTAGGGGGCGCGCCCCCCACCCTCGTGAGCAGGGTGTGGGCCCCCTGGCCTTCATCTTTGGCGACGATTTTTCTTTATTTATTTTAAGATATTCCATGGAGTTTCAGGACTTTTGGAGTTGCACAGAATAGGTCTCCAATATTTGCTCCTTTTCCAGCCCAGAATTCCAGCTGTCGGCATTCTCCCTCTTCATGTAAACCTTGTAAAATAAGAGAGAATAGCCATAAGTATTGTGATATAACGTGAAATAACAGCCCATAATGCGATAATTATCGATATAAAAGCATGATGCAAAATGGATGTATCATCCACCGACGTACTCCTTCCTCCTATATATACCTACGTACCTCGAAAACATCCAGGGAGCAGACGAAACACAATTTCCACCACCGTAACCTACTGTATCCGCGAGATCCCATCTTGGAGCCTTCGTCGGCGTTCTGCCGGAGGGGGAATCGACCATGGAGGGCCTCTACATCAACATCCTTGCCCCTCCGATGAGTTGTGAGTAGTTTACCACAGACCTACGGGTCCATAGTTATAAGCTAGATGGCTTCTTCTCTCTTTTTGGATCTCAATAGAATGTTCCCCCCTCTCTTGTGGAGATCTATTCGATGTAAACTCTTTTTGCGGTGTGTTTGTCGAGATCCGATGAATTGTGGGTTTATGATCAAGTTGATCTATGAATAATATTTGAATCTTCTTTGAATTCTTTAATGTATGATTGAGTTAGCTTTGCAAGTCTCTTCGAATTATTAGTTTGGTTTGGCCTACTAGATTGATCTTTCTTGCCATGGGAGAAGTGCTTAGCTTTGGCTTCAATCTTGTGGTGTCCTTACCCAGTGACAGAAAGGGTTGCAAGGCACATATTGTATTGTTGCCATCGAGGATAACAAGATGGGGTTTATATCATATTGCTTGAGTTTATCCCTCTACATCATGTCATCTTTCTTAATGCGTTACTCTGTTCTTATGAACTTGATACTCTAGATGCAGGCAGGAGTCGGTCGATGTGTGGAGTAATAGTAGTAGATGCAGGCAGGAGTCGGTCTACTTGTTATGGACGTGATGCCTATATACATGATCATGCCTAGATAATCTCATAATTATTCGCTTTTCTATCAATTGCTCGACAGTAATTTGTTCACCCACCGTAATACCTATGGCCCCCGGGTCTATCTCTTATTATATTTGCTTCCAATCTACTTTTATTTGCATCTTTACTTTTTGCATCTATATTATAAAATACCAAAAATATATTTATCTTATCTTACTATCTTTATTAGATCTCACTTTCGCAAGTGGCCGTGAAGGGACTGACAACCCCTTTATCGCGTTGGTTGCGAGTTCTCAGTTTGTTTGTGTAGGTGCGTGGGACTTTTGAGGAGCCTCCTACTGGATTGATACCTTGGTTCTCAAAAACTGAGGGAAATACTTACGCTACTATTGCTGCATCACCCTCTCCTCTTCGAGGAAAACCAATGCAAGCTCAAGACATAGCAATCCATCATGACCATCATCGCTTTCTGAACTGCCATCGCTATCGCTTTCATCACTACCTTTATCCCTGCCATCTCCCTCACTTTCACTACCGATTGTCTCGCTGTCGGAGTTAAACGACTCCTCCTCACTTGCTAAGCTGTCTCTGCCGGCTGGTACTCGCTTGCCCCTTCTATTAGACTGCCGCCTGCTTGTCTCCGCAGTAGTAGGATCTGCCTCCTTTGCCCCCAATTCATCATTATCTATCTTCCCAACCCCAGTCATGAGCTTCCCCACTGCATGTGAAATTACGGAACACATTTCATGCACCAAACATGTGAGCTTCTTTTGCTTCTGTAAAACATAAAAGTGGATGGTAGAGAACATGATAAGTACAAATCTTCTATTGAAGAGTCTGAAAAATGGTTGAATGTACAAATGGCAATAAAAAGGGAAACAACATTGAGAGGGAAAAACAAGTGTTGGATAACTTACTGTTTTGTCATACGACTCAGGCAATCTTGTGGCAACAAATTTGGTGATATGGTCCATACTGCAAAACAAGCTATCATCCGCACACCGGGAAAACTCCGTATTGAGCTGGTGGTTTATAGACAAAGAAGATAAAAAAAAACTATGAGTGACAACAATTCTGGCACTCCCATACCAAAAAGAACTGGGAAATTGAAGAAAATGGTACTACTAATTGTGTGAAAATTCCTGCATCCATTATCCCACTTTCCTGTTGCCTACTATTAGTGGATACTATAATCAGCAAAAATGTAGACCTGGTATGCAAGTTGCTAGTTTTCAGAACATAAGTTGCTTGTGTTGTTGCAGAAACTTGCTACTTTTCAACATGTAAAATGCACACACACAAAAAGAGCTAAAAATGTACTACAACAGCTACCATTAATACAACAATCATTTCCTGTAAAACATTATCCAATTGTGTGCATGACAAACAAAAATGTTCGAACAAGACTGATAACTACTTGAACCTACTTGAAATATATGCAAAGCACTTGCTCCAAAAAAATTACATTAGCTTGCTTGTTTTTTCAAAGTGAATTGCCTACTCTAAAATGGTAGTGTTGCCTAAAAATAATAGGACAATAATATATCTCCTAAAACAGAAAAATTGAGTTACCCGCAAATTGCCATATTCTCCCGGAGCCTTCCTGTCCTTCTTGATAACTTTGGAAATTATTCCAAACTGAAACCATTGGTACCAAGTTCGGGATTGGCTCATGAACATCCAAAGATTCTAGGTACAACAGCTGCGTAATGACAAGAAAAAAGAACAAAGAGTTTAAGTTAGCTAATGATTGCAAAAAAAGAAAAAAAGTAAACAATGGATGCTTAAAAAAAGCAAAACAGCTTGAAGAACTTACAACAAGCTGGAAAACACAACAACAAACGGCCTTCTTGTTGGCACGCCCGAAGTGAACGCAAGCTTTAGTTGATCAACAAACTAGCATATATTGGTTTCCGTTATTCCATTGACATCCATGACTGCCGGGAAGCTTTTTGGGGAAATACTTAAACTAGTTGAAGGGCAAGGAAGCACAAAAAAACAAGAGCTAGCCAAGCGCGGACAAAGTCATCATCATAAGATCCTCCCATGTCTATGATCATATTGCACTATTATGTGAGAGGTTGGGAGTTCTTGGATGTGATGTTGTAAATACTATACATTTTCTTTGTGATTTCAGGCCGATTGTCGAAGCACACCTCCTGCCCCTATTTGGCAAACCCCATATCCTACGGACGCTTGTGGCATCTATAGGAATCTTCCCCCTTTCTGGAATGACTATCTGCGAAATCTCGGGTTCATAATGCTTCGTTATCCACTGGCTAAGATCTCCGGGCATGCTACTCGCTGCAAGGTCCAGAATGCCACCAAATTCTTTTTGAATGATGACACCCTTTTGGTCAGGAACCAAGCCCTTGTTCAACTTGAAGAGCCTTGCAGGGGATGCCCTGTTCCTTCGACCCTATTGCACATGGGAAAAAAGTAATTAGCAAAGGAAATAATGTTCATCATAGCATAGGCAACTTAATTAGACAGCATTGCTGGGCAACTGCTTAGTGAAACTGAGGAAACTATGCAAATACCTCAGTTCCTCCCATCTTCTGGCATTTTGGTTTTGAAGGTTGGTCGACGTTTGCACCTTCGACATTTGTATTCCCAGCATCTGCAGCTTGGCTCTCTTTACTATTCTCGTTACTAATAATATCATCAGGACGCTTCCCCCATGCAATAATTGCTTTAATTCTATGACGCTTGACCCCAGTTATTGGTGCAGTGCTCCGTGGCTGGAAGATGAAAACCACATAAATCAATAAAAAATGGAAAATAAAATCTGTTATGTACAGAAAGAACATATAGCATGTGCACACCTGTGTTTGATGGTCTTCATTCCCATGAGATGCAAGGTCATCATGACTTGATCCAGCAGGTCCATCCTGTTTTGACTTATGACTTGTCCCAGCCATCTATTTTCTGCTACATATATAAAGGACAAACAATGAGCATCATCATAGAAAAACAGAAAAAATGGTTCTGAAAAAACTGTATATCATGCAACAAATTCGTTTGACTAAAATTCTTACTAAACTAAGCAAACAGCAAATTACAAAAGGTCGACAATGAAAAGGGTTGTAAACTATCTGATTTTGACTATGTTACAACATTAATACAAAAGAACATACAAAAACCTAAGGAAAAAACATGACTACAGGGAGCAAGAAAAAACCGTTACACATCAAGCACCTGGAAAAAACATATCGTGACTTCTGGGTAACACATGATGGCATTTCAGGCAAATGAGTAAGAAAGCTTGAGCAAGCTTGACATTACACAAATGCACTAAGAACATATCGTGACTTCTGGGCAACACATGATGGCATTGCAGGAAAATGACTAAGAAAGCTTGAGCAAGCTTGACATTACACAAATGCACTAAGAACATATCGTGACTTCTGGGCAACACATGATGGCATTTCAGGCAAATGGCTAAGAAAAGCTTGAGCAAGCTTGACATTACACAAATGCACTAAGAACATATCGTGAGTGCTGGGCAACACATGATGGCATTTCAAGCAAATGACTAAGAAAAGCTTGAGCAAGCTTGACATTACACAAATGCACTAGGCAAACAGATGATGGCATGTGAGGTTACTGACTCACAAGAAAATTGAGCAAGCCAGGCATTGCACAAATACACTAGGCGACAGTTGAGGGCATGTCAGGGCAACTGACTAACAAAACTTGAGCGAGCCAGGCATTGCACAAATACAATAGGCAACAGTCGAGGGCAAGTCAGGCAACTGACTAACAAAACTCCAGCAAAAGCCTGACAACTGAATCACAAAACTTAAGCAAAACTGACATATCTGTAAAAACAAACATGAGCGTCGGACCACAGCACACAAACCTCATATACACACATTTCAACAACAGGAACCTACAGCATAGGTACATTTGTTGCATGAAAAAAAAGGTGCTAGGCAACTATATGAGCATCCTATGAGCAGTTGTTGCGCAAGTCAGTAGATCAACAACCTATGCACGAGAACATCTCCCTCCCTCTACCTCCACATGCCACGACATTCTACTGAGCATCACCAAGCCTTGAATGCCCCCCCTCCCCTGAATCCTATCTCACCAGTACCCAAACCAAATCTAACGAGTGCTTAATCCGTTCCAAATCAGTTAACCTATGCATAATCTCTTCCTAATTTCTTACAAGGGCAAAGGTACTCAGTGATTTCGCCCAAAACTCAATAGATCTGACAAGCCTACAGAAAAATGGGATCGAGATGAACTGACCTAGGATTCTGCCCTCCTCCAAACAGCAAGGCGATTTTGCTCCTCCGCGCGAACCACACGACAAAGGCGCGCGTCGTCCCTCCTCGGCCGCGTCACCGGCGCTGCAGCGCCTTCCGCCTCCAACTCCTGTGTGTTGCAGGTGTAGGCGTATGGCCCCGGTCGCCGCACCGACGCGCGCCTGGCCACTTAACCCCTTCCTCCACGCCGCGCATGTTGTCCCTTCCTCCCTACGGCGGAAGACGGCCGCCGAATCGCCGCGCCGCCACTGGCTGCTCCGGATTTGGTGGATTTGGGAGGAAATGGGTGCGCTCCCTGCGCTCGGGGGCGGTTTCGAAATGGGACGGAGAGGAGACGGAAGTGGGGAGGGGGGAAGAATTGGAGGGACCCACGACCGCTTTGAGGCCCAACGGGCCTCGTCCCGACGCCACGACTAGGTGCCACCTGGCGCACGCGTCGATGGAGCGAGCGGCCGGAACGATCGACGCGCGCGTCCGCAAGATGGCGATCGGACGGCGTGCGAGAGTGTGTGCTCTGTAAGACAAACGAGCCAGCGCCCACTTTTTAGGATTTAGGTTTTTTAAATTGATGAACTTCTATAAAATTTGTGAAACTTTCTAAAATCTATATTTTTGTTGTTTCCATGTTTTTTTAGCTTGTTTACAATTTCCCAGAATCATTGGTTTTTACAGAAGTCAAAGGTTGTATTTTTCGGAACGGCACAAATCAGGGACACGCGGGCCTATTGGGCCAGGACCAGGTCGCGAGCGCGGCAGCGCCATCGAGCTAAGCTTCTGTTTCAACTTATAGTTTCTGTTCAGCCCTCAAAAAAAAAAAAACTTATAGTTTCTGTTTTCCCTCAAAAAAAAAACTTATAGTTTCTGTTTCAACTTATTTGCAACTTATAGTTTCTGTTTCAATTCCTGGATCTAGAAACCATTTAATCTTCGGGCTTTATGGTTAAATCGAAATAGCCGAAAATAGCTTCGCTCTGTGGCACTAAACTGTGCAGCGCACTGGAGCTTGTCGCCTGGGCCTGGCCCACCTAATTAAACGCTCGATGAGTTCTCTACTCTCTTCACCGGTTTAATTTGCTTTCCTTTGTCTCCACTTAAATATCTTGTTGGCGAAGAAATATCAATCAGATCCGGTGAAGATTTGTTTCCCTGTATGACTAGGATTCATCTCCCTCTCTCCGTGCCACGCTGTGAAATTAACTGAAAGTGGTCCCGTACGGTGGTCTCTCTCTTGCCAAATTAACAGCAGGAGAATCCCTTTCTCCGTAGGCGTAACAAATTCGATCGATCCCTTATTCCCTTTCCTTCCTTCACCCGCCAGGCCGCCATCCATCGTCTCCGAGGCGGACTCCCTCCCCTTCCCGCCGCGACCCACCACTCGCAGCCGCGCGCGCCACGGAACCCCTGCTGGCTTAAACCCTACCGACTCCTACTCGATCTCTACCCCGTCTCGGCGTCCCACTGCGCCTTGCCGCCGCAGATCGATCCATATAAGGCAGCCCACTCCTCCTCAATCTCCCTCCACCCACAAGCAAAGCGCGGCGTAGCAAAAGCCAAAGCTCCCCACAACACAAGCCACCAAGCCCTAACTCCCGAGCGTAGCGACGCCAAACCCTAGCTAGCTTCTCTTTTGGCCGTATCTCTTTCTCTCCATCTCTCGTCACTGCTCGATCGACAGATCTGGTTTCTTGGTTTCTTTCCATGGCCGGCTCCGGTGATCGCCAGCAATCGTGGCGCCGCAGCGGGGGCGAGCTCGAGGAGGGCGAGGTCGTCTCCGGGTACTACACGGGCTCCGATTCCGATACCGACACCGACGACGAGGCCGCGCGCTACTACCTAAAGCCAGTGCACCGCTACGACGACCGCCAGGGGATGAAGGTCACGGTCGCGCGGCCAGGCCCCGGCCCTGTCCTCGACGACGTGGTCGTTGGCTGTGGCAGTGCCGGGCCAAGATCAAGATCGACTACCCGGGCGTCGTCGCCCACTTCCTCGCTCGGCTCCGACGGGACCATCGATGGCAGCGATGCTGCTGCCGTCACCGCAATATTCCCGGCCTGTCCCGTCTGCCACAGGCAGTTCCGCAGCTCCAAGGCCGTGCATGGGCACATGAGAGTCCACGCGCTGGCGCAGCCCAAGGAGGTGGAGAAGGTGTCTGCTACGGTTAGCGCCGTGCACGAGGTGGCCGGCTACGTGTCCCTGTCCACCTCCACTGCCGTCGAGGAGCTGGCGAGCAGCGAGCAGGCCGTCCCCAGCAGCGGCAGAAGCAGCAACAGCGCCAGCGTTAAGAAGCCAAGTCAGAGTACTACTGATCAGTACATGGCCATCGTGGTGGCAGGGGCAGCACCGCCCGCCGCCGTATCGGAGCAAGTCGACATCGCCGCGGCGCCTCCTGCACCGCAGCAAGACCCCGACTCACCGCCCGTAACACGCGCACCAGAGCCAGCCGCCGCCTACCTCCACCGGCACGCCCCCGCACAGCAGCATGCCTTCTTCCCCCCACCGCCGGCCAAGGCACCGCTGCATGCCTTCCACGGGCCGCTGCACATTATCGCGCACCGAGGCACGGCCGCCCCGCGTGGGTTCTCGTGCAAGGAGTGCAACCGGTGGTTCCCGACGCACCAGGGGCTGGGCGGCCACGCCGCCGGCCACAAGAACCGTCGCATCGCCGCGGAGGCCGCTGCAGCCATAGCCGCGGGGCTCGACCCGATTGACCACGCCGCGGGCGGCCCCAGGCCGGAGAGGCTCCACGCCTGCAAGGTCTGCGGCGAAGTTTACACCAGCGGCGTCCGACTTGGGGGGCACATGAGGAAGCACTACACAGGCAAGCCCATCGTGCCGAGGAAGCGGGCGCGCCTCCTCCTTCCCCCGGACGTCCTCGGGCTCGCGATCCCCTGGCCGGCGCCACACGCGCCACCGGCCGAGGCTGCGGCTGCGCCGCTGCAGGCGCCGGCCGTGCCGGCAGGCTGCGTGAGGCTCTTCGGCGTCACCATCGTGCCGGAGGCGAAGAAAGAGGACGAGGAGCGCCCTTCATCGACGGCAAGCAGTGATCGATAATGCGGCACCAGCATGCAGTTTGATATCGAGCAGTATGAAAGTATTTTGATGTCAGTAGTATATATTAGTCGTACGTATGAAAATGTTATGAGATTGGTACCATTAGAAGATTTATTGAATCAGAAACATCCAAGGAGATGTCTCAAGTTGTGTGGATTATTTTGATCGATACGTGGTTGAACTTGATAATTGTGTCTTGATTGTACTCTTTGTTCATCAAGTTTTATAACGTCCGCTGGCTGTTATACACGGATGACACACTGCACACCACAAACACGCACATTAACCTTGATCAGCTTTTTTGGAACGAAAAAAGACGCAAAGCGCGATGGCAGAAATTTTCTCGGAAACGATCGTAAGTACAGAACTCACGCTTGATTCTAAAAAAAGAAGTACAGAACTCACGCTCAAACTGGAAGTGCATGCATGCATGCACAAAGCCAAGTAAATCAACACCAAAAAAGTGTCTAGTTCTTTTGTACTCCCTTTGTTCGTATTATAAGTCGTTTTAGAGAACCCAGTCCAAAATTTTGCAGTTCAGACATTTTCTGCACTTTCCAAAAGTACCCCCGGTCGGAGAGGGCTCTCTCGTGCACGTTTCCTCTGTTCACCCCTCTCTCTTGCCTCGCCTTCCACCTCCTCTCCCCATGCCCGCAGAGCCCGCGCCCTCTGTTCACCTCCTCTCCTCGGCGCCGTTGATCTCCTCTTCCTCCTTGTTGCCCTCGCCCTCTCCATTCTCGCCCGCCTCCATCACCACCCCCGTGGCGCTCAGCACCAGGCGGAGACGGAGGAGCACCTACTCGCGAAGCCAGCGCCAGGCTGATCCCGCGGGAGGAGACTCCGCCACAGGGTCTCGCTCGGGGCGTACTTGGCCCTCGCCGTCGCGTCGCTCGAGCTGCTTGGCGCTGGCGTTCTTGCTCCTCCCTAGTTTTAAGTTTACTAATTTTATCATCCATTGCTATTGTTGTTGCCGCTTGCCTCCCCTGCTCGCCGGAGCTCTACCTCTCTGCCTCACTCAGCTCTTGCCTCCCACACTCGAGGAAGAAGAAGACTAGAGGAGGGAGATGGACACAGGGACACACGAAAACTTTCTTGGCGCACATACGCCACCGCCGCTCGAACGGCGTCCCTTTTCCTTGAGCACAAACTCAATACACCCAGCCATCGATACACAGAGGACCGGCGAGAGTTTATACTCACGCACGCCGCTCCCACTCGCCCATGCCCCGCGCCCCTCGCTATACCTGGCCCCCGCTCCCGTCGCGCCCGCACGCAGACGACGCGGCCACCAACAGCCCTGGACGCGGTCACATCTCCGGCTCCATCGCTAGCTGGAAACGACCCATGCGCACGCACGCACGATCACACACGCACACACACGACGCGTCCAGCCCGCGCCCGAACACGCACTGGCCACGGTCGTGGCTTTATTTGGCTAACATTCACCCCCTAAGCCATGGCTCAGAGGAGGCCGTCGTCCTCGACGCCGACGATGTCCGCCAGCAGCGCGCGCTCTGCCGCCGGCTCCCTCCGCAGCTTGGGGCAGTCCCTCTTGAAATGGCCGCGCTCGCCGCACTTGTAGCAGCGCCCACGTCGGTTGTCGCCGTTGCCGTCGCCACGTTTCGCCCGTCGTCGTCATCGTGCGCTTCTCCCTGCTGCCGCTCCCGCGCCCGCCACTGAGCCATGGTGAGCATCAGCTGATCGCAGCCATGCTCACCCGTTGTCCTGTCCGCGGCGCCGAACCCGCTCGTCGAACGCGCGCAGCCTCCCGAGCGCCTCGTCGAACGCCTTGGTCGTCACATCACAGAATTGCTCGATGCCGGCGACGACGGGGAACAACCAATCCGGGACGGTATCCAGCAGCTTCTTGACGAGGTTCGCGTACCTCGCCGTCATCCCCGCCAGCCTACCGACGTACGCGTCCAGCGCCTCGCCGTCCGCCATCTTCAGGTGGTCGAACTGCCCGCGCAGCGTCGCCAGCCTCGCCGCGCGGACCCGATCGGCGCCAATGAACCTCACCTTCAGGGAGTCCCATACCTCCCTGGCGGTGGGCTTCGTCGCCAGCGAGAGCAGCACATCCTCTGGCAGTGCTCCGAACAGCAACGCGCGCGCCGTCTTGTCCTTCCTGGCGTTCACCGCCGCGTCGCCCAGCACCACCGCCTCCCACATGGTGTGGACATCGAGGATCGACTGCGCCTTGATTGCCCACACGGTGTAGTTGTCCTGCGTGAGCATTGACATCGCCATCGACGCCGATCCACCATTGCCGCCAGGGAGCTCTCGAACCGAAGCTCTGATGCCAATTGTTGTTGCCGCTTGCCTCCCCCTGCTCGCCGGAGCTCTAGCTCTCTGCCTCACTCAGCTCTTGCCTTCCACACTCGAGGAAGAAGAAGACTAGAGGAGGGAGATGGACACAGGGACACAGGAAAAATTTCTTGGCGCACGTACGCAACCGCCGCTCGAACGGCGTCCTTTTTCCTTGAGCACGAACTCAATACACCCAGCCATCGATACACAAAGGATCGGCGAGAGTTTATACTCGCGCACGCACGCCGCGCCCACGGCGCTCCCACTCGCCCACGCCCCACGCCCCTCGCTATACCTGGCCCGCGCTCTTGTCCCGCCCGCACGCAGACGACGAGGCCACCAACAGCCCTGGACGCGGTCACACCTCCGGCTCCATCGCTATCTAGAAACGACCCATGTGCACGCACGCGCGGTCACTGAAGGAAATATGCCCTAGAGGCAATAATAAAGTTATTATTTATTTCCTTATATCATGATAAATGTTTATTATTCATGCTAGAATTGTATTAACCGGAAACATAATACATGTGTGAATACATAGACGAACAGATAGTCACTAGTATGCCTCTACTAGACTAGCTCATTAATCGAAGATGGTTATGTTTCCTAACCATAGACATGTGTTGTCATTTGATTAATGGGATCACATCATTAGGAGAATGATGTGATTGACATGACCCATTCCGTTAGCTTAGCACTTGATCGCTTAGTATATTGCTATTGCTTTCTTCATGACCTATACATGTTCCTGTAACTATGAGATTATGCAACTCCGTTTACGGAGGAACACTTTGGTACTACCAAACGTCACAACGTAACTGGGTGATTATAAAGGAGTACTACAGGTGTCTCCAAAGGTACTTGTTGGGTTGGCGATTTCGAGATTAGGTTTTGTCACTCCGATTGTCGAGAGGTATCTCTGGGCCTTCTCGGTAACACACATCACATAAGCCTTGCAAGCATTACAACTAATGAGTTAGTTGTGAGATGATGTATTACGGAATGAGTAAAGAGACTTACCATGCGAGATTGAACTAGGTATTGATACCGACGATCAAATCTCGGGTAAGTAACATACCGATGACAAAAGGAACAACGATATCGTTATGCGGTTTGACCGATAAAGATCTTCGTAGAATATGTAGGAACCAATATGGGCATCCAGGTTTCGCTATTGGTTATTGACCGAGAATGGTTCTAGGTCATGTCTACATAGTTCTCGAACCCGTAGGGTCCGCACGCTTAACGCTTCGATGACAGTTCATTATGAGTTTATAAGTTTTGATGTACCAAGGTTGTTCGAGTCCCGGATGTGATCACGGACATGACGAGGAGTCTCAAATGGTCGAGACATAAAGATTGATATATTGGAAGCCTATGTTTGGACTTCGGAAAGGTTCCGGATGAAAACAGGAAGTTACCGGAACACCGGGGGGTTACCGGAACCCCCCGGGGGGTCAATGGGCCTTAATGGGCCATAGGGAGAAGAGGAAGGGCCGGCCAGGGCAGGCCGCGCGCCCCCCTCCCCCTCTAGTCCGAATAGGACAAGGAGAGGGGGGCGCCCTTCCCTCTTCCCCCTCCCCAATCCTATTCCAACTAGGAAAGGGGGGGGGAGTCCTACTCCCGGTGGGAGTAGGACTCCTCCAGGCGCGCCCCCCTTGGGCTGGCCGCACCCCCCTTGCTCCTTTATATACGGGGGCAGGGGGGCACCCCAGGACACACAAGTTGATCTACGGATCGTTCCTTAGCCGTGTGCGGTGCCCCCCTCCACCATATTCCACTTCGGTCATATCGTCATGAGCTTAGGCGAAGCCCTCGCCGGAGAAGTCATATCGTCGCGAGCTTAGGCGAAGCCCTCGCGTCGGTGGAGCATCATCATCGTCACCACGCCGTCGTGCTGACGGAACTCATCCCCGACACTTTGCTGGATCGGAGTCCGGGGATCGTCATCGAGCTGAACGTGTGCAGAACTCGGAGGTGCCGTACGTTCGGTGCTTGGATCGGTCGGATCGTGAAGACGTACGACTACATCAACCGCGTTGTTATAACGCTTCCGCTTTCGGTCTACGAGGGTACGTGGACAGACACTCTCCCCTCTCGTTGCTATGCCATCACCATGGTCTTGCGTGTGCGTGGGAAATTTTTGAAATTACTACGTTCCCCAACAGTGGCATCCGAGCCTGGTTTTATGCGTTGATGTCATATGCACGAGTAGAACACAAGTGAGTTTTGGGCGATATAAGTCATACTGCTTACCAGCATATCATACTTTGGTTCGGCGGTATTGTGAGATGAAGCGGCCCGGACCGACATTACGCGTACGCTTACGCGAGACTGGTTTCACCACTTCGAGCACTAGTTGCTTAAAGGTGACCGGCGGGTGTCAGTTTCTCTCACTTTAGTTCAACCGAGTGTGGCTACGCCCGGTCCTTGCGAAGGTTAAAACAACACCAACTTGACAAACTATCGTTGTGGTTTTGATGCGTAGGTAAGAACGGTTCTTGCTCAGCCCGTAGCAGCCACGTAAAACTTGCAACAACAAAGTAGAGGACGTCTAACTTGTTTTTGCAGGGCATGTTGTGATGTGATGTGGTCAAGACGTGATGCTATATTTTATTGTATGAGATGATCATGTTTTGTAACCGAGTTATCGGCAACTGGTAGGAGCCATATGGTTGTCGCTTTATTGTATGAAATGCAAAAGCCATGTAATTGCTTTACTTTATCACTAAGCAGTAGCGATAGTCGTAGAAGCAATAGTTGGCGAGACGACAACGATGCTACGATGGAGATCAAGGTGTCGCGCCGGTGATGATGGTGATCATGACTATGCTTCGGCGATGGAGATCACAAGCACAAGATGATGATGACCATATCATATCACTTATATTGATTGCATGTGATGTTTATCCTTTATGCATCTTATCTTGCTTTGATTGACGGTAGCATTATAAGATGATCTCTCACTAAAATTATCAAGAAGTGTTCTCCCTGAGTATGCACCGTTGCGGAAGTTCTTCGTGCTGAGACACCACGTGATGATCGGGTGTGATAGGCTCTACGTTCAAATACAACGGGTGCAAAACAGTTGCGCACGCGAATACTCAGGTTAAACTTGACGAGCCTAGCATATAACAGATATGGCCTCGAACACGGAGACCGAAGGTCGGCGTGAATCATATAGTAGATATGATCAACATAGTGATGTTCACCATTGAAACTACTCCATCTCACGTGATGATCGGACATGGTTTAGTTGATTTGGATCACGTAATCACTTAGATGACTAGAGAGATGTCTGTCTAAGTGGGAGGTTTTAATATGATTAATTAAACTTAAATTTATCTTGAACTTAGTACCGATAGTATTTTTGCTTGTCTATGTTTACTGTAGATAGATGGCTCGTGTTGTTGTTCCGTTGAATTTTAATCGCTCCTTGAGAAAGCAAAGTTGAAAGATGATGGTAGCAATTACACGGACTGGGTCCGTAATTTGAGGATTATCCTCATTGCTGCACGGAAGAATTACGCCCCGAAGCACCGCTGGGTGCCGGGACTGCTGCAGGAGCAACGCTAGAAGTTGTGAACGTCTGGCGAGCAAAGTTGATGACTACTCGATAGTTCAGTGTGCCATGCTTTACGGCTTAGAACCGGGTCTTCAACGACGTTTTGAACGTCATGGAGCATATGAGATGTTCCAGGAGTTGAAGTTAATATTTCAAGCAAATGCCCGGATAGAGAGATATGAAGTCTCCAATAAGTTCTATAGCTGCAAGATGGAGGAGAATAGTTCTGTCAGTGAACATATACTCAAAATGTCTGGGTATAATAATCACTTGATTCAACTGGGAGTTACTCTTCCGGATGATAGTGTCATTGACAGAATTCTCCAATCACTGCCACCAAGCTACAAGAGCTTCGTGATGAACTATAATATGCAAGGGATGACCAAAACAATTCCGAGCTCTTCGCAATGCTAAAAGTCATGGAGGTAGAAATCAAGAAAGAGCATCAAGTGTTGATGGTCAACAAGACCACTAGTTTCAAGAAAAAGGGCAAAGGAAAGAAGAAGGGGAACTTCAAAAAGAACAGCAAGAAAGTTGTTGCTCAAGAGAAGAAACCCAAGTCTGGACCTAAGCCTGAAACTGAGTGTTTTTACTGCAAGCAAACTGGACACTGGAAGCGGAACTGCTCCAAGTATTTGGCGGATAAGAAGGATGGCAAGGTGATCAAAGGTATATGTGATATACATGTTATTGATGTGTACCTTACTAATACTCGCAGTAGTACCTGGGTATTTGATACTGGTTCTGTTGCTAATATTTGCAACTCGAAACAGGAACTACGGATTAAGCGAAGATTGGCTAAGGACGAGGTGACGATGCGCGTGGAAATGGTTCCAAAGTCGATGTGATCGCGGTCGGCACGCTACCTCTACATCTACCATCGGGATTAGTTTTAGACCTAAATAATTGTTATTTGGTGCCAGCGTTAAGCATGAACATTATATCTGGATCTTGTTTGATGCGAGACGGTTATTCATTTAAGACAAAGAATAATGGTTGTTCTATTTATATGAATAATATCTTTTATGGTCATGCACCCTTGAAGAGTGGTCTATTTTTATTGAATCTCGATAGTAGTAGTACACATATTCATAGTGTTGAAATCAAAAGATGCAGAGTTGATAATGATAATGCAAATTATTTGTGGCACTGCCGTTTGGGTCATATCGGTGTAAAACGCATGAAGAAACTCCATACTGATGGGCTTCTGGAATCACTTGATTATGAATCACTTGGTACTTGCGAACCGTGCCTCATGGGCAAGATGACTAAAACACCGTTCTCCGGAACTATGGAGCGACCAACTGATTTGTTGGAAATCATACATACTGATGTTTGTGGTCCAATGAATGTTGAGGCACGCGGCGGGTATCGTTATTTTCTCACCTTCACAGATGATTTGAGCAGATATGGGTATATCTACTTAATGAAACACAAATCTGAAACATTTGAAAAGTTCAAAGAATTTCAGAGTGAAGTGGAAAATCATCGTAACAAGAAAATAAAGTTTCTACGATCGGATCGTGGAGGAGAATATTTGAGTTACGAGTTTGGTTTACATTTGAAACAATGTGGAATAGTTTCAGCAACTCACGCCACCCGAACACCACGGAGAAATGGTGTGTCCGAACGTCGAATCGTATTTTACTTGATATGGTGCGATCTATGATGTCTCTTACTGATTTACCGCTATCGCTTTTGGGGATATGCTTTAGAGACGGCCACATTCACGTTAAATAGGGCACCATCTAAGTCCGTTGAGACGACACCGTATGAACTGTGGTTTGGCAAGAAACCAAAGTTGTCGTTTCTTAAAGTTTGGGGCTGCGATGCTGATGTGAAGAAACTTCAACCAGATAAGCTCGAACCCAAATCGGAGAAATGTGTCTTCATAGGATACCCAAAGGAGACTGTTGGGTACACCTTCTATCACAGATCTGAAGGCAAGGTTTTCGTTGCTAAAGTCGGATCCTTTCTAGAGAAGGAGTTTCTCTCGAAAGAAGTGAGTGGGAGGAAAGTAGAACTTGATGAGATAATCAGATCTGCTCCCTTATTGAAGGTAGTTCATCACAAGAAACGGTTCTGTGACAACTACACCAATTAGTGAGGAAACTAATGATGATGATCATGAAGCTTCAGATCAAGTTACTACTGAACTTCGAGGTCAACCAGAGTAAAATACGCACTGAGTGGTACGGTAATCCTATTTTGGAAGTCATGTTACTTGACCATGGCGAACCTACAAACTATGAAGAAGCGATGGTGAGCCCAGATTCCGCGAAATGGCTGGAAGCCATGAAATCTGAGATGGGATCCATGTATGAGAACAAAGTATGGACTTTGGTTGACTTGCCCGATGATCGGCAAGCCATTGAGAATAAATGGATCTTTAAGAAGAAGACTGACGCCGATGGTAATGTAACTGTATACAAAGCTCGACTTGTTGCAAAAGGTTTTCGACAAGTTCAAGGGGTTGACTACGATGAGACTTTCTCACCCGTAGCGATGCTTAAGTCTGTCCGAATCATGTTAGCAATTGCCGATTTTATGATTATGAAATTTGGCAAATGGATGTAAAACTGCATTCTTGAATGGATTTCTAGAAGAAGAGTTGTATATGATGCAACCAGAAGGTTTGTTGATCCAAAGGGTGCTAACAAAGTGTGCAAGCTCCAACGATCAATTTATGGTCCAGTGCAAGCCTCTCGAGTTGGAATAAACGCTTTGATAGTGTGATCAAAGATATGGTTTTATATGAGACTTTTGGAGAAGCCTGTATTTACAAGAAAGTGAGTGGGAGCTCAGAGCATTTCGATATTATATGTGGACGACATATTGTTGATTGGAAATGATATAGAATTTCTGGATAGCATAAAAGGATACTTGAATAAAAGTTTTTCAATGAAAGACCTCGTGAAGCTGCTTACATATTGGGCATCAAGATCTATAGAGATAGATCAAGACGCTTAATTGACTTTCACAAATCACATACCTTGATAAAGTTTTGAAGAAGTTCAAAATGGATCAGCAAAGAAAGGTTTTTACCTGTATTACAAGGTGTAAGATTGAGTCGACTCAATGCCCGACAACAGCAGAAGATAGAGAGAAAATGAAAGATGTTCCTATGCTTCAGCCATAGGCTCTATCATGTATGCAATGCTGTGTACCGCACTGACGATGCTTAGCTGTAAGCTTGGCAGGAAGGTACCAAAGTAATCCAGAGTGGATCATCGACAGCGGTCAAGAACATCCTGAAATACCGAAAAGGACTAAGGATATGTTTCTCGATATGGAGGTGACAAAGAGCTAGTCGTAAATGGTTACGCCGATGCAAGCTTTGACACTGATCCGGACGATTCTAAATCGCAAACCGGATACGTATTTTTATTAAACGGTGGAGCTGTCGGTTGGTGCAGTTCTAAACAAAGCGTCGTGGCGGGATCTACATGTGAAGCGGAGTACATAGCTGCTTCGAAGCAGCAAATGAAGGAGTCTGGATGAAAGAGTTCATTTCCGATCTAGGTGTCATACCTAGTGCATCGGGACCAATGAAGATCTTCTGTGACAATATCGTGCAATTGCCTTGGCAAAGGAATCCAGATTTCACAAGAGGACCAAGCATATCAAAAGACGCTTCAATTCCATTCGGGACCAAGTCCAAGTGGGAGACATAGAGATTTGCAAAATACATACGGATCTGAATGTTGCAGACCGCTGACTAAGCCTCTTCCACGAGCAAAACATGATCAGCACCAAGACTCCATGGGTGTTAGAATCATTACTGTGTAATCTAGATTATTGACTCTAGTGCAAGTGGGAGATCAAGGAAATATGCCCTAGAGGCAATAATAAAGTTATTATTTATTTCCTTATATCATGATAAATGTTTATTATTCATGCTAGAATTGTATTAACCGGAAACATAATACATGTGTGAATACATAGACAAACAGATAGTCACTAGTATGCCTCTACTAGACTAGCTCATTAATCAAGATGGTTATGTTTCCTAACCATAGACATGTGTTGTCATTTGATTAATGGGATCACATCATTAGGAGAATGATGTGATTGACATGACCCATTCCGTTAGCTTAGCACTTGATCGCTTAGTATATTGCTATTGCTTTCTTCATGACCTATACATGTTCCTGTAACTATGAGATTATGCAACTCCGTTTACGGAGGAACACTTTGGTACTACCAAACGTCACAACGTAATCGGGTGATTATAAAGGAGTACTACAGGTGTCTCCAAAGGTACTTGTTGGGTTGGCGATTTCGAGATTAGGTTTTGTCACTCCGATTGTCGGAGAGGTATCTCTGGCCTTCTCGGTAACACACATCACATAAGCCTTGCAAGCATTACAACTAATGAGTTAGTTGTGAGATGATGTATTACGAACGAGTAAAGAGACTTACCAAGAACGAGATTGAACTAGGTATTGATACCGACGATCGAATCTCGGGTAAGTAACATACCGATGACAAAAGGAACAACGATATCGTTATGCGGTTTGACCGATAAAGATCTTCAGAGAATATGTAGGAACCAATATGGGCATCCAGGTTCCGCTATTGGTTATTGACCGAGAATGGTTCTAGGTCATGTCTACATAGTTCTCGAACCCGTAGGGTCCGCACGCTTAACGCTTCGATGACAGTTCATTATGAGTTTATAAGTTTTGATGTACCAAGGTTGTTCGAGTCCCGGATGTGATCACGGACATGACGAGGAGTCTCAAATGGTCGAGACATAAAGATTGATATATTGGAAGCCTATGTTTGACTTCGAAAGGTTCCGGATGAAAACAGGAAGTTATCGAACACCGGGGTTACGGAACCCCGGGGTCAATGGGCCTTAATGGGCCATAGGGAGAAGAGGAAGGGCCGGCCAGGGCAGGCCGCGCCCCTCCCTCTAGTCCGAATAGGACAAGGAGAGGGGGCGCCCTTCCCTCTTCCCTCCCCAATCCTATTCCAACTAGGAAGGGGGGAGTCCTACTCCCGTGGGAGTAGGACTCCTCCAGCGCCGCTTTTGGCTGGCCGCACCCCCCTTGCTCCTTTATATACGGGGCGGGGACCCCGAACACAAAGTTGATCTCCGGATCGCTCCTTAGCCGTGTGCGGTGCCCCTCCACCATATTCCACTTCGTCATATCGTCATGAGCTTAGGCGAAGCCCTGCGCGGAGAAGTCATATCGTCGCGAGCTTAGGCGAAGCCCTGCGCCGGTGGAGCATCATCATCGCCACCACGCCGTCGGTTGACGGAACTCATCCCGACACTTTGCTGGATCGGAGTCCGGGATCGCCATCGAGCTGAACGTGTGCGTAACTCGGAGGTGCCGTGACGCTCGGTGCTTGGATCGGTCGGATCGTGAAGACGCACGACTACATCAACCGCGTTGTTATAACGCTTCCGCTTTCGGTCACGAGGGTACGCCGACGACACTCTCCCTCTCGTTGCTATGCCATCACCATGGTCTTGCGTGTGCGTAGGAAATTTTTGAAATTACTACGCTCCCCAACAAAGGGCATCCGAGCCTGGTTTTATGCGTTGATGTCATATGCACGAGTAGAACACAAGTGAGTTTTGGGCGATATAAGTCATACTGCTTACCAGCATATCATACTTTGGTTCGGCGGTATTGTGAGATGAAGCGGCCCGGACCGACATTACGCGTACGCTTACGCGAGACTGGTTTCACCGCTTCGAGCACTAGTTGCTTAAAGGTGACCGGCCCGGATCGAATCTTAGACAGGTAACATATCGATGACAAAGGGAACAACGTTTGTTGTTATGCGGTTTGACCGATAAAGATCTTCGTAGAATATGTAGGAGCCAATATGAGCATCTAGGTTCCGCTATTGGTTATTGACCAGAGATGTGTCTCGGTCATGTGTACATAGTTCTCAAACTCGTAGGGTCCGCACGCTTAACGTTCGATGACGATTTGTATTACGAGTTACGTGTTTTGATGACCGAAGTTCGTCCGGAGTCCCGGATGAGATCACAGACATGACGAGGAGTCTTTAAATGGTCAATAGGTAAAGATTCATATATTGGAAGGTTGCATTCGGACATGGGAATGGTTCCGAGTGATTCGGGCATTTTTCCGGAGTACCGGGAGGTTACCGGAACCCCCGGGAGAAGTATTGGGCCTATTGGGCCTTACTGGAGGAGAGGAGAGAGGCCACGTGAGAGGGGCGCCCCCCCCCTTGCCCAAACCGAATTGTAATAGGGGAGGGGGGCGGCCCCCCTCTTTCCTTCTCCCTCTCTTTCCCTTCCCCTTTTCCCTCTCCGGTGGAAGGAAGGAGAGGGGGGGGGGGCGAATCCTACTTGGACTAGGAGTCTAAGTAGGACTCCTCCCTTGGCGCGCCCACCCTTGGGCCGGCCTGCTCCTCCCCCCTCCTTTATATATGTGGGAGGGGGGCACCCCAAAGGCACACGAAGTCTTCACTTAGCCATGTGCGGTGCCCCCTCCACAGTTAACAACCTTGGTCATATCGTCGTAGTGCTTAGGCGAAGTCCTGCGCCGGTAACATCATCATCACCGTCGCCACGCCGTCGTGCTGACGGAACTCTCCCTCGGCCTCAACTGGATCAAGAGTTCGAGGGACGTCAGCGAGCTGAACGTGTGCTGAACGCGGAGGTGTCGTACGTTTGGTGCTTGGATCAGTTGGATCGTGAAGACGTTCAACTACATCAACCGCGTTACTAAACGCTTCCGCTTTCGGTCTACGAGGGTACGTGGACACACTCTCCCCGCTCGTTGCTATGCTTCTCCTAGATAGATCTTGCGTGATCGTTGGAATTTTCTTGAAATACTACGTTCCCCAACAGTGGCATCCGAGCCAGGTCTATGCGTAGATGTTATATGCACGAGTAGAACACAAAGAGTTATGGGCGATAATAGTCATACTGCTTACCAGCAACGTCTTACTTTGATTCGGCGGTATTGTTGGATGAAGCGGCCCGGACCGACATTACATGACCGCGTTCATGAGACTGGTTCTACCGACGTGCTTCCCACACATGTGGCTAGCGGGTGTCTGTTTCTCCAACTTTAGTTGAATCGAGTTTGACTACGCCCGGTCCTTGTTGAAGGTTAAAACAGCATTAAAACAGCACACTTGACGAAAAATCGTTGTGGTTTTGATGCGTAGGTAATAACGGTTCTTGCTAGAAGCCCATAGCAACCACGTAAAACTTGCAACAACAAAGTAGAGGACGTCTAACTTGTTTTTGCAGGGCATGTTGTGATGTGATATGGTCAAGACATGATGAGATATAAATTGTTGTATTAGATGATCATGTTTTGTAAAAGTTATCGGCAACTAGTAGGAGCCTTATGGTTGTCGCTTTATTGTATGAAATACAATCGCCATGTAATTGATTTACTTTATCACTAAGCGGTATTGATAGTCGTAGAAGCAATAGTTGGCGAGACGACAACGATGCTACGATGGAGATCAGCCGGTGACGATGGTGATCATGACGGTGCTTTGGAGATGGATATCAAAGGCACAAGATGATGATGGCCATATCATATCACTTACTTTGATTGCATGTGATGTTTATCCTTTATGCATCTAATTTTGCTCAGTACGGCGGTAGCATTATAAGATGATCCCTCACTAAATTTCAAGGTATAAGTGTTCTCCGTGAGTATGCACCATTGCTACAGTTTGTCGTGCTGAGACACCACGTGATGATCGGGTGTGATAAGCTCTGTGTTCACATACAACGGGTGCAAGCCAGTTTTGCACACGCAGAATACTCAGGTTAAACTTGACGAGCCTAGCATATGCAGATATGGCCTCGGAATACTGAGACCGAAAGGTCGAGCGTGAATCATATAGTAGATATGATCAACATTGTGATGTTCACCATTGAAAACTACTCCATCTCACGTTATGATCGGACATGGTTTAGTTGATTTGGATCACTTGACCATTTAGATGACTAGAGGGATGTCTATCTAAGTGGGAGTTCTTAAGTAATATGATTAATTGAACTTCAATGTATCATGAACTTAATATTACCTGATAGTTTTTGCATGTCTATGTTGTTGTAGATCAATAGCCCATGCTACCGTTCCCTTGAATTTTAATGTGTTCATAGAGAAAGCTAAGTTGAAAGATGATGGTAATAACTAAACGGACCGGGTCCGTAACTTGAGGATTATCCTCATTGCTTCACAGAAGAATTACGTTCTGGAAGCACCGCTAGGTGCAAGACCCGCTGCAGGAGCAACTCCGGACGTTATGAACATCAGGCAGAGCAAAGCTGATGACTACTCGATAGTTCAGTGTGCCATGCTTTACGGCTTAGAACCGGGACTTCAACAACGTTTTGAATGTCATGGAGCATATGAGATGTTTCAGGAGCTGAAGTTAATATTTCAAGCAAATGCCCGGATTGAGAGATATGAAGTCTCCAATAAGTTATATAGCTGCAAGATGGAGGAGAATAGTTCTGTCAGTGAACATATACTCAGAATGTCTGGGTACCACAATCACTTGACTCAACTGGGAGTTAATCTTCTTGATGATAGTGTCATTGACAGAGTTCCTCAATCACTGCCACCAAGCTAAAAAAGCTTCGTGATGAACTATAATATGCAAGGGATGGAAAAGACTATTGCCGAGCTCTTCGCAATACTAAAGGCTGCGGAAGTAGAAATCAAGAAGGAGCATCAAGTGTTGATGGTTAACAAGACCACTAGTTTCAAGAAAAAGGGCAAAGGGAAGAAGGGGAACTTCAAGAAGAACGGCAGGCAAGTTGTTGCTCAAGTGAAGAAGCCCAAGTCTGGACCTAAGCTCGAGATCGAGTGCTTCTACCGCAAAGGGACTGGTCATCGAAGCTTAAACTGCCCCAAGTATTTGGCAGATAAGAAGGATGGCAAAGTGAAAGGTATATTTGATATACATGTTATTGATGTGTACCTTACTAATGCTCGTAGTAGCGCCTGGGTATTTGATACTGGTTGTGTTGCTCATATTTGCAACTCAAAACAGGGGCTACGGACTAAACGAAGATTGGCTAAGGACGAGGTGATGATGCGCGTGGGAAATGGTTCCAAAGTCGATGTGATCGCGGTCAGAACGCTACCTCTACAGCTACCGTTGAGATTAGTTTCAGACCTGAATAATTGTTATTTGGTTCCAGCGTTGAAAATGAACATTATATCTGGATCTTGTTTGATGCGAGACGGTTATTCATTTAAATCAGAGAATAATGGTTGTTCTATTTATATGAGTAATATCTTTTATGGTCATGCACCCTTGATGAGTTGTATATTTCTGTTGAATCTTGATAGTAGTGACACTAGTAGAAAAAGGGGCTATCGTCCAGGGCAGTTTAGCCCATTAGTCCCGGTTCAATCCAGAACCGGGACCAATGGAGCTATTTTCCCCGGTTCGTGATCCCAGGGGGCCGGCCGGGCCACGTGGGCCATTGGTCCCGGTTCGTCCGGACCTTTTGGTCCCGGTTGGTGGGACGAACCGGGACCAATGGTCCTGGCTCCTGGCCCACCACTATTGGTCCCGGTTCATGGCATGAACCGGGACCAAAGGCTTCCCTTTAGTCCCGGCTCATGCCACCAACCGGGGCTAATGGTGCTTCCTATATATAGCCCCTCACAGCAAGAGCAGAGCACACTGCTCTGTTTTTTCCGCCGAGGGGAGAGGGCTTGGTGGTGCTCTAGCTCACCTCCTATGCACACAAGGTGTTCGATGGAATGCTCGAGCCACACTACTTAAGCTTTCTCCTCTCAAGCTCGACCTCTAACCTCCATTTTCCTCAATATTTGTCTAGGTTTAGCGGTCCGTCACGCCTGTCCCCTGCCTTTCACCGCCGTCGATCACCAGCGCCGATCTCATCGCCAAGACCACCGTGGTGAGCCTCTTGTTCTTATCTTCTTTCGAAAGGAAAAATATTCTTACTTGTATTATTTTCTTACTTTTATTATTGCATCTTATATAGTGCGATGGTTTTGGTATCCGCCTCGCCGGCCCTCGCCCCGTCTATGATTCGGATGTGGTATATATTATCTTTTCATAACTATTGGTTCATTTATTGTTTATGAAAATTATGCCGACCAACGTGACATAGATTTTATTTATCTAGGAGGTTGTTGAACCAGAAATTCCAACCGACCCTATTGTCGAGAGGTTAAATTTAGTTGAAGAAGAAAACAATTTCTTGAAGGAAAAATAAAAAACTTGAGGAGGAGAAGATGATATTGGAGTTGCATGTTGCGGATGTCGCCGATGATCACAAGATCAAGATGGATGCAATGCGCTTGAAGATGAGAAAGATTAGAAAATATGCCATTCATACCGAGGCTTGGTATCATTATGCCGTTGGATCAGTTGTTACCTTGGTTGCGATTATGATCGATTTGTTTTCACATTGAAATGTTTTACATAGTTTCAATGTATGGTTTAATTAATTTAGATACTCGCAGAGCTTTATGTTGTTAGATGAGAACTATGTATGTACTTTGGTTTTTATGTGATGATGAACTTCTATTAATTTGGTCACTTAATTATCTATTCAATATGTTCTGTAATGATTTTTGACACACTTAATTATATATAATGCACGCAGATGAACCGACAATGGATGTACGGTGACAGACACACCTCCAAGTACATTAAGGGCGTGCATGCTTTTCTCGAAGTGGCTGAGGCAAACAAGCAGAATGGTTTTATGTGTTGTCCATGCCCTATATGTGGGAATACGAAGTCTTACTCTGACCGGAAAATACTTCACACCCACCTGCTTTACAAGGGTTTCATGCCTCACTATAATGTTTGGACGAGGCACGGAGAAATAGGGGTTATGATGGAAGACGGCGAGGAAGAAGAGTACGATGACAACTATGTGCCCCTGAATACGGTGATGCTACTGAACATCAAGATGCACTGCACGATGTGCACGATAGTGCTGCAACGGGCGAAGCTGCTGAAGATCAAGAGGAACCGACGATGTGCCCCATGATGATGATCTCCGCCGGTCATTGTCGATGCAAGGACACAATGCGAAAGTCAAAAGGAGAAGCTGAAGTTCGATCGCATGTTAGAGGATCACAAAAAAGGGTTGTACCCCAATTGCGAAGATGGCAACACAAAGCTCGGTACCGTACTCGAATTGCTGCAGTGGAAGGCAGAGAATGCTGTGCTGATAAAGGATTTGAGAAGCTACTGAAAATAATGAAGAATAAGCTTCCAAAGGATAACGATTGCCCGACAAGACATACGCAGCAAAGAAGGTCGATGCCCTCTAGGATTGGAGGTGGAGAAGATACATGCATGCCCTAATGACTGCATCCTCTACCGTGGTGCCTACAAGTATCTGAACGCATGCCCGGTATGCGGTGCATTGCGGTATAAGATCGACGAGATGACCTCGGTGATGTTGATTTGCGAGCCTCCCAGAAGAGGGTTCCTGCGAAGGTGATGTGGTATGCTCCTATAATACCACGGTTGAAATGTCTGTTCAGAAACGGAGAGCATGCCAAGTTGATGCGATGGCACAGTGAGGACCGTAAGAAAGACGGGAAGTTGAGAGCACCCACTGACGGGTCGCAGTGGAGAAAAATCGAGAGAAAGTACTGGGATGAGTTTGCAAAGGACCCAAGGAACGTATGGTTTGCTTTAAGCGCGGATGGCATTAATCCTTTCGGAGAGCAGAGCAGCAATCACAGCACCTGGCCCGTGACTCTATGTATGTATAACCTTCCTCCTTGGATGTGCATGAAGCGGAAGTTCATTATGATGCCAGTTCTCATCCAAGGCCCTAAGCAACCCGGCAACGACATTGATGTGTACCTAAGGCCATTAGTTGAGGAACTTTTACAGCTGTGGAATGAAAACGGTGTACGTACGTGGGATGAGCACAAAAAGGAGGAATTTGACCTAAAGGCGTTGTTGTTCGTGACCATCAACGATTGGCCCGCTCTCAGTAACCTTTCAGGACAGACAAACAAGGGATACCACGCATGCACGCACTGTTTACTTGACACCGATAGTATATACCTGGGAAGCTGCAGGAAGAATGTGTACCTGGCCATCGCCGATTTCTTCCGACCAACCATCAATGTCGAAAGAAAGGCAAGCATTTCAAAGGCGAGGCAGATCACCGAAGAAGCCCGCTATGCGCATCGGTGATCACGCATTTGCTATGGTCAATGATTTACACGTAATCTTTGGAAAGGGTCCTGGCGGACTAGCTGTTCCGAAGGACGCTAAGAATCACGCACCCATGTGGAAGAAGAAATCTATATTTTGGGACCTACCCTACTGGAAAGACCTAGAGGTCCGCTCTTTGATCGACGTGATGCACGTGACGAAGAACCTTTGCGTGAACCTGCTAGGCTTCTTGGGCGTGTATGGGAAGACAAAAGATACACCTGAGGCACGAGAGGACCTGCAACGCTTGCACGAAAAAGAGGGCATGCCTCCGAAGCAGTATGAAGGTCCTGCCAGCTACGCTCTTACGAAAGAAGAGAAAGAAATATTCTTTCAATGCCTGCTCAGTATGAAGGTCCCGACTGGCTTCTCGTCGAATATAAAGGGAATAATAAATATGCCAGAGAAAAAGTTCCAGAACCTAAAGTCTCATGACAGCCACGTGAGTATGACGCAACTGCTTCCGGTTGCATTGAGGGGGCTTCTACCGGAAAACGTCCGATTAGCCATTGTGAAGCTATGTGCATTCCTCAATGCAATATCTCAGAAGGTGATCGATCCAGAAATCGTAGCAACGCTAAGGAGTGATGTGGCGCAATGTCTTGTCAGTTTCGAGCTGGTGTTCCCACCATCCTTCTTCAATATCATGACGCATGTCCTAGTTCATCTAGTCGACGAGATTGTCATTCTGGGGCCCGTATTTCTACACAATATGTACCCCTTTGAGAGGTTCATGGAAGTCCTAAAGAAATATGTTCGTAACCGTGCTAGGCCAGAAGGAAGCATCTCCATGGGCCATCAAACAGAGGATGTCATCGGGTTTTGTGTTGACTTCATTCCTGGCCTTAATAAGATAGGTCTCCCTAAATCGCGGTATGAGGGGAGACTGACTGGAAAAGGCACGCTTGGAAGAGACTCAATAATATGCAGGGACGGATATTCTTGGTCTCAAGCACACTACACAGTTCTACAGAACTCTACCTTGGTGACCCCGTATGTCGATGAACACAAGAACAGTCTGCGCTCCAAACACCCGGAGCAGTGCGACGACTGGATTACATGTGAACACATCAGGACTTTCAGCAGTTGGTTGGAAACACGTCTCAGAGGTGACAGCACTGTTTGTGATGAGTTGTACTTGTTGTCCAGGGGACCATCTTCGACTGTAAGATGTTTTTTAACACTAGTGTAACATGTTTTTTGTCACTACACTAGTGTCAAAAAACGTCTTACATTATGAAACAGAGGAAGTATTAGATTTGAAGGCTGATTTGAAAGCAAGTGCAGGATGCAAGTACTAATGAGCCTAAAATTGCATCTGCCTGGAGACCAGGCGTTCGCTCCCGTCAGCCTGGACCAGGCCAATCAATCAGCCTGGGAGCTAGCCAGGCTCATCTAGCTGCAGCGAGCTCCACGCCAGGGCCGTGTCCGTGAATCCAAGTAGCCAACCAAAAACAATGTCCAGACACATCTCAGTGTGTCTTCCCAGGATTCCAACCAAACTGACCCTACGTTTGTGGTTGCCCGTGGGTGGTGGTGGCGGCAATCGGTGCGGGCTTATAGATTTCCTGTACGTACATGTACGCAACCGCGGACCCGCATGATATTTGAAGTTTTGAACTCGCTTGTTTTTCTAAGAAACTGAACTCGCTTTGTTCCCTGGTTGTTCTAAGCTTAGACCTGAGTCTAGCCATTGATCACCACGTTGCTATTATTTTTACCGGAATCAGCTCCTGTACAGCACAAACACCACCTAGTTCTAAATGAGAGTTGATCACAAGTGGGCCCCAAGCAGACACAAATTGTGAAAGGAAGTCGATGGTGAAGAAACATAATGTTCTGTTATGCATGTGTGTACAAGAGTAAGTGCGTAAAAAATAACGTTTGAGCAAATTGAGCTTCCTTAAATCTGGTTCTAAATATTTTCTTAAAAACGACTAACATTGCTCATGCTCTAACAAGTAATGACCAGGTGTTAGAAAACTAGAACCATGTGAAACAACTGGTGATTGAATGGTTAGGAAAACAGTCGTATCCCGGCCCACCAGGATTGAAGTTCTGGTGCTCACATTTTCCGAAATTTATTTCAGGATTTTTGCTGATGCACGTTCGTTGGGAGGAGACATTCTCACCGACTACGAGGCGCATGTGGTGATTTCATTATTCTCAATATGGTATGATGTCTTAGTCTTTCGAAAGTGCTCATAGGAGTAGGGTATGCGCGAGTGTGTTCATAGGAATGAGTGTATGCGTGTATATATATGAGCACCTGCGTCTGTGCTGCGTTAAAAAAAATCTTGAAACCATATTTAGATATTCGCCGACAAACTGGTGGTTGTAGTTTGGCTATATTATGAACATCAAAGTTTGCTTCTGGAAACAATTATGATTAAACTTAACTCGTAGAAATAGTGGGCAATAGCTTTAGTGAGAACCGTCATCTATTAAGGCAGTCTAAGGCAGCAACAATATTTGCAATTCTCCCTGCAAAAATCAAACAATATTTGCAATTCAGAGATACATTGACACCGCGCCCCACCGTCTCACAATTCTTCTTCCACCGGGCCTACCCACAAATATTTCCTCCTCCGTCTTTGGTCGAAGGTCGCCGAGGGCTTATGACATGGATCTGTTGAATAGCTCCAGTTGAAGCCAAAATGGAACTCCCCTCTCAAATGTTTGCATGGCTTTGTGGAAAACGTGCCCTGGTGGTGGATAAGGTCGGGATCAGATGATATGGCAATACTCTCCTTTGGTATGTTACAAATCCACATTTGGTTTGCTGCAAGCGGACGGTTGACATGCCCCCATGAGTTTGAAGGTCTGTTGCAAACTATATTCTTCATGTTATCTCTTTTGTGAATTATTATTCTCCATGTTATCGGAAACATTGATTGAATCCCTTCTTTCGTAGGCGTAACAAACTCGATCGACCCCTTTCCTTCCTTCACCCGCCATCCATGGTCTCCCAGGCGGACTCCCTCCCACATGGTGTGGACATCGAGGATCGCCTGCGCCTTGATTGCCCACACGGTGTAGTTGTCCTGCGTGAGCATCGGCATCGCCATCGACGCCGATCCGCCCGCACCTTCGCCGTGTGGCACGATCGCCATTGCCGCCGGGGAGCTCTCGAACCGAAGCTCTGATGCCAATTGTTGTTGCCGCTTGCCTCCCCCTGCTCGCCGGAGCTCTACCTCTCTGCCTCACTCAGCTCTTTCCTTCCACACTCGAGGAAGAAGAAGACTAGAGGAGGGAGATGGACACAGGGACACAGGAAAATTTCTTGGCGCACGTACGCCACCGCTGCTCGAACGGCGTCCTTTTTCCTTGAGCACGAACTCAATACACCCAGCCGTCGATACACAAAGGATCGGCGAGAGTTTATAATCGCGCACGCACGCCGCGCCCACGGCGCTCCCACTCGCCCACGCCCCACGCCCCTCGCTATACCTGGCCCGCGCTCTTGTCCCGCCCGCACGCAGACGACGCGGCCACCAACAGCCCTGGACGCGGTCACACCTCCAGCTCCATCGCTATCTGGAAACGACCCATGTGCACGCACGCGCGGTCACACACGCACACGCATGACGCGTCCAACACGCGCCCGAACGCGCACTAGCCACGGCCATGGCTTTATTTGGCTATGAAGGAAATATGCCCTAGAGGCAATAATAAAGTTGTTATTTATATTTCCTTATATCATGATAAATGTTTATTATTCATGCTAGAATTGTATAAACCAGAAACTTAGTACATGCGAGAAAACATAGACAAACAAGAGTGTTCCTAGTATGCCTCTACTTGACTAGCTCGTTAATCAAAGATGGTTAGGTTTCCTAGCCATAGACATGTGTTGTCATTTGATGAACGGGATCACATCATTAGAGAATGATGTGATGGACAAGACCCACCCGTTAGCTTAGCATAATGATTGTTTAGTTTTATTGCTATTGCTTTCTTCATGACTTATAAATGTTCCTCTGACTATGAGATTATGCAACTCCCGAATACTGGAGGAACACATTGTGTGCTATCAAACGTCACAACGTAACTGGGTGATTATAAAGATGCTCTATAGGTGTCTCCGAAGGTGTTTGTTGGGTTGGCATAGATCAAGATAAGAATTTGTCACTCTGTGTATCGGAGAGGTATCTCTGGGCCCTCTCGGTAATGCTCATCACTATAAGCCTTGCAAGCAATATGACTAATGAGTTAGTTACATAATGATGCATTACAGAACGAGTAAAGAGACTTGCCGGTAACGAAATTGAACTAGGTATGATGATACCGATGATCGAATCTTAGACAGGTAACATATCGATGACAAAGGGAACAACGTTTGTTGTTATGCGGTTTGACCGATAAAGATCTTTGTAGAATATGTAGGAGCCAATATGAGCATCTAGGTTCCGCAATTGGTTATTGACCAGAGATGTGTCTCGGTCATGTCTACATAGTTCTCGAACCCGTAGGGTCCGCATGCTTAACGTTCGATGACGATTTGTATTACGAGTTACGTGTTTTGATGACCGAAGTTCGCCCGGAGTCCTGGATGAGATCACATACATGACGAGGAGTCTTGAAATGGTCAAGAGGTAAAGATTCATATATTGGAAGGTTGCATTCGGACATGGGAATGGTTCCGAGTGATTCGGGCATTTTTCCGGAGTACCGGGAGGTTACCGGAACCCCCGGGAGAAGTATTGGTCCTATTGGGCCTTACTGGAGGAGAGGAGAGAGGCCACGTGAGAGGGGCGCTCCCCCCCCCCCCCTTGCCCAAACCGAATTGGAATAGGGGAGGTGTCGTGGTTTTGTCACGGCAGATGTCCTCATGAAAGGACTTAGTCGTGGAGCCATCGCTAGGGGTTAACTTGGAGGGCAAGTTCGAAGGACTCGAAGGCTATGCTGTGGGCCGAATGACCAAGAGTCGTCGCGGCAAGCTCTACATCGACGATGCAGGCTAGGGCCCCGAGGCCGGCTCGATTGAGTACGGGTACCGGGTCCCCTTTGGTGGCATACACGTTTTCATCGGCAAGATCGGTGAGCCAGGGCCTGAGCCGGACATCTGCACCGACCTCGTCGAGACGGCTCAGTGTGCGAGACCTGCCCAGGTTAAATCGGCCGTGAAGCGTGCCTTTGTGGGAGTCATCCACGGAGGAAGCTATGAGGGCGGATCAGAATCTGGTGGCGAAACCGTCATCTACTCTGACGACGAGTCGTCGACCGGAGAAACATAATCTCTATATCAGCTACAAGATGGCCGGATTGGGGGCTGTTCCGATGGTGACAGTATTCCGGACCCCTCTGATCTGCCCAACCGGGTTGGAATATTCATGGCCGGTACACAAGCGGTGCTTCACTCTTCGACCGCCGCGACAATGGTTGCCGGTTCAACAGCGGCGACGGCTGCCGGGGCAGGAGGCCCTGTGCGCCCGCCGGCTCAAGTTTTATCAGACCTATTCGATGCGTTGGTTGTGCTCATGGCAGAGGTTAACCCGGCGGACCAGGACGCTCATAACGCGGAGATTTCAAAGGTGAAGGAACAAATCACTCAGGCTAAAGCGGATCTAGCAGCTGCAGACGCCAGGATGACGGCAGAGCGGGCCGCTTTAGATGCGCAGGCTTATAGGCTCATGCTGGATCAGAGCGCGTCGCATGAAGTCTTGAAGAGGAAATACAGATCCCGTTTGCCTTTAGTCTTCGAGGGAAGAGACCTCTTCAACACCCCCGGAGCGGGAACAAGTAATCCGCCGGTGGTAAACCGGGCGGAAGCACCTGGGACAGGCGCGCCAGTTCAGCCCCGCTTAATAGATCTGCCTCGCCATAACACCGGTGCGCCTCAGGCTGTGCAGACACCTCCAGGTCACTACTCCAACCCGATGGATAACCTTGTTGCAGCTGCGGCACGACTGGAGGCTATTCCAATTGAAGGCGATTCACCACAGTGCGAGAGAGACGCGCTGGTCAAGGAGCTCCTTAGGACAGCTTTGGTCCAACAGAAGCATATTCAGATAGCCGCGATCAATCCACTCTACCCCCGCCAAGCCGGAGCTATAGCAGGCACGTGATGAACCGCTGTATCAAGTAATGCACGGCGTGGTGCGCCCCGTGGCAACAACCCGGCAGGTGGCGTCGATAATGCCCAAGAGGTGGTGGACCGGGCCCGAGCACGCAGGGAGGCCGAGTTAGCAGCGCAGCATCAGGCTTATCCACTTACGCCGGTTCGTCCGACCATCTCGGTCGAGCCTGGGGCTGCCTCTAGTTCTTTGGGGGTGCCTTGCCTCGTCCCCGCTTTACGCAATGTGCGCTTGCCCAAGGATTTCAAGGGTCCGCGTAAGGTGCCAAACTACACCGCCGATTTGGCTCCAGAAGCATGGATAGAGAGTTATGAGATGGCCATGGAGATGCTGGATGTGGATGAGGCCGCGTGTGCAAAGTACTTCACCATGATGCTCGAAGGCACGGCCCGTACTTGGTTGAAGAGCTTGCCACCTAATTCTATCAATTCATGGGCTCAGTTGCGGACCCGGTTTATCCAGAATTTCAAAGATATCTGTAAGCAGCCCATGTCCGTAGTGGACTTGGCGGCTTGTGTCCATGGGGAAGGGGAGTCAACAACCCATTGGGTACGCCGCGTTTCGGAAATCTTGCACTCGTCAGACCGGATCAACGCTGACTTTGCAATCTTGACCCTGGAGGGCAATTGCCGGTTTAAACCTTTGAAGTTGAAGTTGGGGCGTATGAAGCGGTTTTGTAATGACATGGGCACTCTCATGGGCGCTTTAGTGAAGTATGCTGATTCTGATAGTACCAAGGATCCCGAGTCTGATGATGACGAGACAGGGAAGGGCAAGAAGAACAGCAACTCCAAAGGCCAACAACATCACTCGGCAGGTAATGGTGGGGGCAAGCGTAAAGCGAATGGCAACATGGACTTCGTAGCCAACACCAACGCGCAGGACAAGGGCCAGTGGTGCAAGGGTAAACAACCAAATCGAGGTGGAGCGCCTAATCCCAATCCGGACCGCTTGAACTATCTGTTGAATCAACCCTGTCTGAAGCATGGGACGAAGGAGGCGCTAGCAAATCACCTCTGGAAGGATTGTTACATTATGCAGGAGTTCAAAAGTTCTAATGCTTTCCAAGATGATCAAGGCTCCGCGGCGTTCAGATCCGGCCGGGTTACGGTGGAGGAAATTCGTTCAGGATTTAATGGTAATCCGGGCGACATAACAATCGAACAATCGAATAACCAAGGTGGTTACAATCAGCAGCAGCAGCAATGGGTTATCGAGCAACCCAAAGCAGTTGAATAGTGGGTAGTACCACGCCTTCACCACTAGCTTAGACAAGCGAGACCGAAGCTTGAGCGGGCAGTCAACGCCGTTGAACCGGCCGTGCCTCATTACCTACGCTGGTCGAGCAGCCCATTGTATGGAGTAGAGAGGATCATCCTCCCGGTTGACAATCCGGGTCAGCTAGCCCTGGTGGTGGCACCTCGTGGAGGTTATAAGTTCACCAAGGTGCTTATGGATGGAGGGAGCAGCATCAACATCCTGTACTATGAGACCTTCCGTCGTATGGGGTTAACAGATAAACATCTCAAACCGTCTAATACAGTGTTCCATGGTGTGGTACCTGGCAAGTCAGCATATCCGGTTGATAAAATAGCTCTGGAGGTGGCCTTTGGAGATGAATACGACTCCAGATCGGAAACATTGACGTTTGAAGTGGTGAAAATCCAAAGTCCATATCACGCCCTGTTTGGGCGGCCGGCTTATGCCAAGTTCATGGCACGGCCTTGTTATATCTATTTGCAGCTCAAGATGTGGGGTCACAAGGGGACAATAACGGTTCATGGGAGCCGCAAGATCGCTTTGGAGTGTGAGGAAGGTGATGCGGCTTACGCAGAGTCGGTTTGTGCCACCAGGAGCTGAAGTATTATAAGGACAATGTTGATCCGGCAGACATGACTCCATTGAAGAAGCCAACTACAGAGCATGATCCGGCCCTGAAATTCAAATCGGCAGCTGAGACTAAGCTTGTTGACTTCGTGCCTGGCGATTCGTCCAAGCAGTTCAACATCGCGCCAACTTGATCCAAAATAGGAAAGCGCGCATCGAAGTTCATCCGTGAGAGTCGGGACATTTTGCATGGAAGCCTTCGACATGCCAGTGTGTACCGAGGGAACTCGCTGAGCACACTCTTAATGTTGATCCCAAGTACAAACCGTGAAGCAGTTTCTCCGCCGGTTTAACGAGGAAAGGCATAAGGCCATTGAGAGGAGGTGGCTGTGCTCTTAGCAGCTGGCTTTATCGCTGAAGTTTTCCATCCGAGTGGCTTGCTAATCCAAAGCTGGTTCTTAAGAAAACGGCACTTGGAGCATGTGTGTGGATTACATGATCTTAACAAGGCTTGTCCAGCAGATCCTTTTGCCCTCCCCGCATTGACCAGATTATTGATGCCATCGCGGGATGTGAGCGCTTGAGCTTTTGGATGCGATTCTGGGTATCATCGATCAAGATGGTTGTTAAGGACCAGGAGAAGACGGCGCTTATCACTCCCTTTGGAGCCTTCGCTATGTGTCTATGCCTTTGGGCTCAAGAGCGCCCAAGCAACTTATCAACGCCAGGTACGTAATTGCCTCGCATAACCAGATCGGCCGTAATGTGCACGCATATGTGGATGATATTGTGGTCAAGTCAAGGAAGAAGGAAACACCGATTGACGATTTGAAAGAAACCTTTGACAACCTGCGGGTTTACAAGATGATGCTCAACCCGCCAAATGTGTTTTGGTGTTCCGCAGTGTTATTGGGCTTTCGTCCAATGTATGATTGAAGCTAATCCGAGAAGATTACGGCTATCACCTCCTGGCTAAACCGGTGTATTAATGATGTCCAGCGTTTGGCAGGCTGGATTGCCGCTACCGAGCCGGTTTATCACCGCCTTGGAGAGAAGGCCATCCTTTGTACCAGATGTCAAGAAGATGATCGGTTTGTCCGAGTCCACCGCCGATGAAGCGTTGAGGACTTAAAGCGGCAATTGGCCAACCGCTGCGTGCTCGCCGCCCCATCGACAAGGAGCCGCTTCGCTATATGTTGTCGCTAACGCCGTATGGCGGTCAGCGTGGCCATTGTGGTAGAGCGGAAGGAGGCAGGAAGGAGCATCCGTTCAACGTCCGGTTTATTATATCAGTGAGGTGCTTATTGAATCTAAGCAAAGGTATCCGCATTGGCAGAAGCTGGTGTATGGAGTTTTTATGGCAAGCCGAAAGCTGAAGCAGTATTTCCAAGGGCACCCCATCACGGTGGTCAGTTCAGCTCCCTTAGGTGATATCATATAGAACCGGGAAGCGACTGGCCGGATTGCCAAGTGGGCTATAGAGCTTGGGCCGCACGGTTTGAAGTACGTGCCTCGGACGGCGGTGAAGTCTCAAGCACTTGTGGTTTTCGTTAATGATTGGACGGAGTTGCAAGTGCCTGAAGAAAAGCCGGATCATACATATTGGACCATCCATTTTGACGGATCCATGCAGTTGGAGGGCTCGGGGGCTGGAGTTGTATTAACTTCCCCACGAGGTGACAAGTTTTGTTATGTTCTCCGCTTAATGTTCCCTTGTACTAACAAGGCAGCTGAGTATGAAGCCTTGCTCCATGGTCTTCGGATGGCTAAGGAGATGAATCTAAGCCGGGTTAAGTGCTTCGGTGACTCGGACCTAGTGGCTCAACAGGTGTCTGGCACTTGGGATTCAAAGGACCCACTCATGGCTGCATATCGTCGTGAGGTGGATATTGTCGCAGGTCATTTTAAGGGCTATCAGGTGGACCACGTGGACCGTCGGAAGAATGAAGCGGCGGACGCTTTAAGCCGGTTGGGCTCTCAACGCAAACCAGTCCCGCCCAATGTTTTTCTGGACGTGCTGCACAA